>CM076580.1:182252428-182852428 GCA_034641835.2 Pinus albicaulis
ATCAACAATCATAATATTATGTAAGAAACATAATCATTATATGATCTTACAAATAATAAAACAAATACATACATAAACATATACAAATTAAACTTGCAAAAATTGTCAACATAATATTACCGTTCAATGCAATCATATCATCTAATTAGGAAAAACACAACCATCATATCACATAAACAAACAAAAATTTCTTTCATTTGAGAAAACACATAAAATACACCAACATATACCTATCATTATAAACAAAAAACTTCTATACATAAATATCAATGTTGTGTCATCTAAAAAAATATAGATATATTTTTAAAAATTACAACCTATAGGGTACATTTACTTTTTTTTAAAGCATCTTTCACATTTGAATAAACAAATGCATATATTTCACATATCATATATAAATAAAACAATTCTACTAATAAAACAATTGAAACTATTTTATATCATCCAATTTTCAAATGATAAATAGTTACATATAATAAAAGAATACAAAGATATTCTTTCACATTATAAACCATCACATATAAATCAAAAAATTCAATTCAAAAAAATGTTCCTTTCTTTATTATATACATTTCAATTAATAAGTAATTATACAAATACAAATCTAACTAAACAATTTAAATATAATAATTAACTAAAAATTCATGCCTTTACATAACAATATAAATATAAATCATATAAATCCAATATTATATAATATAGAAATAATAAAATTTAATTATATGATATTAGTTTTAGAAAGATTTTTATACTAAATATTTCAAAATAACATAATACAAATATTTAAAAAAGATAAGATAAAACATGAAATTTATGGAATGTAAACAATAATTTATACACAAATTTAAATGAGTAATGATACAGAGTTTAAAATTAATGTTTAAAATCTATAATGATATAAAAAATGAAAATTAATATATATATATATATATATATATATATATAGATATAATGGTGAATAAAATAGCAGCTATCTGGGATGAGGAAATAATCGTCATGTGTATCGAGAAGAGAATGGAATATAGCTTTAACATCTATGACAAAGTGAAGAAGAGATAATCGCTTTGAAGGCATATGTGAAGAGAAATGGCATATAGCTTTAACATTTATGACAAAGTGAAGAAGAATAATGATTCCGTAGAAAGGGCTAAATATAATTATTTAGGGAAATTTATCTTGATACATTAGATAGAACTGATGATATATAAACTAAATCGAATAAATTAAATATTTAAAATAACAAAAATCAAATATTTAAAAAAAAGAAAGAGATAAAACATTATGGATTGTAAAACAATAATTTATACACAAATTTAAATGAGTAATGATGCCTGGAGTTCAAAAAAATATGTTTAAAATCTATAATAATATAAAAAATGAAAATAATATATATATATATATATATATATATATATATATATATATATATATATATATATACAAAATAGCTGAAGAAAATAGAGGAATGGGATAATCGCTGACATCGGTGAAGGGGAAATGGCATATAGCTTTAATATCTATGACAAAGTGAAGAAGAACAATGAGAGAAAGGAATAATAAAACTACTGAAAACATGAGTGAAGGAAATAGCACAACTGTATATGAAAAAGTAGAAGAAAGCAAATAATGATTCCGTAAAAGAGCTAAATATAATTATTTAGAAAAATCTATCTTGATACATGACACAGTGAAAACTGATAATATATAAATTAAAACTGACTTAATGATATATAAACTAAACTGATGATATATGTGATTAATAACTAAAAAAGAATCCTAAAGTAATAAAATAACCATACCAAAATAAATACCAGAAGCATACCTGTCATGGCTGCAACAAATATGACACAACGTCTTTCATTCATCTCGTCCATGCAAATCCCTTCTTTCTATCGATGAAACAACAACTCGGCTCTTCAATAACACATAGAAACGAACGACACACAATATAGACACAACACAAAGTCACAGCCACACGGAGATAAACATGGGCTCTTCAATAATCCCTCTCTCTAGTCAGATGAAACAACTGGGGAGCGGACTATCTTCGGAAGTTGTCTTTACAATGCGATTGTGACTGATCATATACGTACAATGCCTAAATTCGTGTTAGGTTCCACCTGCAATCGAACCTAAAAACTCAGCGATTACAATTGTTTTGCTAATTCGCCCTGTTGATAGAAGCAGTTTTTGCTCTAATTGACCGTTGAAGCCTGTTTTGCGATGTTGTCTCTCCTACTAATTTTCCTGGTTGTGTCTCCTCTACTTGTGTACCAGCCGATGAATGAGATCCCATAACTCCCGAGATGGTTGTGTCTCCTTTACATTGATTGTGCACTCAATCAATGTGGGGAGAATGAGATCCAATAACTCCCAGGATCTTTGAAGACAACTTACGAAGATATTTCATTTCGGATTATTCGTTTAAAAGGATCCTTCCCGTTAAAGAAATCTTGATCAACCATTAAATAGGAGACGGACCACAACGTCTATAACCAAAAAAGAATAGCTTCAAAAGCTTTCCATGAAAAAAAAGCTGAAAATGATTTTTCAAGAAACAAGACAAAATATCTGCACATATTTTCGGATATTCTTTAAATGATCCTTCTCATTAAAACAAATCTTGATGGACCATTAAAAGAGCGGACCACAACGTCTATATACTGAGAATGCTTCAAACTCTTTCCAAGAAAAAAGCTGAAGATGTTTTTTCAAGAAAAAGGGGTTCAAGAAATTCTCTTCACCTCCAAGTCATCTATCCAATGTCCCATGTGAAGTAGTTCGGTTCGCTTCAATTTGGATGCTGGTGGAATCTTTGATACTACTGTACTAAGTACTTCATGTAATCTTGCCCTTTTTCTGGTCCTCTGTTGCTCTGCCATCAGCGAGTAATATTATTTAGAGAAGTCGTTATGGTAGAGAGTCTCGTTATATTTCCCTATTTCGATCTTAACAGCATTCAATATAATTGCCTAAGTTTATTTTTAAGTTATATTTTTTATGTATTTTTAATACTAAATTAAATTTAATGTCGCAGATGAAAATGATTTTTTAAGCGTTTCTAGTTAATTTTTTATTGAAATTAGTCAAAGATTTTTAAATGCTTGAACTTATGTTTTTGAATATGTAGAATTCTAGTAAGTTATGGTTTATGGTTTTTTAAATGTAATGACTCCTATTTATTCATTCCAAAATATATTTTAAATAAAAATAAACTCATGTTATTTTTCTGAAATTGAATTACTAAATTCTAGTGAAAAATGACATTTCATCTATAAATTAAACCCATGCCCCTAATAAAATGTGTTTTCCAACTCAAGATTAAAATGAAGTCAAGCTATAATTTGTAAATTTCCATTGAAATATGTTTCTTTTTAATTCTTTGCATTGCTCATTTAAATGCATTTATAACATCTGAAAATAAACTAAAGTCACTCCTTATATAGTTTTATTTTATATGTACATTTCATTGTATTAAATTTCTTTCTACTCCACATCTTTTTGTTAAAAATAGTTTGTATGGATTTAAAGTTTTTTTTACTTTTTTTTTCTTCTAATTTTAGATATATTTTCTCTAAGCTTATTTGGTTTTCCGTTACAATATGTAATAACTAAAATTTTATTAAAAATATTTATCCCTAGAGTTTGAGAGAGAGAATATTTATCTTTTTTATTTTCCAAACAACTATCATTTTTTCTAGAGCATTATGTGATTCAGTAATATGATTCCTTTTCACTTATACCACTAATCATGTCCTTCAAAAACATACAAAAAAATTATATTTTGCATGTTATACATCTCCACTATAGAGAAGATTCATTATTATTCTGAGAACAATCATGGTCAACTAAACCTCAAACCTCTCAAGGGTTATGCTGTCTTTACCCATGGTTTGATATATTACACATCACAAGTCCATAAAAAGAAATCTCTCAACAATTTCTCTACTCCATGGTTTGGATGTATTTCACATCACAGTCCATATAAAAAGAAATCTCTCAACAAGATTACACACCTCATCATAAGAATTTTTACCATTGTACCAAAATATCTCCTTATAAAGAAGAATTGACAATGAAGCCATTTAGAGCATGGCTTCTCTCCTTTAGGACCTCACTCTACATTTGATTCCTCCTTCATGGAAAATATGTAAGAACTATAGCTTTTCAACTACTCTAATCTATAGAGAATATCCCTCGAATACTTTCTAATTTAATTGACAACCCTTACGTATGTAGTACGCATGCCCTTATAACTTTTGACATAACATCTATAACTCATTTAATTTTTTAATTCATCATATTTGATATAATGCAATAAAAACAATGAAATTTATTTTGGTTTGAGGTAACATAATTTCCATATATGACCATAGTCATTTATACAAATTATTTAAACAAATCAGAACAAGTGCTCAATTCTAATTTTTGTATCTCTAGCTACAAAAGTATATAGAAATATCTTAGATTTCATTTTTAGGCACTAGACATGAGAATATAAAGGCAGTACACTTCCATATGATTTCTTCCTAAAATTTAGCCGTAAAATAATGTTATTATATCCTAAAATCTGTTTTGATTATTTTTTTTCATGACCACAATCACTCTTTGCATAGATGATAATAATAAGAAGACAAAGATTTTCACATCCCAAATTTTGTGATTTTCATAAACATACTTAATCACTATTCATTCTTGATCATTCTTTTACGTCATTTGCTAATATTTGTAGCTCTCCCGTTTGAGTTCAAATATCATGTATTAAGGAAAGAAAATTCATTAAGGAATCTATATCTTGTATTTGTTGCTTATGGTGATAAAATTGAGTTTTCATGTATTTCACTAGGACTCTAATTCATCTAGTTATCTTATGATCATAAAAATACCTTAATCTATACATTTGAGGATATTATCATGGAACTTCCACCACTTATCAAGTGTGTGCCCATTCAAAATTCAAATTTAACAATGCTTGTTTCTAGGTAGGAAATAATGTAGTGGTAGTGTCTATTTTGTTACCCTAGTTTTCTTCTAGTGCTTTGTGTTAATGGGATTGATATACATATTAACATAGATCTATTCTCTAATCGAAGGTTTAATAAGCATTAAGATGGATTACAAGAAAATAAAAAAACATAATTGATCAATGTATAAAATATCTAGGTTAAAATAGATCTAAATTGATTTATTATTTTATTAGAGATTTTTAGTATTAGTACGTAGGTTCTTGTTTTAATTTTATTTTACTTTTGAATGAATTTAAAAAAATTTTAATTTAATTAATTAGCATCAATATTTCTCCCACAACATGCCCACATGCATATGTCTCAATTAAAAAACACACAACCCAAAATACGTAAATGAATAATTGAACTAAACTCTAAATAAAACCTCTCGTTCAACAACTCAAAAAACTAAATCTATTTTTGCATTAATCTAGATTATTCTCATATCCTTCCCTTAATGGAGAAATGGATTTTCTACAATACCTAATTTACTTCTAAAAATTTCAAATTTGATTTTACCAAGAGGCTTAGTAAATATATCATTCATATTATCCTTGGTATTACAAAATATTAATTCAATTTCATCTCACTCAATTTTCTCACGTATAAAGTGGTATTGCAGCTCAACGTGTTTTGTTCTGGCGTGGTATATTGGATTATGTGCTAATTTGATAGCACTTTGATTATCACAATTGATGCATGTTGAACCACTTTGTGCCTCTTCAAGATCTGCAAGAATTCTCCACAACCAAATAGCTTCTCAGGTAGCATTGGTCAAAGCTTTGTACTCAGATTCTGTTGATGATAAAGAAATAGTTGGCTGTTTCTTACTACTCCAAGATACAACCCCTGATCCTATATGAAATGCATAGCCAGAGGTAGATCGTCTGTCATCTGGATTTCCTGCACATTCTGAATCAGAAAAACCTGTCAGTGCAACATCAGATTCATCAGTATACATAATACCTAAATTCACTGTTCCTTTTAAGTATCGGAGAACTTTCTTTGCGATATTCCAGTGATTTCCTGAAGGCTTAGCCATAAATTGACTGAGGATACTGACTGAATATGCAATGTCTGGTCTGGTAGTTGTGAGATAATTCAGACTTCCCACCAGCTGACGATATAATGTTCCATCTGCCTCTTTAGTTCCATCTTCTCTGTACAACTTTGCATTCTGTTCTAAGGGAGTTGACATAGCTTTGCAATCACTCAAATTGAAATTTTTAAGAATTTCCTTTGTATATTTACTTTGAGTGATTAATGTTTTACCAGGCTCTCTCCATACCTCAATTCCTAAACAGTAATGCAATTCACCCAAATCCTTCATTTCAAATTCCTGCGACAACTGAACTTTAATTTCTTCAATTAACTTGTGAGCACTGCCTGTGATAATGAGATCATCCACATACAAATATATTAAAGCAACACTTCCTTTTTCATCTTTCTTAACATACAAGTTAGGATCATTTTTTCTTTTCACAAACCCATTCTGAAGAAAGAAGGTATCAATCTTTACATACCATGATCTCGGCGCCTGTTTCAAACCATATAAGGCTTTTCTTAACCTGCAGACTAGATGCTCCTGTCCCTGTTTGACAAACCCTTTAGGTTGAACCAAATAAACTTCTTCCTTTAAGTCACCATTCAGAAAAGCAGATTTGACATCCAACTGATGTATATTCCAATTATGTTTTGTAGCTAAGGCAATCAGTAATGTAATTGTATTCAATTTAGCTACTGGTGCAAAAGTATCTTCATAATCAATTCCCTCCTGTTGAGAATATCCTTTTGCAACTAATCTTGCCTTAAATTTATCAATGCTACCATCTGCTTTAAATTTAGATTTATACAACCATTTGCTTCCAATTGGAACTTTGTTTTTAGGAAGTTCCACTAATTCCCATGTTTGATTTTTCATAAGAGAGGCATATTCATCATTCATAGCATTTCTCCATTGTTCATGTTCTTTAGCTTGTTCATAATCAACTGGTTCTACAACATTCATGATATTAGACATCAAGGCATAATCTCTATACCTTGCAGGAAGCTAGGTTTGTCGGGTTGATCTTATTGGTGCTACAATACATGTTGGAGTTCCATCCATGATTCCTTGGCTTTGAGGTGAATCTTCCTCTCGTGATGACTCACTGCTACTGGATGTGCTCATACTCTTCTCATCCTGATCTTGAACCTGTACCTGTACCTGTTCCTGTTCCTGTTTAACCAAATTATCAAGTTTGACATGAGCATCATTATATATATGCCATGCATCATTCTTTGTATCACATTTATCGGCCTGCTCATGAAACACCACATCTCGACTTGAAAATAGTTTATGTGAACTTGGATCAAACAATTTATAGGCTTTCTGATATGCACAATACCCAATAAAAACACACTTGATTGACTTTTCATCAAGCTTTCTTCTGTTAGCCTTAGGAATATGTGCAAAGGCAGTACATCCAAAGACTCTTAAATGACTGACATCGGGTTTATAACCATGAAGAACCTCAAAAGGAGTTTGAAAAACTAATTGCTTAGTGGGACATCGATTCTTCAAATAAACAGCAGTATTAATGGCTTCTGCCCAGAACCATTAGAAATGTTTTTACCTTGAAGCATACTGTGAGCACACTCCACTAGTGTTCTATTCCATCTCTCAGCAACACCATTTTTCTGAGGGGTATGAGGTACTGTGAACTGTTGTTGAATCCCATTAGATTTACAATAGCTGTTAAATGCACCTGACTTATATTCACCCCCTTGATCAGATCTGAGTATTTTAATGTACTTACCTGTTTGTTTTTCAACCATAGTTCAAAACTCTTTAAAATACTAAAATATATCACTTTTCCTTCGAATGAAATAGACCCAAGTATACCTAGATCTATCATCAATAAAAATAACAAAGTATGAAGCACCACCAAGAGACCTTGTTTGCATAGGTCCACATACATCAGTGTGAATTAATTCAAGTATATCATATTTTCGCTTCTCGGTATGAACAGGAAACTCTTCTCTATGCTGCTTACCAAGTGCACAAGCTTCACATGGTAAATTTTCGCACTTCATAACAGGAAGACCTTCAACCATTGATTTTCTTTGCAACAACAATAAATCATTGTAATTTAGGTGTCCATACCTGTGATGTCATAACTCTGTTGTTGATGTCTCTTTGGATGTCAATGCAACATGACGCTTCATCGTCACATCCAATTTATATA
Organism: Pinus albicaulis; assembly: GCA_034641835.2. Taxonomy (NCBI): domain Eukaryota; kingdom Viridiplantae; phylum Streptophyta; class Pinopsida; order Pinales; family Pinaceae; genus Pinus; species Pinus albicaulis. The sequence goes on from CM076580.1 coordinate 182,260,662, forward strand.
ATCCTCCAAACCTGGTACCTGTAGAAACAACCCTGTAGTGGTCCTGGAAATATTTCACAATACACCCCAATTTACCAAATTCCACTTTTAAATGATTATCAGTGATAGAGGAAATAGATATCAAATTCTTTTTGAGAGCAGGTACATACATCACATCATGAATCTGTTTCATTTTTCCATTAGGTAAGTACACATTTATTATGCCATAACCCTGGACTTTAAGTGACCTGTCATCTCCTAGGTAAATGTGTGTGCCATCAGATTTCTCATAATATTTATCATACCTTTCTTTATTACAATTCATATGTGCTGATGCACCAAAATATATGAACCAAGCATTCTCATCATCAGTTTCAGCAGACAATGCAGCATCAAAAAGAAATAACTTAAGATTTTTGAATCCATCAGTAACTGAGGTGTCTCTGTTTATGAAATTTCCATTATGCCTTCTATGTCTTTGATTTGATTCATGATTCTTTCTTCTATAGAAATCTTTAGCTAGATGTCAAGGTTTTCCACAATAATCACACTCAATGTTTCTCTTAACATAAGAATCAGGAGGTGTCATACATTTTTGTTTTGCTTGAAAACGGCCTCTGTTCCTGTCCCATGGTCTTCCTCGGAATGATCTTTTGCCTCTTGCAGTCAAAGCCAAATCAGAACCGTTTGACTCCAGTTCAAAATTTTTCATTCTCTCTTCTTCTTGAAGAAGAATTCCATCCAATTCTTCAAATGTAGGAGGTGTTGGTCTAGCTGAGAGTGCTGAAATAAAGACTTTATAGTCTTGGACTAAACCCTTCAAAGCAATAGTTACCAAATCGCTACTAGACACTTTGTCACCAATATCACCAAGCTTATCACTCAAGTCTTTAATTCTAGAAACAAAGTTTCTAATGCTTTCATTGGATTCCATTTTGATAGATATTAGATTTGTTTTTAAGAATAGAATGCGGTTTGCATTAGTAGTTTCATACAAACCTTTGAGAGTGTCCCATGTTGCCTTTGAAGTTTCACAGTCCCGAATGTGAGGAATAATATTGTCCTTCACTGACATGCGCTGCAGCACCTTTGCTTTCATTTCTCGCTTATCCCAGTCTGGAGTTGCAGCAGGAGCTGTAGGCTTGGGCTCGTCACCTTTAACAATTGTCCAGAGATTGTATGCTTCCAGAACTGTGATCAGCTTAAATTTCCAATTTACATAATTTTCACCATCAAGTTTGGTGGATTCATTTAAATATGGTGGATTCATTTAAATATGAATCAACAAGAGGATTAGCCATTTCAACAACAATGATCAAATTTAATTTGCAGGAAATTAATTCACTGCAATGATCTTGTACTGAATTTGAGCTATACGCTTCAAAGGAGCCTCACAACGAATGACAGGGTCAACTTAAATAGTGTAGCTCAGAAGTTGATTTTGGCAAACATTCAAAACTTAAGAATAAAATTCGCACTGCACAAGAAAAGTTGAATGACACTCGTGCAAAAAAAAAATGTATGAATCCTTAGATAGAGTGATGATGTATGAGTAGCATGGTATGAAGTATGAAGTCGGACTTAAAAAACTTAAAAAACAACAATTTAAAAAACTTAACAACCTCCACGCGCTGGCTTGAATAGCAACTGTCACAATGGCAGTTGAATATTTCTGCGATCCAAAAGATATGAAATTCACGGTGGACAGTTGAGCATATCCAAAAACTTAAATGAAAAACGCCACACGCAACCTCGAGCAGCAACGTTCACAAACTCCACGCGCTGGCACGAACAGCGAGCTTCACAATGTAGGCTGGAAGGAATATGTCTTTAGATCCGATTAACGTCTATGAAGAAGGGGATGGTCAGCTCTGGTGTAACACACGATTAACCAAAACAAAAATTCAGCCAAGTTAACTATGCGCTGTCTCAGCAGTGAAAGGTCATACTCTCACCAGCGAACAAGATCAATCACACAGGCCCTCAGCCCGAATGGTGTACAAATCCTCAGTTCGGTCAACAAACTGCTGATGGGTTTCGAAAGCGGAATGTGAGCCAGAGCTCACTCCAATACCCAAACACAACTTATTTCAGAGATCGGAAGACAGCTTAACACGGCTCTGATACCAACTTAAATTAAATGCACAAAACAACACAACAATCATGAGACAAACCTCACTGAATAAATTGAATTCAACTGCACGATTACATTACATTTATATAGCAGATTGCACTCACCTAATCTTCCTAAAGAAGAGGAAACAAACCTAAATAGATGGAACCAATTTCTAAATTAAAGCTCTCGTTCAACAACTCAAAACTAAATCTATTTCTGCATTAATCTAGATTATTCTCACAATTTCTTTAGAGGTGTTCATAATATTAACCTGGTCATATAATTAGTTTAACCTTAATTTATAGGTATAAATTATATATTATACCTATAACCTTAACATTTTTCAGTATTAATGTTTTAAACCTTATTTATTGTAGTTCAACCTTAATTTATACGTATAATTTATATTACAATAAATATTTTATATATTAAGTGAGATTAACCTTAAGATAGTTGTAAATTATAAAAATAAAATTATGAAAGATATTATCATGTGTGTGTCATACTTTATGTTTAAGAAAAAGATATAAATCATATTAAAAAAAAAAATTATATAAAGATGTACTGATGGTAGGTATAAACTATGGAACAATGTATGAATAAATATATTATTATAAGATTGTTTATTCTTTAAATCAAACTTACGATGCTTTAACTCTAACTTGTGATTGTATTAGTGTATTAAGAATAATTTTAATCCATTTGAACGATAATAAAAACTTTGGTATGCATTCTTCTTTACTTTCTTATATTATATTTACACAATCTCCACTGAGAGCAATAATTGAAATTTGTTAATTTTAGTTTATCTTTATCTATATATAAAATAAAATGGGAATTACAATATTTTAAGAAAATTAATTAGTTTATATTTGTGCATATTAAATGGATAAAAATTATATTATTTAATATAAAAATATTTTATAGATAGTTTAGGGCGAATATTTTTTGTTAAATTTTTTTTTTTTAAATATCACACATCAATTCAATTTAATAGAAATAATTATAAATAATATTGTAATATAAATAGGTATAGTTAAAATAAAATTATTAATATTTTATAATATTTTGATTAAATTTAATTAAATATATATATTTTTATTTATTAATAAAATTATATTTTACTTTTTAAATTATTCTCTAGAAAAGTCTTATGGTTATTTTAATTTCTTACATTTTGAATCACTTACTATAGTTCATTACAAGGACATAAAAGCATAATTATATTAAGTGGTTCGCAGATACTGAAACAGCTCTATGAATTTTCCGATAGAAACAGCTCTATGGATTTTCCGATATCTTTTATATAATATTATGTTTTCATTAAAAAAAATTGTCATATATTGACCGAAATAAACATTGGAGAATATTTTGAACAAACGTCAATTTGATGAGACTCTGCCTTTGAAATCATGTTTTACTGCATGTGAAGTTATATAGATTCTATATGCATAATATGATGTAAGTTTTAAAGTGAGATATGAACGTTTAGTCATGGCCGTTTCTGTATATTTCATACTTCATACGGGTATGAATAATGTAAACATATTCTACAAATAACGTATATTCTACGTAATAATACATTTTCAATTTTTTTTAAATTATATATGCTAAACTTTTTGGCACATTCTCATTTTTGAAGATGTAATTAACAAACTATTTCCATGACGGAAATGGAAATATGGAGCTCCAAGCACCGATGAGTGGAGACGTTAAGGTTTGAAGAAAACTAGTTCCAACATGGCAGCCCCCTCCTATCGTAAGCAGCCCCCTCCTATCGTAATGTTATTATAGGCGAGCAATCCTCTTCGCAGCAGCAACGAGGAGGAACTCAAAGAACAACTCCGGTATTGGGTGCAGATTGGCAAGCCAAATCCAAAGGGCAATGTTTGCCAAGAGCAGTCAAGAAACCACGATTCACCATTCCTGCAACACAGTTGAATGAGTATAGACGTTATATGAAGGATCATGCATTAATCTGTAAGCTCATTGGCATTTGGCCCATAGAAAAATATTTATTGAAATGAATTCAAATAAAATGACAACCTAAAGGTCATATTGATCTGAAATTAGGGGCCGAAGGTTTTTTTACAGTCATTTTTACTAACCTGTTAGATAAAAAAACGTATTTTTGAAGGCGGCCCATATTTTTATAGCAATGCAGGACTATTTCTTAGGCAGTGAGACGAATGCTACAATCTAGACCAGGAACAATTCCTTGCAACACCAGCATGGGTACGTTTGTTTCGTCTCCCCTTAGATTTCTGGGATGCTAATATTCTGGAAGGTATAGGAAACTCGTTCGAAAATTTTGTTAAAATAGAAGATACAAATCGTCGTGGCCAATATACTTCTTTTGCCAGAATCTGTGTATATATGAATATATCAAAGCCCTTGCCATAAATGATAGAGTTAGAATATGAAGGGAAAATCTGGCCCCAGTTTCTAGACTATGAGCACATCCCTTTGCGTTGCAGAAGATGCCATGAATATCGGAATCTTTATAAGTCTTGACCTTTGAATGAACCAAGGGAACAAGCCACACGACAACCTCCCACCACAGACCATTCTCGACAAGCGGAGGATGGGTTCACAACAGTCACGGCAAAAAAAAAAGAAATAATAGATCCTCTGGCTCGTAGCAGAATACTTCTTCGCAAAAGAAAGTAGTTACTCAGGCAACAAATCGGTATGAGGTAGTGCAAGAAGAAGGGGAGCCATCAAATGTAGAACTAATAATTATAGAAGAGGTCGTGGGAGGCCTTACTCTGGAGGCAATTAATCAAAAAACCCATTCAGGTAAAATGAAATCTATAGAGGATAATACATGAACGAAAGAAACCATGGGACCAGAACAAATACCAATGGAATTAGAACATAATAAAGAAGATTTAAGTGTAGAGGAAAGGGTTTTAAAACACCTATTAAATAAATGGAGGAATGTTGATGATCGATTCATTCCATTAGAACAGAAGAAATTATACAAAGAAACATTTGAAAATTATCTGATAGTGCAAGTGTATAAATAAGTCCAAGCTATAGAAAAGGTAGCAAAAAATCCAAACCCTCAAAAAACACCCAAGAAAAGAGAAAGAAGGACCTTGCAAGAATCCATCCAATTAGTGGGAGAAATGTTGATAAATACAGGTAAGATTCTTCCATTAACAATGGTATTCCAACCAACTTCCAAAGTTACCCAATGAAAGTACTTTCATGGAATATAAGAGGCCTTAACAGTAAAAGCAAGCAACGATATTTAAAAGAGAAATTGAAATCAGAAAAACCTCAAGTTATGTTAATTCAAGAAACCAAAATCACAGGACAAAAACTGGATAGCATTCTTCAAAATTTTAAACCACATTATGAGGCAATGGCAATAGATTCTAGAGGCACAGCAAGGGCATTAGCGATTTTGTGGAATACAGTAGAAATAACAATGGAAGGATGGTTAGCTTTCCCCAGAATATTGTCAGGTTATTTCAGACAAATCGGCTCTCAGAAAAATATATTAATATCAGCAGTTTATGGACCTCCAATTCCCAAAGAGAGAGAGGAGTTTCTTCAACATATAAGAAATCTAAGTTCGATGCATCAAGAAAAGTATTGGCCATTGGGAGTTGTTTTTAATATGATCCTAAATTTAGATGAAAAAAAGGAGAAATAAGAAGAGAAGACCCAGAGATGGTACTATTTCAAGACCTTTTGATAGACCTCCATTTGGTTGACATCCCAACTGTAAATGGGAAATACACTTGGAATAATAGAAGGGGAGAAAGACATCAAATTGCGTCTCGCTTGGACTGCTTTCTAGCTTCTGAATATCTAGTCAATGTATACTATGAAGCTACAATTCTCCCAACTCTAGGTTCAAATCACTGGCCAATTCGAATTGACATTGATGTAAAATATGGTCCTAAGAATAGACCTTTCAGATTCGAGCTGTTTTGGTTATAAGAACCTTAGTTCTTGGAAAAAGCTCAACAATGGTGGGAATCAAATCAAATCCTTAGAAGAAACAAGATGCACTCCTTTTAGCGAAGGCTAAAACATCTAAAAACAGAAATCAAAAGATGGAGTAAAGAACATTTTGGCAACATTCACCAGGATCAGCTTCGCTTACAAGAAAAAATGAAGGATCTTCATCAGCAAATGATCTTGAACAGGAGAACATAAGTTTTGATTATCGAAGAAGGAAACACCTTAAGTCAACTTAAAGAATGAAAAAGCAAGAAGAGATTCTGTGGAAACAAAAATCCAAAATTCAATGGCTGAAAGAAGGGGAGAGAATCACTAGTTTCTTCCACAAAACAATAATCCAGCAAAGACAACATAATAGAATCTTTTCCTTAAAAGATCAGAATGGGAATCGACTGTTCCAACACAAGGATATGGAAAAGGAACCAGTTGATCACTTCCAACACTTGCTATCAGAACCAAATCCAAATCGGAACGAAGCGATAGCTAAAATAACAACACACATTCCCTCCATCATCACTAGAGATTAGAACTTAGCACTCTTAAGAGAAGTGAGAATGGAGGAATTTGAAGAAGCAGTTATGCATATGCCTAGGAATAAAGCACCAGGCCCTGATGGTTTTACAACCGAATTTTTTAAAGAAACCTGGAAATTTATGGGTCAGGATATCAAGGAAGTGGTAGAGGAATCGTGGAGGCATCGTAAAGTCTACCCAGCCCTTAATGCAACTTTCGTTACTCTCATTCCTAAATAGGAGAATGTGGATAGGCCGGTAGCTTTTCACCCGATCGCCCTATGCAATGTGATATACAAAATTCTATCTACCATAATGGTTAATAGACTTAAAACACTTCTACCACTTCTCATGTCTCCAGAACAAACATGTTTTGTAACTAGTAGACAAATTCTTGACGGAATAGTTACAGCACAGGAAGTAATTCATTCGTTAAAATCAATGAAAATGAAAGGAATGATGATCAAACTAGAATTAGCTAAAGCTTATGACAGAATAGATTGGACCTATCTAATCGAAATCCTAAAGGATTTTGGTTTTGATCAGAGATGGGTGCAGTGGATTCACTCTTTCATTTCCACTCTGAATTTTTATATTTTTCTTAATGGTATTCCTTTTCAACCATTCAATATATCCAGAGGACTCAGACAGGGAGACCCACTTTCGTCGTTTCTTTTCATCCTAGCAGCTGAAGGGTTAGGAAGATTCCTTAAAGAAAAGCTTGCAGAGGGTAAGATAAAAGGATTAAAATTATGGGGACCGAATCTCACTGTGACTCATCAACAGTTCGTAGACGACATCTTACTCTTTTGTCAAGCTTCGGTAGGAGAGATCAGAGACATCCTTCAAATTCTCAAATTGTTTATGGAGGCCTCAGGTACTCTTCTTAACAATGATAAATCAAATGTTTATTTTTTTAATGTTACTAATGAAACTGAAGTCTACTTAGCAAGATTATTGGGGTTCAATATTGGCTTCTTTCCTCCGAAGTATCTGGGAGTTCCCTTAAGCATATCCCCTTTAAGAATTGAAGATTGAAGATAACTTCTCACGAAAATAGAAAAGAAACTTCAACATTTGGCTTTTCGTGTTTTGAATGCCCCAGGGAGATTAATCCTTCTAAAATCTGCTCTTCAATCAATCCCACTATATCAACTATTCGATAGAACTATTCCGAAGAGTATCTGCAACCAACTAGTCAATATGTTTAAAAAATTCTTATGAAAGGGAGCTCAGGATAAAAGGAAGTGGACCCTTATGTCTTGGGAGAAGTTAATTAAATTAAAATTAACAGGGGGCCTAGGCCTTCGTGATCCATCTCTTCTAAATCAAGTAATGGGAGCAAAATTATGGTGGAGGTGGATCCAAGGAGGTCAAGACTTATGGAAGTTGATCTGGGAAAGAAAATATGATATGCCACAATCAGTTGTAGCTAAATTAAAGATCGATGTTGTTCCAAAAGGCTCCACTATCAGGAATCTTGCAGCAGTAAATAGATTCATTATCAGACAACACAGCTTTTGGGAAATAAGGGAAGGTCGAACAACACTTTTTGGGGAGGATTCATGGCAGCAAAGAGAGAAATTGTTCTCCAGACTCAATCTTGGAGAAATTTTTCTCTTTACTAATCTCCCTCATAATAGATTACTCTGCAATTATTGGACTCAACATCATATGAATCAATGAAGGAAATGGAAGGAGAAATCAGATTGGCCCAATGCTCCAGATACACTGTAATGGAACAATTATGATAAGGAGTTGAAAACCAGGAAAATTATATCGAAAACAGGAAGTGACATTCTCCGATGGGGATATCAAACTAAAGGTATGTTGACTATCAAAGAGGCTTATAATATTCATTCTCAGAATAACAACAATATTGGTCAATCAATATGGAATAAAATCTGGTCACTGAATCACTGGCCCAAAGTCGAATATTTCCTTTGGATCCTCAGTCATAGGAAAATTCTAAATTGGGATAATTTGTAGAAGAGAGGCATGAATGGACCATATTTTTGTTGTATGTGTAAGCATTCAACTGAAGTAATATAACATCTTTTCAACACAGGCAAAATTGTTGTCTCTATATGGAGAAGACTGGAAAATATATTTAAACAAACGGACAGAGATCCCACGAGCATCAATACCACTATAACAGCTTCGCGAAAAGGAGGATATAAATGTGGGGTGCTGAATTGAGCATGGAAGTTATGAGTTGGCTTCTTATTCTGGGGAATTTGGAAATAACGCAACCAACGAATATTCAGGCGAGAAGGAAAAACTAGTAGTATTATATGGGAGAAACTAACAGATAGTATCCGAGAAACAATACTTGTCGAAAAATGGATGGAAGATGATTGGAAAGCGGAAGGGGTTGAAGCCCACATAATGAGTAGTTTAAATCTGAAACCTCAAATGTTGGCAAATACTCTTTGGAAATTCTGACCTCCTAGACAAAATTTACAAGAAATTTGGACAGCTCCACAAAATGGTTTCATCAAACTTAATTTTGATGGTGCTTCAAAAGAAAATCCAGGTCAAGCAGGTATAGGAGACATATTCAGAAATTCCCATGGTGCTGCTTGCTGGGTATATGCTATGGATTTGGGATATGCTACCAACAATGAAGTAGAGTTGTCAACACTTAAATAAGCTTTAATCATTGCCTTATGAGAAAACTGCAAACACATAATCATAGAAGGCGATTCTGCAATGGTTATAGGAGCCCTAACTAAACTTCAACAAGGATCAAAATGGGAAAAAATCAACAAAATTTGGAGAACAACAACCTTCCTTGAAGATATTGGCTTGTTGGTTAATCAAATACAATATCTGATATCCTCCCATATTTGTCGGAAAGGTATGAGGTAGCAGATTATCTTGCCAATTGGAGGAGTAATAATGTAGAACGACATCTGGACATTACACCAACATCCAGAACCTGGGACATATAACTTCACTGACTGCAACTCATTCTTGATAAATATCTCATAGCAGATTCCCAATCGGGGTGCCCACCCTCGCAAGGAAGGCAGTAAGGGATGCCAAGTCGTCACCGTCTATGAACATTCATGATATGTCACGAGCCTTTCATGATCTATCAGGAGCAACAAGCTGGAGCACCTCTCCCATGATCTACGTTAATGATGGCCTTACATCCTATCCGCCCATGCATTCATTGCTCACAGTGTTTAGATTGGAAACCGCACTGGTTCTTGGCAGGTAAATTAGAAACCTTTCTCTGAAAGTCTCTTACTATTCCTTTCGCACTGTTCTTGCTCTGCATGGTGGAAATATCCAGGGACTGCAAACTTGTCATCATCAAAGATATTTAGGGGATGTTGGTCTCAAACAAAATGACAAAAGCAAGGTCGGGTCTCTGTAAACCCGCAGTCCAAGATAGTCCCCCTCATAAAAGAGGATGCAAAACTAATACTCAGATGATGGAAAATCTCGCCAGCACTTATGAAGAAACTACTCAGGAAGATATCAGAAAAACAATTGATGAATGGGAAAGGGTAAGTGAAGAAGAAGAAACAGATATCAGAGAACAACAATCAAGAATGGAATTCATATTAGACCTGGGTAGCACTAGGGGAAGAGTCTCTCTGTTTGAACAAAGTGTTCAAACTTCTTGGAAGATTAAATGTGTCTTGGCAAAAGCCATGATGAGCTTACACGAGAAAGAAGTCAAATCTTACCCCACGGTGTTATTTGAACTTCAATCAATGAAAGAAGAAGTGAGAGAGATGTCCAAGATTCAGCAATAGTAGAATGCCCATATTGGAAACATAGAATAGTAACTCTGAACATTTCAGCAAGTAGAGATTCTGGGATCCTCTGCCAAAGATCTAGCACCAATAGACTCTTCAAATAGTTAATTAGAATCAGGTCTTTTTTGTGTTTTGAATGACATTTAATATTATCTACCATCTTTGTTTTATATGTAATTTCTATGGACATAGTCGAGTAAATATAGTAGCTGCAAAATGAAAGAAACAATACCAATTTTGGTTAGCTTTTAACTCATTGAGGTGGCCACCGTACCCGGTTTCTTTCGAGTGCTGAGGCACCTATAGTAGATATTATACAACTTGCTCATATAATAGAAAATGACAAATACTACGGAATTTAAAAAAGCAGAATTTATTTCCGTGGCCGTCATCCAAATTTCCATACATGATAACACCTCCCTTTTACAATTCTATATGATTAAATTAAATTAAATAATGTTGTAGGGTAGAATAAAATAAAATAAGACAAAATGTATAACAATAATCTTCCAAAACATTACATTGAGACATCGATGTAGCTTTCAAAACGTTACATTGATACATTGATGTGGCCTGATGAAGGAACTAAATTATCAGCGACGGAATCTCAAACAATGGTCGCAATGCTGAGATCATTATGAATTATACAAATTAGTAAGGCATTACTGTACAAACATTACTGTCACAAATATGAAGGTAGGAGAATCGTGAATAGGTCTTAGGCTAGGATCCCAATAGAGGACGCGACATAGCTCCTCGTGAATTATGATATATAAGCTGCAGAAGAAGAAGAAAAATCTCACGTTGAAGTAGGCAACAGACGCAGGATGATCTGAGCTCCATGCTGAGGGTACAGCATCATGGGAACAGTGGGTGCATGTCTGTACGAAGGGGAAATCTCGAAAGAGAAACGCTGTAAAATCATTGACAAAACAAGCTTGGCTTCAATCACACTGAAATTTCGCCCTATGCACGCCCTCGGCCCAACACCAAACGGAAAAAATGCCAATGGATGTTTTGCAGCCCCTGCAACTCCCATACTAAATCTTCCAGGATTGAATTCGTTCACATCATCTCCCCACAAAGTTTGGTCATGGTGAATAGCCAAGATTGGTATCAGTAGCTCCATGCCTTGTGGAAGATTGAGACTCCCAAGATTGACTTCCTTCTTTGTCCGTCTGACCAGAGCTACTAAAGGCGGATATAGTCTCAGAGACTCCTTCACAATCATGTCCACCTGCGAGAAAAAACCAAAAATCAAATCGAAAACTTTCTCTTTCCTTATAAGTTTATCACCCAATTAAAATGAAAATTGTTGATCTTACAATTCTGAGTTTGTTCAAGGTATTTCTGTCTGGGTCATTGTTCCCACAGATATCTAGAACTTGCTTCCGAGCCATTTGCTGCCAGTCTCGATGGATGGCCAGAAGGACGACGGTCCATGTTAACATATTTGAAGTGGTCTGCTTGCCAGCAAAGAAGAAAGTCTTGCATTCCTCTATCATATCTCCAATTCCTAGAGCACAAGCACTAGTATTAGCATGGTCTCCTGCGTTAGTGTTTGCTTTGGCTAACATAAGCCCTAGCAAATCACTCCCGCCCGTATCCTTTTCTCGCCTCTTGATTAGCTTTATTAAAGACCACCTGAGGTCCCTGGTCAGTTTCCATTGATGGAGGCTTTTTCTCGTAGGAAAAAACCTGCGACATAGTGTAGCTTTCTCTTCATAGTTAGACAACCACTTAATTAACTAGACATTATGCCCTTGCTTCTACTTCATCAAAATTGAAAGAAAGCATGATAGACCTAAAAATTGCCTTTTACTTTCTCAAACAAAAGTCTCCAAAAAAAACCAATCATTCACCAATGGAAATGCATTTACATGACTATATTGGTAAAAGATTTGAGAGTGTGATATTGGACAAGGGAATTGAACTTGTGATAAGTGCTATAAGTCTTTTCATCACCGTTTAACCAAAACACCACAGAGAAAAAAAATCAAATATTTGATATAAACATAGAATATGAAAAAATGACTATCCACAAAGTAATATCTGACCTCCAAAAACACGCAACAGAGAAACTCCTTAAGGCTTCTACAGCAAAGACTAACTGCTCAGACTGCATACGAAATATGCATCTTCCTTCTTCGTAGCTGGTGCCAAAACCTGCTTGTGCAATGATATCTGCACTAAAATTCTCAAACTCTGCACAAACGTCTATCTCATTCACGCCTGATTCAATGGAACATTTCCATTTATTTAGCATATTTGTGGTACTCCACGCAATCACAGGAATCAATGCCTGTTGGGTACACAGACAACCACACCAAAATTGAAATATAGAGGATTATATGAATCTTAAAAGTTTAATAAGAACTGTATATCTTGCAATCATATTGAAGAAAAACTAATTTAAATATATTATTGTCAAGTTCTCTCTGAAGAAAGCTTATTTAAATATATTACTCTCAAATTCTCAGAGGAAAACGCGGGATTTATGATTCTTCTGTGTTGCTTCCACTTCTCGCCTTTCAAATTTGGTAGTCCATCACCTTCCAATTTCTTCACAATAGGATGAGGCTCTGTTTTTTCATAATCATCATGCTTGAATGAAAATATCTCCTTGATTAGCTCAGGATCTGCAATAGTTAGTCTCGCAGTAGGGCCGAACCAGACTAGAAATGTGTTACCTATAAAATAAAAATAAAAATAAAAAAATAAAAATAAATCATTTGAAGTTTAGTCAAGATAATTCTTTTAATTATAACTAAGTTTGATAGGACTATATTTTCATTATGAATATATCATTCGGATAAGTGTGAAAAATTGAACTAATAACTTCACAATTATAATTTTAAACTTTAAAAATATTATAAAATGCAAAATATATATGGTAAGTTTAGCAAGACTATATTTTCATCATAAATATGTGATTTAGATATATCATTCAAATAAATTTAGCAGGGTAAGGAATTGAATTAATAACTTCTTAACTATAATTTTAAACTTTAAAAAATCATAAAATCCAATATATAATATATATTGTAAGTTTAACAAGACTAGATTTTCATCATCAATATATTATTTGAATATAATATTCTAATAAGAATAGCAAATTAAACCAATAACTTCACACCTATAATTTTAAACTTTAAAAATATCATAAAATAAAAAATATATAGAGCAGCAGTACTTCACCGTAGGACTTCCTCCATTGATGGTAGAATGGCAGAACTCGAGCTAGAATATCGTGAGAAAATCCCATAGTCTGGAAACTCGCTTGATGCGCCATTTTCACCATCTCAGTGGCATTTCCAAGAAACATCTTATACGGAGGGCCTCCTATGCCCTGTGATTCAAAATGCTTCTGTATTTTCAGAGGTTTCCACCATACAAACCTTATAACTTCCATGATTATTGTAACAACAAGTACAGCTGAAGCCACTAAACCAGAAACCCACAAATTTCCCTCCATTATCTCTGTAAGACTTCCTGCATTCACAATATTAACACCCAAAGGACTATATAATTTCCCCAGGCCCGAACATTGCATGTGTCTTTCACCCTCGAGTGAAGTGGAAAGGTAGCAATGTTTCATTGTTCAGCCCCAAGTCTCTTTAATACAGTGATACCTGCCCTACGGATATGTTGCTCCATGACATGAGCAGCCATGTTCATTGCCGTGTTCGATGCCATATTTTTCGCTGAGAAATGTAGATGAAAATTCTAGAAGATATTGACCCACCGAATGTTTCATCGCCAATTTGATTCTTCTCGAAAGTAAACCGTGTCTTGTACAGACGTGTCAAAGTGAAACATTGAAGTAATTAATTATTTTTCTGGCATGGTCAGTGTCTCATTTCACTACAAACATGTGCACATTTTGGAGAGTCGTGTACACATGATATGTTTGTAAATTGCGGTGCGTGAATCCATTGACAAAACAATTATTGAAAACTACTTCTGTGCTTGAGTGGTACGTTAATCGAATCTATACCTTCACATTTAACACTTCAGTGATATATGCTTTGCTTGAGTAGTACGTTAATGGAATCTACACCTTCACATTTAACACTTCAGTGACATACTCCTTAATTATTGGAGAGCTTTACGAAAAAAGCTTTGTCAGTACTTTCTATTTCTCGCTGTCATCTAGTAGATAGTGTCACGACAGCGCCGGATAAAGTAGATTAAGCGTTTACATGACCCCAGCGTGTTTATCAAATGCCAATGCTTTCTAGTGGGTTCTAAATTTCTATCAATTGACTGCATTATGGAGGGTTGTTTTCGTGTGGGAGTAGCAATTTAGAGCATTAGTGCTTCATAATTCGTAATAATTTAGACTTATGCGCTCCGTACAGCATTATTAGAGGAGACATTCATGGTGGTATGAGAAGTGATGTTTATGTTTATAAAAATTCAACCATATAACCATGATGTATCGGATGGAAATACCATTTCAAAGACACTCACATTAACCATGACATTCCATTCCTATTGGAAGAGGAATATCATGTAACTAGATCCATATACGCTTTGGGGATTTTTTAATATATATGTATTTATTCCGAAAAAAATATTTGGATAAAAGTGTTACAAAATTTACTTAGATTTCGAGCAATAATAATTATTGAAATATTAATATAAAATAGTAATATAAAGTTATATATATTATAATGGTAATTCAATAATTATATATTTTTTGAATAATTGTGAATAACATGATAGAATTATGAATATTAGAGGGACAAAATGATTAAGATGTAAAATGAGAAAATAAATATTGAATTATGAATAATAATTAAATTAATATTAAAAATATTAGATATATAATTATTTGTAAATTATTTTAATTGAAGTGTCATTAATTTAAATATAAATTTATAAAATTGATATTTTGATTATTTGTTTTTTTGTATTTATGACAATTTATTTAAAATTATGGAATTTAAAATTATTTTATTTTTAAACTATATAAGTTTAAGTGTTAAAATTATATTGAGAATCAAAAGAATAAATAGAAGACCTATTTATATTTTTGATAGTTAAGAAAACTCAGTCCATATAAATAGGAATCCGCTACAAATGTCATGTCTAAGTTGGGTTATAAGGTTATGAATGATGTTTGTTATAGACTTAGAAGTCACTTATTAAATACAATTATTTTCAAACTTGCTATATATTTTTTAAAATCATTTATTCATAAGTATTGGTCCATAAATCATTGATCCATCATGTATTCCTCACTAATTAATCAATCCATAAAAATAGAAGGCACTCATCCACTTTCCAAATAATATAAGGAATATGGCTTTTAATCTACTCAAAACTTCATTTGAAATATGATGGAGGAGGTCATGAAATTTCTACAAGGGATTAGATTCCCTTATGAAAATATTGTGAAATTTTTATATAGAATTAATAGTGAAATTATCATGTAAATACATGTGTCCAAAAAAAATCTAGATTGAATCCCCAAGGGAATGGTTTTTCCTAAGCCTAAGGAGGTCATGAAGTTTCTACAAGGGATTAGATTCCGTTATGAAAAATATAGGGGATTATATTCCCTTATCAAACTATTGTGAAAATTTTAAATATAATTAATAGTGAAATTCTCATGTAAATACATGTGTCCAAAAAGAATCTAGGTTGTTAGGAAATTTTGGCCATTTAAAACCTTGTAAAAGCGAAAAAGGATAAGTTGAGGTGCTAATCAATTTTCCAGGAGTTGGGGTACATGTCCAATAACCTTTGTTTTGTCATGATATTTTCTAGCTAGTAGGAAGCTATATATGTATGTATAGTTGGAGCAACTTAGTAGCTTAAAGGGAAGCTCAAAGAGAAGCATGAGAGCCCCTGTGAAAACATAGACTACGTAATCCTATGTAATTATATCCTATTTTGAGCCATACAATATATTTTCATTTTTCCTATGCACCCTTTCTATGTTCAATTTTATGTTTTAGCTCATGTTAGTATTCCACAATACCCACCCTGTGATATGCTTGCATCATGCCCTATGTGAGTGCGAGTTTGCTCCAATATCCACATGATTATATTTTTGGATTTAAGACTAGAGGAGTCCCTCAATTCAAGCAGGAGGGAGGATTTTTGGAGTTTGGTATTGGAATTTGGAAAAAAAAAAAAATTATGGAATTTTGGGGTTCAAGTCCATGCGTTGAAGAATTGGGCTAGAGCTTGGCCACTCTCTTGATTAGCGTGAAATATCATGGAGAAATTGGAGTTCCAATATTTTAAAATACTCGACAATCTGGAGTTAGGCTAGTAAGAAGCCCAAAATAAATCCAAAGTTTGGGAATTTTTCATTTATTTGCGGCATGAAATTTGGTGTTTCATTTCCCCCCATCCCACTCTACACACATTGGTTTATATTCCCTACCACCATTGGACCATGCCTCGCGCGAATTGTCCATTGATAGAATTATAAACTTGGGGTACAAAGCTCAAACAATTATCGAGTTCAGGCAACAATGAGAATTCATTCAAATTTGGAGTTCGCTGAGAATCATAGGTTGAAATCCATACGATTCTAACCATATTTCACGAAAAATGGGAATTCACATCTCACAGGACTCCAACCAAACCACACAAAAAATTGGAATGTGTGACCACCACTGTGAAGGAGTTTAGAGTTCACTGTGCCATGGGGATCCTACTCCACATATCAAATATCATCATCAATCAATCCTCATGTTTGTTCAAATAATATTAACAGATCTTTCAAACCTAAATAACATCCCCACCACAAGTTGTTCATTACCACCCTATTAAGCCTAGAATGACATAAAGGAAACATGCCTCTCATGGGTCCTGACTCGATTAATATTGCAACTTGACACCTACGTGCCAACACTTTATCTATTCATTAGGTTTATTCCCATTGGGCCTATTGAAAGACGACACATCCACATTCATGATAATCTTGTAACAAATTTCGAAATACATGGTGTGTTGTTCATAATGGTAACATCTAATGAGAAAGGAAACATCTAGACCTAGGAAACTTATATCAAGAAATCTAAATAATATTGTTAGCTTTTTTGTATTTGACAACTCACAAAAAAGGAGGAATGTTCTAAAATATGTATTTGTAATCTCTTTAAAAGGAAATTGATCTTGATGATAATACAATTGGATATTAGAATATTTTATCTCATCTTTTGTGATTGTGTTTGATTCATTAGTCTTGAGCACTCTTTGGAAGATCCAGCTAAGAGGATAAGTGAGTCTCTCTAATCCTAAACTCTGATCAACTAGTATCAGAGCAAGTCACTCCATGAGGTCTGATCTAAATTTTTCTTTTTTTACGCTTTAAATTGTTTTTCTTTCCTGCATATCCTCTCTTCTCCTCAATCTATTCAACCGAAGACTACATCACAGTGTTGGAATTATGGTTAATCTATTGTCCTTGATGGAAACCTAATTGATAAATATGTAAACATTGTGATGACATGATGTTTATAGAGAGTGATATAGACGATACAAATGACACGAAAAAAATTACAATCAAGTGATAGATGGATGGTAAAGACAAATTTTGAGAAAGTATACACAGGTCTTATGAATAAAGGCCATGTACATACGCAGGTATTGTGAACAAAAGTCGAATGTATCATCAACACCATGGTAATTTGGATACCAAAGGTCTTTACCATGGTATTGGCCCATAGTAATGAGTGTGATAACGATTATTTGATACTGTCAAAGAATACCAACGACATTACTAAGGATTGGCCCAAGGTATTGGCTAAGTCAAAAGTTATATAAGGAGATGGAGATAAAAGAATTAGGTGTGCAATTTATTAGTTATTAATGTGTAATTTGATCTAAAACATGTGTGCACGAAGGAGCATGGAGGAGGCTTAGATATGATAGATCTGAAATAACTTTGAAGACTAATAAACATGCTTTCTTGATATGTTTGTGATTATAGTTAAAAATTATAGATTTGTGGCGATAATGATACTTTTATATGAATATGTGATCGTGAATCTTCTGAATATAGTGAAGCTTGCGAAGTATGTGTTGTGCTTACAGCGAAAGAATGATTCAGTGATTTATGATCTATACATTGGTTTAACTTTAAAGGTCACATACATATGCAAATCTACTTCTACGTAGTCCCATATATATTTTTCAAAGTATTTTCAGTGTGTTCAGAATCTGTATGCAGGTTTTATGCATGGTTGTCGTGTACATACATTGATATGTTTTTCGGAAATAACGAATATATTATAGGGTTTTGCAGTATGGCTTGTGGATTCCATTTTATCAGTTTTTTCGTTATGTTTTTCGTTCTCTTTTGATGATGTTTGTATCATGATTTTACAATATTGGTTGTGTTGAGTTGGTTATGGAATGGAATTTTGATTATTAAATATGTTATTTCATTTTGATTTGTAATTGGCTTAGTGATCTGTGATTGATTCCGTTTTTGGTTCAGTGGATTTTTTAGTGTCACACTGATTTATATTCAGATGTCAATATACTGATATCTATACCTAGGTATTCCTCAGAGGAATCACGTGCATATGTTGGTGTGTTTCATAGAAGTAGCGTATACATTCTCATATGAATTTGAACATGGTTTACAGTGACAACATTTGGTTTCTATGATGAACAATGTTTAGTATACTTATGAGTGGTCTTCCATTGATATTATCTGATATGAATTAGTTTCATCTAGTTGCATGGTTTGCTGAGATTCACTTATTGGTTTGATGATTCAATTTGTTCACTGATTGGGTGATTTGATTCAGTGATTGGTTTCAGAATTGGTATTAGGCTTAATGGTGGAAGTAGGCCGAGTATGAAAATACGATGAAAAGTGACCTACATGATTAATGTTTTGAGTCAGGTGGATCTAGTATGAAATATTATGAAAATTGTTCCACATAGGTGTTTAGGGTTGGGGCCTTCAATAAGGGATCCATATCTTCGTTCCAGTAGTAGCTAGTAAATTTTTTTAGCGGGTAAGAGCTCCCTTCTAGTAGGAGATGGTAAACGAGATTAGGGGGTTGAAGCTCACTTCAAATGGGTGCTCGAGAATGAGAGAGGGTTGTAGCCTTATACATGTGGGTGCCTGTTGTTGAGCCCTAGTATTGCACCAAGAATGGAGCAACTCTCAGAGGCTACCCTACTTACTTTATCAACCAGCGGTTTGTAAAAACTTGGAGGTGATAGTGTTATATACACATCAAATGCATTATACTCATGTCATCCTCTTCCCAGCTTTACAAAAGGGTGATACTTCTAGGGCTACTAGATAAACTCTGTCACACTTCTGAAATCAGGCCTAGGGCTACAAATGATTCAAAACCATGGTGCCATCAGCAAGTACAAACCTACAGTAGATCAAGCGAGTACATATAACTATTCTATAATGAAAGAGATCTACTCATTAAACTATGATAATAAATGAAGGAAACATACGCATATTGCATGAAGTAAATCACATAATTGAAATGGCATAAAGGAACCAATATAATCACACTTTACTCGGCCAAATGGCTAAACACACTTTACTTACTCTATGCTCTATCTATCATGCCTTTAATCATATCAATACTCATGACCTAACTATCCTTGTAAATGTGTTGTTTTTCATCTAGGATATTAAAGTGCTAAGGTGGCTTATGGAGGGCTTGAAAACATGGGTGCGAGTTTGAAGGTATATGAGTGGTTTTTGTAGGTCTAGAGGATGTGGATGGTGTTTTATGGGCTTAAGGAGGGTCCCACTGGTGATATTTCAAGTGTTGCTACATGTTTCCTGTAGTGTTACAAGAAGGTCCTCAATTACTAGAGGAAATAGTCTGAGGGAAATATGAGGCCAAAAATAAGTGGGAAAATGGTAGGCAAGGTGGAATTAAGGTGAATTAGGATGAGTGGAAGATGTCCCACCCCTTGGCCAAGCTCAAAAAACCTTGGGAGTCCTATCTTGCACCCCTAGGGTTTGCTCACAGTGTAGTGATGAAAAGTCCAAAAACAGGGTTGATGGTGATTTTGATGAACAAATGGCTGATGAGTGGTGAAAGATGAATCTGAAGGTGTTGGTGAAGTTATCCATGGCTGTGATACCTATACATGCATGATAAAGATAATGGAAAAGCTTACCTGGAATTGTAAAGAAAATCTACTCTAATCTACAGACAGAGATCTAACACAACATTCTAAGCATATCCATGGAATCAAAACAACTAATATTATCTATTCGAGGAAATCATAAACTAAAATTAATTTTTTTCTATGGGGAAGGTCTAACCTCCTCAAGCTCCAATAACAGAGATGAGAGGGGGAGGCTTGACTCACAATTTTCTAAAGTTATAACCTTTTCTACCAACATGTAAGAAAGCTAAATCTACAACAAAATACAAATGGAACAAACTAAAGATAGTAAATCAAAATAGAAGCAAACTAGCTAAATAATCATAAGTGAAACTAACTAAATGACGTGAAAATAAAGAGTGATTACATAAGAGAGGTTGAGACACATGGATTGGGCCCTAACCCACAAGCCTATCTCTATGAAACGAGATCAATAAAGAACAACCTGAATACTCATTTCATATCAAAAGATAGTCTTATTACATTAATATAAAAGTCTTGAAAAGTGATTACAAGAAGAAAGAAAGGAATGGATTTCTCCAAAGTTTGAATCCTAATGAGCTCTTTCTCAACCCTATTTAACCTAAATGGTAGCTACCAATAGCTCCCTCAAAAATATGTGATGATTCCACTTAACTGCTAGTGAAGTATGGCTTTAGTCCATTTTACCTTGAGTTTTATTGGTTTCCTTTGATTTTGAGCTCTTGGAGGGAATCTCGAGGATCCCTTAGTTTTTTTTTGGAGTTATGGAGGGTGGAAAACTTCCTAGAATCTATCCTTTTTGTCTACTCCGAGTCTTGATGAAAAATCTTCACAAAGGTGTAATATCCTTATGATTTTCCTGCATTTAACTCATGTTAGGTACTCAAAGTATGATAAACATCAATCACCATCTACACTAGCATCATAAGACCATAATATAATTAAAGTGCAATAAAAAGAGACTTAATAAGGCAAAAAGGTGACCATTAACCCCTCGAAATGTATCTAATGATGGATCTCATCATCACCCCTGTAGTAAATGGTTTCTCATCCTCTGAGAAACTATTCCTCCTTCTGAATTTAATTTAAGGCTTTGATGGACCCTTTGACTTTCGAAGGAACAAGTGTGGGATTTCCTTCAAGAGGGAAAAAAACATCATTATTTTCTACTTCCTCCCATTCTCTATTCTGCTCTTCTTGGTCCTTTAGATCACTCAGCGCCAAAAGCAACGGTGCATTAAGTGTCAAGCCAATCCCCTAAATATTTTTGGCCTGCATGGCCCTCTTGTACAATGGTGGTCTCTCCAAGGAACCCCTCACTATTTTTGGTGTGTGGTACTCGATTTTTCTAAGGCTTTGAGGGAGGTTGTTCCATCTTCTTTCTCCATTCATTATGCACTCATCTCCGAACAACATAGAAACATCATCAAATTGATCCATTTCTTGAGCTTGTGTATGGAGGTATCTTTTAGAATGTTCAGGATACTTTTCAATCTTCAGATGGTTATTGATGACCCTTCCAGGGTTGAAAAATTGTGCTCTAATGTGTAAGGGTTATTTGTTTTCTCTTCTCATACCCTTCTCATCTCTTATTCTCTTGTCTCCTCTTTAACCATCCTATCCCCCATCCTAGGATTGGGGTCCCAAATATTTAAATCTGTCAACACAATGTTATGCATGTAAAACTTTTTTATTTTCGCCTTATCTTACATACTTGCTTGATCTCAGAAATCAATGAACTGTCTATAGCTTTGGAAAGGTAAGGATCGATGGGAGGATAAGTTTTTAATTTTAAAGAGGATTCACTACTCCTCAAGGTAAAATACATATGAATATGAAGGATATCTATGTTGAATGGACTCACATCAGATAAATCCTTTCCCAACTCAATTACTTTTACTTCCATGAATCATATGTCATACACTCCTTTAGATGTGGTAATCTTAATTTCAATGATGTGTGCATGCCCTCTCTTGCTCCAACTGATAAAAAAAGGAATTTTGAACTTTTTAGGAATTAATATACCCCTCTCAATGTATGTCTAGTAAGAACCAAGATTGGGTTGAGGGCTAGGGTTTGGCACAATTGCAACGTATTTGAGCATTGGTTTTACTGATGTGGCCTCTTTTTTATCATCTTTTTCTCCCTAGTTTTCATCATGTTTTCCCTCTTGTTCCTTGCTCTCAACTTCCGTGACCTTTTTCCACTCTGTGGCTATCTTTTCCTCTTCAACCAGGGCCTTTTTCTCCAAATCTGTGCTTTTTGGAGTTTCTTGTAGAAAAAACAAAGTTTCTTATAGTAAACTCTATTTTTCTTGTTGAAGACCCTATTTTCCTTGTTTTTCACTATTTTGAGTCCTTGGAGGCTCTATGGTGGCTGCATGAGGTGTATGGGTTTCCAATATGGCTTAATGTCTTCTGATATATTTTACAGGGGTCCTTATGGTTGTAGTGAACTCTTGCACCCTTCATTCCTCTAATATGATCTCTTCCTCCTTCTTTGGTGATTCTTCAATGGTAATAGGGCTCTTGGTGGGAGTTTGTGATTTTCCTGTCTCACCCTTTGCCTCTTCCTAGTTTTGAAGTACATAGGCGTCTGCCTCTTTATTTTTGTTTTTACAGGTGTGTTCAAAGCAGTTAGGGTGGAAACTACCTCTTGAACTGTGATGTTAGGTGAGATGCTATTGTCTTGAGTGGAGGTTTCACTGCCTAATATAGGGTCCACACCTTCCTTTTCCTCGGCCATTTCTTCCTTCTATCCCTCATTTTTTTCTTGCTCTCTCTCTATTGTCTCAATGTTTTCTGCCTCAATTTCCAACTTTTTTTTTCCTTATTTGTTTTTTACCTCCTCTTCCTCTTCTTCTACCTCTTGTTTTACCTCCTCTTCAACCTCTTCTTCTTCTTATTCTCTTTCTCTAAGGCTAAAAGAAATTTTTTTCTTTGTAAGGGTAGCTATAAAGGCTTCCCTATCCATGTCTATGAAATATGACCATGATATAGGTAGGTTCAACCTTCTCAAAGCATCATTTACAATTAGTTTTATTAGGCCATGATGGGCCATGTGCTGGTATTTCCTTTGCCTCAATTTATGGCTCATGTCAATGATGGATTTTAAAAGGAAGTGAGGGACACTTAATCTTCATTCAAGTGGGAGCTCTCCTCGAAACCTTAGTTCATTTAACAACCTAAAATGATACCCATAGACCACACTAAGTCTACCTTAACAAGAAATAAACTTCATGATGTTGAAGGCTACTTCATCCTAGTGGCATGGAAGGGTTTGTCTCCTCACTCCATTTTTATCTTCAATGTACTCCTCTCCTAGTAGAAATAAATTCTTTTTGGCTACAGTTCTAGGCACTATGCCCTTAACCCGTTTGACTCATAGGGGCAAGGTTGTATCTCTTCTTATTATTTCAGGAGATAATGTGATGGCCATGCCTCTAATCCTAGTGGTGGATCCTTCTTCTGAATGTGATTTCAAGGCCATTATAAATTCTTTAGCTATCTCATCATCAGAACCTTTGAATAGCTCAAATAACCATAGCCATTGGTGATTTCAAAACATTTCCATAACCTGAGGGTGCTACCTAATTATCTTAATGTCAATTGGCTCCCTTTTTTTGAATCCCCCTCCCATTGTAATCTATGTGATATGAAGGTGGTGAGATGTTTAAGATTTATGTCTTGGAGATGGAGGTATTGAAAGAAAATGAAAGAAATTTTCTTTTACCCTTTAAATGACAAATATACTTTGTGGAGTGTGAATTGTATGAAGAAATTTCAGTGCTGGAGGATGAAAATCCACATACCTTGGTCCTCTTTGTTTTTTTTTGAGAGATGGAGGCTTTGGGAATTTAATTCACCGAATGGTGACTCTGTGTTTCCATTTAAGCCCTTTTTGGTCTGCTTCGGAAGCCGCCTGTAGAAAAACTCTTTTTCCTGTAGCACGATGGTGCATGCAAGCCCAGACCTAGATGCTGATCCTATGATAGCTCCCATTGCTCTCTAACCCTTGACGCTCTTCGAAATTCTCAACAAAATGGTGAAAATGAGAAAGATATTACCTTTATTGGAGGTTTATTTAAGTCTGGAGCGTTGCGGTGACTCATACTTAACACAAGTTTCCTCTTTGGGACCATTGGGCCCCACTTCATTTAATCATTCTTGACCTTGTGATCAGTTACCTCCATACCCATCCACTCTTACTTGAATCAATTTCATTTTCCTAGGTGTCATTCACTTTCAATTTTCCTCCAGTTTCACTTTACGAAGGTGTCCAAGCTAACTGGCCACCTTTTCTCCTTTAAATTTCTAAAACTCGACATTCAACTATTTTGGCCATTATGGATGCATAACGAGAGGAGAGAGGCCATAGTTGAGATTTCCTGGTGTTGGGGATGTGCTCAAGGAGATGTTGCAAGATGCTAGAGCTGGTTTTGGGATCCTTAGTATTTTATTTGTTGTGTCTTCATCTTTTTATTTTTATTTTCAGAGAGAATATTTTTCAGAGTTAGTTTCTTGTCTTTTCTGAGTGAGATACTTACACTTTTCTTGTTTTTTTCCTTTTTAGGTATTGCATGGAGGTCTTCATGTGCCATTTTTGGTGTGCTTATCCTTCTGGTGGTCTTCTTGAGTAATCTACATCAACTTTCCTTCATCTTTGGCCTTGTTGTGCCATGCACATATTTTCTACAGAAAACTTTCTGATACCTGTACCAGTCATTTTATTCCCTCTTCTTGCTTAATTTTGGTCATAAATGCAGGGATATGGTTCATTGGGGCTATGGAGGATGTCCTGGAATGAATGGAGTGGAGGATAGACAAGTGGAAAGGGTCGCATGCCAAGTTTCCAATGACTTAGCTGCTAATGATGCAACATAGGTTTTAGAGAGGGAAACCTTGTGCATGGAGTGAAATAAGGGTTTGGGAATGGTAAGTATACGAAAAACATGAATTATCATACCCTTATTGAAGCTCATAAATCCATATTCAACCTTTTTTCTTCATAAATTAGTTTCATGTAGTATTTACAGGAGTTTCCTCTAGTGCTACAAGAATCATGTAGCTTCCTGATTTGCGTGTAGCAATTACAGTTTAGGGGAAAAAATGAAATTGTTGCCTCTCTAATGGGTGAACTGGATGAAGGGATGCATTATGGAGTGTCTTATGGAGTGTGGAAGTAAAGAAAAAGAGAGAATCAAGAGAAATTTCTCCCCTAGATAAAAAAAATATTTTATCAATAACTTGCAAAACAGAAAAACACATAAATACATAGGTATTTATTATTTTTCCTTTTCTTTATTTTATATTTTTTCTGTCTCTTTTTCTCTTAAAGGTAAGTGGGATTCCTCAACAAATGTTTTCAACCCACGGGCCTACCTTGGGCACTTCAGAGAGGTTTTCACCCAAGGATATTTTATTCTCTGTTTCTATTCTTTTTATTTCTTTTTTCTTGCTCTACGACTGCGTCATGGAGGTTTTCAACCCTGGAGTTGGCCGAGGGTGCCTCAGAGAGGTTTTCAACCATGCCTCTTTATTTTATTTTATTATTTTATCTTTCTTTTCTCTAGGAGGCACTGGAAACTATGGAGTTTCCCATGACATACACCTCCTTGTTTAAGGAATTTATAAATTCTACCATAGAGAGGGGCTTCTTGTAAAAATTGAGCTTATAACCATTGACAAGTAGGGGAATTCTTTACTCATATATGGTTTTGATATGAAATGCACCATTATCAAAGCATTTGTCCACTTTTTAGGGCCCCGACCATCTTGTCATCAGTTTTCCTTTGAAGTCCTTAAACCTTGCGTCATACAAAAACACCCAATATCCTTCTTGAAAGGTCTTTTCCTTAATGTTTTTTTCATGCCAAACCTTCATTTGTAACTAAATTACCTCTATGTGGAGGAGTGCTTGCATCTTTAACTCATCCATTCCATTTAACTGTAGCATCCTCTCTTTCTGGGCATTTGATATATCTAGGTCTAACTTAGATGCCATCCTTAAGGTGTTTAATTGAAATTCAATAGAAAGAAGATATTTCTTGCGATAGACCAGTTCACAAGGAGTGAATCCAGTTGTTTTTTTCCAAGTAGTGTTGTACGCTCAAGTAGCTTCTACCAATATGTCTGCCCAATATTTCCTATCATTTCTCACAATCTTGGTGAGGATACTCTCCAAGGCTCTATTAATCACTTCCACTTGGCCATTTTCCTGAGGTTGGTAGGAAGTAGGATTCTTATCCTTTATCTAGTCCCTCTTGAGAGTATTCTGAATGAGATGAGAGTTCAATTATTCCCTTTGATTAGTGACTACTTCCCTAGGTTATCCAAATTTGTAAAAAACATTCTCCCTCAGAAATTCAACTACTTTATCCTCAGTTGCTACCTTGATAGTTTTTGTTTCAGACCACATTGTAAGGTATTCAGTGGAGACTATGATATAATTATTCTATTTGAAATTGGATCAATAGGTCCAATGAAGTATATTCCTCATTTTTCAAATGGCTTAAGAGCCACCCGAGGGTGCAAAGGTATCTCATCCCTTTGTGTGGGTTTCCCCATTCTTTGGCACTGGTCGCACCTATTAGTGTATCTTCTGGAATCTCGGTGAAGGGTAGGCCAATAGTATCTTGGCTGCAAAAATTTGAAGGCAGTCCTTTTTGTAGCAAAGTGGAGTCCACAAGGGCTATTGTGACATGTAGAAAGGATATCAAAACAAATTTCCTCCCTCACTGATCTTCTAACAATTTGGTCAGGGCCTAGTGAAGAGTTCCATCATTAGACATATTTGGAGCAGTTAATGGTCACCTTTTTGCCTTCTTAAATATTTTTTTCTTGCATTTTTATTGTTATTTGGTTTTAGGATGCTAGTATAGGTGTTGATTAAGGATAACATACTCTGAGTGCTTAATATGAGGTTGAGTGCTAAAAATCATGAGTAATTGGCATTATTTTTGAAGATTTTATCATAAAGAATTGAAGGAGACAAGAAGGAGAAATCATAGGAGGATTTTCCACCCTCCTTAACTCTCAAAGGCAGCCAAAGGATCCCCAAGGATTCTCTCCAAAAAATTGAGTTCTAGAGGTAGCCAAGCAACTCAAATACCAAAGTGCACTCAATCTATGTTTAATTGGAGTCAAGTGGATTCAATCACTATTTTCAAGGCAGTTGTTGGTAGCTGCCATGTAGAATCAATAGAGTAGAGCTAGAGCTGGGGAGGATTCGATTCTATTGGTAAATTTGCTACGAGCTATTGAGCTTTTGATTATTGTACTCAACGATTAAACTTTAAGAAATGTACGAGACTATTCTTTTATGAAATGACCAGAATGATTTCATTTTACTGATTTAGGTTTCAAAGAGCTTGGCATGTGCCTTAGGGCCCAATCCATGTGCCTCGCCCTCTTTTTTGTACTTGTACTTTGCTTGCTATCAATAGATCTGCTTCTGATATTTTCATTGTTGTTTAGTTTTCCTTTTAGTACATTGTTGTAGGTTTCATTGGCTTATGAGTAATAGAATAGAGGATAAAACTCTAAAATTTGTGGATCAAGACCTTCCTTCTCATCTCTATCAATAGAGCTCGAGGAGGGTGAACCTTCTGATAGACCAAAAAATTGATTTATGTTCATTGTTTATGAGAAAAGGGTAGAGTTACATTACTGCTTTCAGCCTTCCTTTTATACTGTATTTTCACGGATTTGTCTGTTATTCATGTATGGATCAGCAGAATTGTTTGTAGGATTAAGAATTAAAGTACTAGGGAAGTCCATTAGCACCTATCCACATCATTCTCCATTTCTATTTTTTACGCCTACATCGTTGTTGTTGCACTTCTATTTCCCTCCTATTTCTTTTATTGCAGTTTCTGCCACTTTTATTCACAAGACACTTAAAAGTTATAAGAGTTTCTCGTTCACCTTTTCTCCTTAAAAATCCTTCTACTATACTATACTCATCACAAATTTAATTTTCTATTACTTTCCATTATTACTTTATGCCTTCGTTCCTCGATTGCAATATTACTGTAGCACTCTACAACGTCACCCATCGCATTTCACACTTCACAAATTTCAGCCTTATCACAATCGCATTGCTACACCTTCCTATATATCACTTCGCACTTCGGAACCTTTTCCTTTTTTTCCTTTAAAAGACTTACTGCAATTCCATTCATATTGAATTTCACACTTCACAAAATTTTCCCTTTTTCCTTTTAAGACTTACCGTAATCGAAAATCGCATTTTCATTTGGTTCTTGTTAACACTTACCGCTCCAAACGTCGATTGCGATAATTCTCAGTACTCTGCCGCATTGCAAATAACAAATTGTATTTTTCATTTGGTTCCCGTTAACACTTACTGCTCCAAACGTCGATTGTGATAATTCTCCATACTTCGTCGCATCGAAAATCACAAATAACATTTTTCATTTGGTTCCCATTAACACTTACCGCTCCAAACATCGATTGCGATAATTATCTGTACTCTACCACATCAAAAATCGCAAATAGAATTTTTTATTTGATTCTCGTAACACGTTCCACTCCCAATGCCAATTACGATATCACTATTGTACTCTGCCACCGACCCTACCTCCATGTCATACTATCGCATTTCACATTTCATAGTCTTTATCCCATCGCATTTCACATTTCGCAATCTTTATCCCATCACATTTTGCAATTCGTTCCTGATCCCGGAAAAACACTTCCACTACCCCTTTGGATTTGTGATATTGCAATTGTGATATTGCATATCTTATATTGCACTTTCGTCCTCCCATTGCAAGTATGCCATTGCACTTTTAAAAGCCTCTCACTCCAAAGCAATTTTGTGATATTATAAGTTTTAATAATGTCTAGACCCTCTTCCACACTTCTAAGCCTTGTTTGATATGTTTAGACTTCCCTTAGCACCCTTAACCCCCTTTCCTCCAAACTGTAGGCAACACTTTCTCAATTTTAGTTATGCCATGGATAGGTGCATAGATAGAAACATGGTAGATAGAGCATAAGATAAGTAGGGTGTGTTTATCAGATTGGCCAAGTTAAGTGTGGTTCAAAATTAGTTTCCTTTTTGCCATTCCTTTCTGCACATTAAACTAGTTTCATTCACATCATTTCCATTCTGCAAATTAAATTAGTTTCATTTTCATTATTTCATTTCTGTAAATTAAGCTAGTTTCCTTTCAGTCATTTCCTTGCAGCAATTTACTTTCCAATTCGTGTCATAGTTTAAGAAATAGCACCCTTTCGTAAAGCAGAAGAGGATAACATGAGAGGAATCGATCTGCTATGTACATAGCATGATCACCTCCAAATTCAGACAAACCTCGGGTTGATAAAGTAAAGTAGGGCAGCCCGTAGGGAGTTGCAACAGTCTTAGTGCAATACCAAGGCTCACCACTCTTTGCAATCATTCCCAGGGATGTGTTTAGTAGATGCTTTGGTTTTGTTTTAGCATTATTTTCCACTTTCATTTCTTTTCATGTTATTTCTGAAATATTGAGAAAAAAAAAGATCTAATTTTCATGCCTTGTAGGAGTAGGAATACTCAAATACAAATCTTACCTAAAACCCCCACATCACCTCCTAGCCACCCTTCACTCTTCTTCGGTGGCAGTGAGACTGAAATTCCCATAGGAGAGCCTTTTGAATACTCTCAGGAACCTATTAGGGAAGAAGAAGAAGACCTTGGTCCAACTGGGGGACCTGCTTCACCTATCTTAATCATGGCTAGGATCCAGAGAGCCTTTCCCATAAGAGAGGCAGATGGGGAAACTAAGATGAAAAACATTATCCCCTAAGATCTTCCACACTTCCATGGAATTACCTCTAAGGATCCTGAGACATTCATGTTTGAATTATATGTTGTTTGTAGGACTTATGACTACACTTTTGATGATCAGAAGTTGAAGCTATTTCTATCCACCCTTAAGGATGTAGCCTTGCGCTGGTTCATGGGTGTGCCTGAGGACAACATCACCACTTGGGCACAGATGCAGCAGACCTTCAACGACAAGTACATAGAATATTTTAGGTCCAAGGAAACTAAGGATGAAATATTTAGGATGACTCTAGGGCATGATGAATCCCTATAGGGCTATGAAGAGAGGTTTCAATTAAGCTATAAGAGATCCAATTGTACTATTGATCCTGCATCACTTAAACTTGTACTTCTTCAAGGGATGAGAGAAGGGATGATAGAAACCTTGAATATGCTACCTAGAGGAGATATCTACCAACTATCTTATGAAACAATCAAAACTATCTTCAAAAAAAATTCTAGGGCATTTAGGAAGATGGGCACAGTTGGCCAAAACACATCCAATACCCCTTCCTCTTCCACCTCCATAAAACATGAGATTGGAAACATGCTAGAGGACTTCAAGAGTGACATGTTGCACACCCTTGCTTTTCAAATGGACACAATGTAGGTCAAAAGGAAGGAAGAGGAAGCTGAGAGATCCCTAGCCATATTTTGTCCTAGATGTACCCGGAAGCACCCAAGTAATGAATTTCCACTGAATTTCATAGAGGTTTTCTTCGTATGTGAGGAGAATCATGCCACAAAAAAGTTTCCCTCCTTACTTGGACTTAAGGCTGTATATCAAGCTAGGGAAGCAAAGCAACTCTATTTCATCAATGACAGAAGGCCTCAAGGGCCTTGACCATATGCAAAAGGTATGAATGGTGCACCTTACTCTCACTATCAAAACAATCAGAGAGCACCCATGCAACCTTCGTACACCCCCACTCCTCCATCATGGTCTACACCTCCTACTTGGCTTTAAAGCCCTCCATATCATCCTCTGCCACTGAATCAACCATTTCAGCAGTATGTTCCACAACAACTTCAGTAGAACAATCCATCCCAAGGGTGGAGGCCTCAACATAATCAACCACCTACTCTAATGCCTCCACCCAAACCTCAACCTCATCTTACTCATGCTTCTCCACCTAGGCTACCTCAAATACCTGAACAACCCAATCCGAACCCAAACAATAGACTGGCACATCAGGCTCCCTGTGGAGAAACATCCTATTCAACATATCTTGTGGAGATAGAGGAGGTTAATCTAAGGTCAGGAAGAGTACTCCTAGACAACCCTCCTCCATCTCCACCTATAGAGGCTGAGCAGGAAAAGGAAAAAGGTAATAATCAGATCGAACAACCTCCTTTTCCTGAGTGCTTGATCCACCCTAGTCAGCACACACTAGAGGACACGAAACTTATGGGAGACTTGGAAAATTTATGTGTAAATATACCACTTCTCCAGGCCATTCAGGATGTCCCTATCTATAATAGGCTCATCAAAGAAAAGTACTTCAAGAAACCTAGGAGAAGGAAAAGAGATACCCCACCATCAATGTGGTAGGAAAATTGTCTGACCTAATGTTGGGAAGGGTGATATTTCCAAAGTACCTGTACCTTGGTAGCCTAGTTGTTGATGTGCATATAGATGGTGTCATAGCCCCCAACACTCTGATTGATCTAGGGGTTGCCATCAATGTCATGACCAAGGAAACTATGTTGAAACTTAATCTCCAAGGGACTTTGAGGAAAACCACAATAGTTCTACAACTTGCAGATCAATCAAAAGTAACTCCGGAAGGAATTATTGAGGATGTTATGGTTACCATTGACTCTTGGGATTATTCTACAAATTTCCTCGTTGTGCAACCAAAACCCAAGTTTAATGTTTATCCTCTCATATTAGGTAGACCTTGGTTAGAAACTGCAGATGCTTATATTATTTTATAGGTGGGAAACATGACTATAAAAAATGGGCCTTTTTCTAAACAGCTAGTGTTATATCCTCCAACCCAACCTTCCATTTATCATGAACTCCCTATATGGTTGGAGGATGAATAATATGAGTTATATAACATTTCCCCTATGTGTACCATAGATTCTATTCTTATAGGGGGCCAGCTTGATGAATATGAACTCATCGACCATGCCATTAAAAAGTTGTCCTCCACTGACATTCCTCTCGAAACCTTAGTTAAAGAGTATGAAAGCCAACCTTGGATGGAAGTTCACTCAGTCGAGTCAACCTTTGAAACCACCAAGGCTATTGAGTTTGGCCCATCCAAATCTCTGAAAATCAACTCGGACCTCTCGAATGAAGAAGAGAAGAAACTATGCCAGCTTTCGAAAGAAAATCTTGAAGCATTTTCTTGGGATTACAAGGACATGAATGGGGTGCATACTTCAGTATGCAGACATGAAATTTACATCAAACAAGTACTCAAGCTTGTGAGACAACCCAAAAAAGGATGAACCCGGTTCTGAAAGACATAGTCAAAGAAGAGCTACAGATACTATTGGATGCAGGGTTCATATATCCTATAGCCAAAAGTGAGTGGGTATCCCCTCTTTTCCTAATCCCAAAAAAGAATGGGAAGTCGTGAACTTGTGTTGACTACAGAGAACTTAACAAAGCCACCAAGAAAGACCATTTCCCTTTTCCCTTTATAGACAAATTCCTATATGGATTTGTGGGGAAGAATTTATTTTCCTTCTTAGATGGGTTCAGTGGGTACAATCATATTCAAATCAGCCCCGAAGGTCAAAATAAGACTACTTTTACCTACCTTTGGGGTACCTTATCTTATATATTCCTACCATTTTGGTTGTGCAATGCCCCAACTACCTTCCAAAGAGCTTTCTTGAGCATCTTTTCCGAGTTTGTCCATGACTCTGTTGAAATATACATCGATGATTTCACACAATATGCGGATGACTTTCAGGAAGCTCTCTCAAATTTGGGTAAAGTACTAAGAAGGTGCATTGAGATGCATCTCTCCTTGAGCCCAGAAAAGTGTGAATTCCTAAAGAAAGTAGGGATTTTATTAGGACACTCCATATCCCAAGAAGGAATATAGGTAGACCCAAACAAAATAACTATCATCAAAAGGGTACATTCTCCTCAAAAGAAAAAATATGTTAAGGATTTCTTAGGCTTAGCTCGTTACTATAGAAGGTTCATCAAATATTTCAGCAAGATGGCTTTGCCATTATTTGGGTTATTGGCCAAAGGTTCTAAGTTTATTTGGTCCAATCCTTGTCAAGAGCCTTTTTGTTAAGTCCCTATATTAATAGTGTAGTCCCTTCTTATTTTAGTGTCACCCCACTTATTGTTATTTTTGTACCCTTGTAACCCCCATATTGTTATTATTGTGCCCTTATATTATTATTGTTAGGTCAGCTAGGATTACATTGTGGCCCCACTAGGATTATATTGTGGCCCCATGGACTCCTATATATAGAAGGAGCTTTAGGTTATTTGTATCATCTAATAATTGTTCATTCATGTAATGTATTGGAGGTTTTCCCCTCAAAGTGGCTTATTTATAAGGCATTGATATCTATTTTCTTCTCTTTTTCGAGCTGTTTTCACAACATTTGGTATCAAAGCTTTGGATTCTAGGGTTTTCGCTGCTCCAAAAAGGTCATCGTGGAATTTTTTGCTACAACTTGTTTTATACAAAGGTTCTGAAGCTAAAATTTTTAGAGTGCGAAGCTGAAATCCTGAGGAACAACTTCACAAAATTTAAAAGCTTGGTTCACAATATTTTTGGAGATATGATCTATGGAAGTTAGGGATTTTTGTAGGCTCTTGAATTTAACCTAAACATGACATCGCAGAATTGTTGCTACAAATATTTTTCAACAAAGGTTAAGAATCTGAAATGTTTAGAGTACAAAGCTAAAATCCTGAGGAACATCATCGCACAATTTCAGATCTTGTTTCGAAATATTTTCAGAGATATGGTCCGTGGAAGTTAGGTCTTTTATAGGCTCTCGAATTTCATCTCAAAGAGGTGATCGTGGGAAAATATTCATAACTCTCTCTCTGAGCATCGAATTGGAATTTTGTAAAAGGTGGCTACAATTACATGGAATGTAGTTTCTTGTCTATCAATTTTAGAGCTAAAGGAGGAAATAAGGACATGTGGAAAGTCATACACTTTAGCTCTACTGAACCAGTCCATAATTAGGTCATCGTAGGAGATTGGGCATAACTTTGCCTTTAAGAATCCAAATCAGGTCATACCCGTGGCATTCGAAATAGAATTCAAAAGGATAATTTAGGGCCAAATTTTAGATATTGAAGATTCAAATCACAAATATAATTCAGTTTCAATATCCAGCTCCTCAAAATCAAGAAAAATATGTGTATTTGGTTTTTTTAAATTGCATAATGTTTGTTTGAAAAAACAGTTTGAATGATTCCAAGGGCATATTTTATAATTTTTATCCATATTTGGTTGTATAATGCATCCAAAAAAATAATTCCATACCCATTAAGCCCTCAAAAATATATACTATGACGCATGAAGAGGAATAATTGCAATACGAGATATCAAAATTACGATACCAAGTGCAACAAATTTTGATCTTACAAAGAGAAACCAAAGATGACATAGATGGTTTAAAAGTAGAAATGGAGGCTAAATTGGATTGTTTGAAGGATAAAATAATAGCTAATATGGATGATAAATTAGTGGAATATCACATCGAGCATCAACAACAAGTTCTCCAACTCTCAAAGGATAACCTAACTTTGGTGCAAAATCTAATGAAACAACAGGAAGATCAATATCACATCGAAAGAAGTTCTAAAGCAATACCATAAACAAGAACTCTACAAGTACAATAAATTTTAGAGTATCTCAAAAAGTGGAAGAACTTTCCTATAGAATATTCCACATGGGAGGATGAGAATTTTATACAGAAGCATCAAGAAATAATCAAGCGTTGAGGAAAACACTTGTTTGAAGGAGAGGGGCATGTTAGGTCCCTGTATTAATAGTGTAGTCCCTTATTATGTTTGTGTAGCCCCCCTTATTGTTCTTTTTGTACCCCTGTAACCCCCATATTGTTATTATTGCGCCCTTACATTATTATTGTTAGGTCAGCTAGGATTACATTGAGGCCCCACTAGGATTATATTGTGGCCCCATGGACTCCTATATATAGAAAGAGGTTTTTGTTGGGCAGTGAAAGAGGTATGCAATTACTATGTATTTACTCACTCTTTTACCATAAATATACTCCTGTTTGCCTTGGAAAGGTAATTTATCATAAGAATTACAATAGAATTGGAAAGGTTTATGTTTAGTATGAAAAGATGACTAAAGGTTACTTTTTGATTGACAAACAGGAATCTGAAGAGGTGAACAGCTATACCGAAGGCGGGGTTGAGAATAATCTAACTGTTGCTCCATCAGCGCTGAACCATATCCAGCCCAAGGCAAGGAGATCTGACCGAATAGCCCAAAAAATGCAGGGGACAGCTGGACCTCAGTCAGAGTAAATAGAATGATGACTAAACGTAGAGGAGTGAATCCCTCAGGATCTTTCGATCTAGAGGGATCGCTGTTCAAACTCATCTTATTCCTTGATTGGTCTGTTGAGATTTGATATATAAAGCCATGTCCTTTAGTGACAAAGGGATGACGATGATTGTTGTTAAAGTTAGGAATTGATAGAAAGAATTTACATTTTCTCTACAATATAATGTTTTATTAACTCTCTATTTTGAAAGAAAATTCTCTGTAAAACTTTGTCTTGGTTTAATATAAGACACCCGTTTCATCTACCTTCTACAAGTCTGAATTAGCCCGGCAGTATTTCACTGGTGCTAAGGGCTCGGCTCTGGTGGAATCACTTCGCTGTTTGTATTCTAATATTTGCTTACTGTCGTGTGGAGTGCATTTAATGTTTGTTTTAATTATAGAATTGGTTTATTATTGATTGGATCAAATACAGAGTAATTCCTAGTTCATTCTTTACAAGAAGCACGCTCATTGTTCGATTATCTTGTTGTTATTATAAAGCTCTGTTGTTCTATATCTGGTTTGAGTTGTTGTTCCATTAGTTTATAATATGTTATAATTGATCGTTTCGTGGTAAGAAGATGTCGAAAGAATTGAAGCATAGAAATCTAGTGGCTTGAATATGTTAGAATCGTAATTGTTGTTCATTTCACGTTGCTGTTC
Source organism: Pinus albicaulis (assembly GCA_034641835.2). Taxonomy (NCBI): domain Eukaryota; kingdom Viridiplantae; phylum Streptophyta; class Pinopsida; order Pinales; family Pinaceae; genus Pinus; species Pinus albicaulis. Next base: position 182,297,146 of record CM076580.1, read on the forward strand.
CATTTCTGTTCATTTTTTATTCATAGCCTCTGATTAGCAAACTGATGAGTTACAGTTACATGTTGTTGTTCTTTTCCAGATTGCATTTCTTTTAAATTTCTTTCATTGAATCTGCTTTCATTTCAATTGCTTTAAGATCTCCAACTGTAGAGGATAGAATCTATTGCTTCCAAGTCCCTAGATTGGTCATCTTGCATCGATTTCTAAGGGAAATATTTACTGCTATTGCATCCTTGATCGATGTTCTACAAGATTGAAGTAGTTTAATATTTCCATTCATGTCACTGTAATTAGGTTTCTTTCTGAGCATTTTTTATCATGTACTACATCTTCACAGCATTGCTCTTAGACAATTGTAGGCTCAGATAGATTACACTCTTGAAATAAAAAGATGCTCCCGGATTGATGATTAATGTAGGCTAATTAGGTGTTCAAAAGATACCTTTTTACGATTCAACATTTTGGCGTCGTTGCCGAGGAGAGTGTATGCCATTTTAAAGGAGTAATGCACAACTAATTTTCTTCTTCTTGCAGATAATTGGGTATTAAAGACGGAAGGTATGAACCTACGCACTGGGCAAGAAACACACTTGCTCGCAGCCCGCTTCAAAAAATAAGTAGGTAAGATTATTTCTTTAGGTAGGAATGAAGGTTTGTTTCTTTGAATGAATAAATCAACTAAGCGAAACAAAATTCCTCCTAAAACTAAAAAACCTAAGGGACCAGTGACCCTTGGGTGCACAACCATTATTGACGAAATCCTTAAAAGAACTGAATCTCATCCATCGGTAGGATTTAAAAGAACTACTTCTAGACAGCCTACTAGTTCCCTTCAGGCTACATAGTCACCATCTGAAGCCTTTGCTGAGATACACAGTCAAATAGAGGGAATTGAGTAGGATTCCAAAGAAATTGAGAATCCTTGCATAAGTTTCCTTCAAGAAGGGAATGCTAGCAATCTCCGAGAAGGAGAAGGGGAAACGGGAGGAACCACAAACTTGAAATCTCCTATTGAAACTGCCCAAACAATAAGAAACCTAGATAAGGGAAGTGTTGCTCGACTTATTGAGAACCAAGGACCTGAATCACCTCAAACAGTAGGTCGACAGGAAATACTTATTATCCCAGACAAAAGGAGTGCTGTCAAAGCCATTCCTGCCCCTGCTCGTCAACCTAGAAATTCCTTGGAAATCCCAAAGGGATATTGGTATATCTTCAATAAAACGGCCTAGAACCAAAATCAGAATCAGTAGGCACCCCAGAAAACCTCTACACTGCAATATCCTATAGTAGATACTCCAGTCAATGCACCCATGAAAGCTATTCCTCTTCAACATATTCCTGCATTTCATGGCTTAACATTAGAGGACCCAGATGCATTTTTGTTTGAATTTGATGTGTTGTGCAGAGGATACGATTACACCACTGATGCCTAAAAACTAAAACTATTCCCTTCTACATTAAAAGGGGTAGCCTTATGATGGTTTATGGGATTAGGTGGGGGTGTCACAACTGATTGGGATCATATGAAGGCTACATTTTTAAAGAAGTATCAAGATTATTGTAGGTCTCAGGAATTAAAAGATGAGATATTTTAAATGACAGAAAAACCAAATGAAACCTTGGAAGAGTATGTGGAACGGTTCCAATACAATCTTCAGAGATCCCCTTATGCATCTTTACCCTTACTTGATAATGTTTTGAAAACCACATTAATTAGGGGAATGAAAGATCAATGGGTTGAAACATTGAATATTATGGGAAAAGGTGATATATATTAGGAAAGTTATCCTAACATCATTGATTTGTGTATCAGGAGTTCAAGGGGAAATATAAATTTGAAATCAGAAGAATATGATATAATTACAAGGAAAAATAAGACCTCTAATGAAGGTGTGACTCGTGCAGAGATTGGAAATCTGCTAGAAGGCTTTAAGACAAACATACTTGGAACTCTAACAACATAGTTCGATATTATGCAAGCCAAACAGAAACATGCAGAAGCATAGCAGAACTTGGAAATATTCTGTCCCAGATGTAGAAAGAAGCATAGCCACAAAGAATGCTTGTTGGATGTGATTAAACTCTATTCCATTTGCATGAAATATCACCCTACAGAGGGATGTACTTCGCTTCCTGGGCTAAAAGCAGTTTATACGAAGGCAGAAGAGGAATCAGAAGTGGTATGTCTGCTTAATCACCACCGACAATGGCAGCCACGACCATCAAGTATGTCAAATGATCCATTTTCTTTTAAACCTCCTCAATATAATTCTCAACAATATAGTGGGATGTGTTAGAATCAACCACCTTTCCCTAATTGGTCACAACAGCCATTTCCTCCCACATCTTGGCCAAATCAAACAAATCAAAATAATTGGCCTAGATTTCCTTTCTACCCACCTTTCTGGCCTACACAATGGTCTCCCTCTACTTCTCAAAGTCTAGCCTGGCAGTCAAACTGGAAAAAACCTACAAATCAGCCAGCTGGATCAATTCCTCTCTCTCAACCTACACTGCCAGCTCCTTAAACAAACCCCCAGACCAATTTAAGACCGCAACTTTGAGCCCAGCCCAACCCAAACCCAAACAATAGGCCAGTTTAGGTTGTCCAACTAATGGAACCCCCAGAAGTAGAAACTGAACTGAGGGAGTGTAATGATCTTCAATTAAGGTCTGGGCGCATAGTGGAAACATAGAGAAACAATGATGTCCACAATGAATATCCGTTACCTGTAGAATAAATAGTACAAAGTGAGAAGGAATTTCAAGAACAAAATCAACAACAAAACCAACAACAAAGTCAACAACAAGTAACAACTTCCTCTCCACCATTCCCAGAATGATTAATTATACCTCGTCCATTAGAACAACCTAACTTTGATCTTCTGGGAGAGTTAAAAAATTTGTGTATAAAAATCCCTCTCCTCCAAGCTATTCAAGATATTCCTATATATGCAAAAACTATTAAAGAATTATGCATAAAGAAGCCAAAGAGGAGAACAACAAACAATCCTACTGTCCAAATATTCGGTACCTTATCTGACTTATTATCAGGAATGGAAACACCCATCAAATATGAAGATCCAGGAAATCCTATAGTGACAATACAGATCAATGGCCAATCATTTCCAAATGCCTTAGTTGATTTGGGGGCAGCAATCAACATTTTAACAACCACCACCTGTCAAAAACTTGGCATTACATCACTTGAACCAACAACAACATTGTTGGAATTGGTTGACCGATCAGTAGTCAAACCAGAAGGTATACTACAAGATGTAATGGTATCTGTAGATTCTTGGGAATACCCTGTTGAATTCCTGGTTATCAATCCAAATAATCGACTAGATGGACACCCGTTAATCCTAGGTAGACCTTGGTTGGCAACTACCGATGCTTATATTGGATGCCGACAAGGAAACATGACAATTACAAGGGGAAATTATGTCAAGAATTTAGCCCTATATCCCCCAGCCTAGCCAAGTCTATCAATAATCAAAACAAGAAAACCACCTGCATCATATCTTATGGAAAATATGAGATCACCTCTAACTATAGAAAATGCTCTTGATTTTAAAGATCAAATAGAGGATGATATCATTAACAATTTTATCAATGAATCGCAAACCAAATCTCATTTGAAATGTCACATGATCAAAGAAGCATTCGATAATAAAGAAGAAGAAGATCGTTTCAAAGATATTCCTGATCAAAAAATACCTACTACTTCTGTGAGCAATAGCAAGGTTGTAGAAATTGAGCCGGGAAAAAATTTAAATATTAATAAAAATCTCACTGCTGAACAAGAAGAGAAATTCATCCAATTATTAAGAAAATACAAAGCAGCCTTTGCATGGGATTACCCTGATATGAAAGGAATTGATGCTCAATTGTGTACTCACCACATTTACATTGAAAAAGATGCAAGACCCATTCGCCAACCTCAAAGAAGACTAAATCCTTTCCTTAAAGATATTGTGAAAGTTGAACTACAAAAACTATTGGATGTTAATTTCATCTACCCAATATCTGATAGCAAGTGGGTCTCCCCATTAGTGGTAGTACCAAAAAAGAACGGAAAGTGGAGGATATGTGTAGATTACCATGAACTTAATAAGGCAACACATAAAGACCACTTTACCCTTCCTTTCATTGGCCAGGTATTAGACACATTGGCATGGAAGAAATTATTTTCTTTCCTTGATGGCTTCAGTGGGTACAACCAAATCCAGATTTCCCATGAAAACCAGGATAAAAATACTTTTACCTGTCCATGGGGGACATTTTCCTACCGAGTCCTACCTTTTGGCCTATGCAATTCCCCTGGTACATTCCAAAGGGAAATTCTCATTATTTTTGCAGACTTAATAAATGAAGACGTAAAAGTATATATGGATGACTTCATGGGGATGACTTTGAGCCTGCATTGGAAAACCTAGAAAAGGTATTGCAAAGATTTATTGAAACTAGGCTTTGCTTAAGCAATGAAAAGTGTCTTATGATGATGACCGAAGGAGTTATCTTAGGGCATTATATTTCAGCAGCTGGAATTCAAGTAGACCCCGCTAAAATTCAAATAATCTTGTTAATTCCTACACCTACTACACAAATAGAGGTACATAGCTTTCTTGGATTTTTTGGTTACTATAGAAGATTTATATAACATTATTCTAGAATAGCTGCACCTTTATATGAACTGACTGGAAATGTCGATTTTATTTCGAAAAATAAATGTGACAATGCCTTTAATGATCTGAAAAATCTCGTTTCAACAGCCCTAGTGTTGAGGGGCCCAAATTGGAATTTTACATTCCAAATTTCATATGATGCCTCAGACACAGCAATTGGAGCAGTACTTGGGCAGGAGGAAGACAAGAAGCCATATGAAATTTACTATATTAGAAAAAATCTATCCCCTACTGAATTAAATTATACTATGACTGAGAAAGAATTTTTAGCTGTAGTTAATGCTATAAACAAATTTAGACATTACATAACTAGGTATTCTATAGTACTATATACTGATCACTCTGCCATTAAATTTTTAGAAAATAAACCTGTTACAAATGGAAGAGTGACAAGATGGTTGATTTTACTATAGGAATTTGATATCACAATCAGAGACCAACCTAGGAAACAAAACCCTGTAGCTGATTTTCTGTCAAGAATGCCAAAGCCAACAAATATAGAAGCAGTTGAAGACCATTTTCTGGATGAACATCTCTTTGCTGTTACTATCAGAACACCATGGTATGATAATATAGCGAACTATCTGGCAATAGTTAAATTACCTAAACATCTATCCCTTAATGAACGTAAGCAAATAATACATCATAGTACCCACTTCTTCTGGATTGGAGGCTACCTATTTCGTACAAGTGAGGATATGCATTAGGGAGGATGAGGTATTTGACATCTTGAAAACATGCCATGATGGACAGTGTGGTGGAAATTTTGCAGATCGTAGAACTGCCCATAAAGTTTTACGAACAGGCTATTATTGGCCTACTATCTTTAAAGATGCTAAAAAATTCGTGCAAGCTTGTGATAGCTGCCAAAGGGCAGGTCACCCTGGGCAGTCTGATGAAATGCCTCTAAACCCTCAACTAGTGATTGAACCATTTGAATGTTGGGCCCTTTAATTTTTTGGTCCTATTAGCCCCCCATCAAACCAAAAAACATATATCCTAGTTGCAACTGAGTATGTCACCAAATGGGTTGAAGCATAAGCTCTTTCAAAAGCTACAGAGGACTCTGTAATACAGTTTCCTTTCCAAATCTTTGTGCGCTATGGCCTCCCAAGGGACATAATAACAGATGGAAGACCACAGTTTGTAGGTAATAAATTAGCTGAAACATTGCAAAAATACCATATTCAGCACAAGATTACAACTCCATATCACCCACAGGCCAATGGCCAAGTAGAGAGCACAAACAAAGTAATCGATTCTATATTAACAAAAATCGTTGCCTCTCATAGACGAGATTGGGCCTACAGATTTCCAGAAGCATTGTGGGAATATCAAACAATGTGGAGAACTACTACAAGGTATTCACCATACCAATTGGTATTTGGAAAAGAACCCATTTTTCCTATAGAATTCGAAATTCAAACATTAAGAACAACTCAAAAGGTGGGTCTAAATCTGAATGAAGCCCAGGCTAAAAGACTACAGAAAATTAATGAGTTAGATGAAATCAGGCTCTCTTCTCTTTAGCACACAGCATTAATTCAGCAACAGAGAGCCAAATGTCATGACACCCATATCAAAGAAAATATCTTCCATGAAGGAGACTGGGCACTCCTATATGATTCTAGGTTTCAGAGTTTCCTAGGAAAACTCCAAACATGATGGCTTGGACCCTATGAAATACAAAAAGTGCATGATAATGGCACTATTACATTAGTTACCATTGATGGATCTGGACATTTCTTTAAGGTAAATGGTCATCGAGTACGATTGTATCATAAACCGCTCACCGGGGAATCCTTTTACCAACAGTTACGGGAATATTCTACCATGGAAATTCTCGTTGAAGGGGAAAACTCCTCCTCGACACTAGTTTGATAAATCATTTCTTTTTAATTTTGTACATAAAGCATTTTTCCGTTTCCTGATTGTTGTTTTATGGAATTTGTTTTTTTAACATTCTGTTAATATTACTTCTTTATTTCTTCATTGTTTGTTTCATGAAATTCGGTTTCTGCAAAAAAGAAAAAGATAAAAAAAAATTCTGTTATTTCGTTTGTTTTGTTGTTCCTTTCTAAAGGAAAAGCACTTATGTTGTTCCTTTCGAAAGGAACAACAGTTTCGCAGAGTTCTTTTTCTGTTCCTTTCTAAAGGAACAACACTTCCGCAGAGTATTTTCTTGTTGTTCCTTTTGAAAGGAACAACAGTTCCGCAGATTGTTTTTGCTGTTCTTTTTAAAGGAACAACACTTTTTGAGTGGATTATTTTTTGTTTTAAGCCAGAATTTTGAATTTTTGATTACTTTTCTAAAGGAAAATATATCATTTATATACAATCATACAAATTAAAGCTTACTGTAATCAACAAATCAAAATAAATCGTCATTTTTTAAGAAAATTTTCTAGTAATGATAAGAAAAAAGGAAGAAGGGCATGATCAATAACATAACTTTTCTATTCTGTTACCATTGAATTAATCTGATCGATTATTTTTATCATGATTGGTTCTTTCCCATATGTTATAACTTTCTTTGATGTTTATCTATGGAATAGGAATAAGGGTATATTTCTTTTTCTATTGAGATGTTCAGACTTCTTAAACCACCCCTACTCTTAAGGAGTGTTGAGCCATCCCTTATGAAAAAATGAGGAAAAGTGTTGTGTTCAAAAAAGAAGAAAGAAAAAATATTTACATATTCTTAATAATTATTTTGCAGATGGAGGATAGGGGGTCTCACCAAGAGCTAGCCTACTGTGATCATAGGGAAGACAGTGAAGTGGCATTCCCATTATGGCCACCAAACCAAGGAAATGGTCCAATAGACAATTGAAAAAATCAAGAAGTCCTTGGAACATGAGGTCTCATCACGAGCCGGCTTGCCCACCTTTCACTTCTTCCCGGTGAACGACATTGTGGTATCTAGTCGCCAAGCTAGCACAATGGCCTCCGTCATGATATTCAATAAAAAAGAACTTCCTCAGCATAAATAAAGGAAAATGGTTCCGCGGGTAAGAAAGAAACTATGTCAATGTTATGGAAACCTGTGGGCAACAGAGCTCTGTTGATGGTATTTAAGTCACATTTATATACATCAATAGTTATATTTAACCCTTTTCTTATATATTTATTTAAATGTCAAATGAAAATATGAATCCCTTACCTTTACCTCCGAACCTATTATACATGAAAATCATTACAAATTGATCATATTAGTTCAAAATGGTAAATAACACAATTGTATTTATGTTTATCTTACGATGTCCCTTCTCCTCGTATTTGAATCATTACAAAACGATTTTCTATTTATTAACGATTCATCACATGCATTGATTTCAGTAATTGCTGTAATTTGATTGAATGTATCATAATTACGCCCGCTTTTTACTACTGTACTACTGTTGTGCCACACATGCTCCTCTCAATTGACGGTCAAGGGTGACCTTTCACTCATTCAGGGGGCGCGGATTTCTACATGCAAATCAAACTCCAAGATTTCCTTACCTGTATATGAGCTAAATCCCTGCATTTTAGGAAATAATAAATTTTCAACGAATCGTGCTGTGTTGTTCCATTGTGATTACTGTGTGTTAAGAAAAATAATAGAGCGTAGAGATGGGGGAACGGCCAATTCGCAGTGAGCCATAGGTGTTGATCGTCTCTAATGCTTCACGAGCAATTTTAAAAAGACTGGGGTGTATTACATATTTCATGAGGATGCAGCAACCCCACGAAGCAGTGGCCACCAAATTTTTATTAAACCTGCAGGAAGGATCCTACATGGTTAGAGGGAGGCAGATAGCTATGTCTGACGAGATAATTGCAGAAGTTACTGGCATTCCCATGCAAGGGTCTATCTGGACTCAGAAGAAGATTAGGATTCGGTAAGCCATGAGTATTTTTCAAGACGATGGACAGACGTTAGTTATCAAAGGTAAAGGAGTCTAGCCAGTGTCATTAGGAGAACCATGGAAAGATTTGGCCAAGATTGTGCAGGCTTACATAACGTGCGACGAAAGAAAGGATGTGGTAAGACCTTGCCACCTTAAGCTACTAGCTGTATTAAAACAAAAATGCACCATTAATTTTCCTGCATTTTTAAATTCTTTGTTGCATGATACTGCTCATGGTATAAGAAAAGCCCAGCATGCAGATATGGTGGTCAGCCACCATTGTCTAATTCGATTAATAGTGATTCATAGCCTCGCCTAGCAACAGACCAGCTGGGAAGAATTAATATTTTCCATCGACGGAGGGTTAGCTATACCCGCTCCAAAACGGAAGAGGATGGCCAACTCAATAGTTGAGCCTTCTACTCACAGACATTCCCTTTGATTGAAACGAAGTAGGAGGATGGTGGAAGGACTTCTAGGCAGCAACAGCCAGCCCCTGGAATTGCACAGCTCAGAGGAGGAACAACCTCCAAAATTGGAGGGAGTAAGCCCTTGTACTGATGAGGAAGAAGAATTGGAGGGAGTAAGCCCCCGTACTGATGAGGAAGAACAATTGGAAGGAGAAATTCGCTACTTGAACGAAGAAGAAATAAGTCATCATACCGATATTGAAAAAGAATCCAATGGAGAGGAAGGAGATAATAAGGAAGAAGAAATCAAAGGAAATACTGAGGAAGAAGAAGTTGAAGGAGAAATTCGGTATTCATATGAAGAGGAAGGAAGTTATAACACCTGTGAGGAGGATGAGGACAATCATAGCAATAATAAGGACGAAACAGAGATGCCTGAAAATGTTATCGTAAGCCCTTTACAGGAAGACCAATTGGCCTAGATTTTGGCCAATATGAGTGATTATGCATGGCCTCATAGCCCCTTGGACCTCAATATAGATATTAGTCAACTACCAGAGTACTCTGCTATTGATAAAGAAATAGCTGGAGAAAAACTGAATGAAACAACAAACCCTAGAGAAGCTAGGGTTGCTTCTCCTGAGAGGCGTGAACAGGATAAAGAGAACGTCGAAACTGGAAGCCCCCAGGAGACTGCAGAGTTAATTGAGAATATGATTCTCAAATAATTTAGCTACGGGGGTATAAATGTGAAAGAAGAACCCCAAGGAGAAGAACAAGAAGAGAATTTTACTAAAGGCACAACTGATATAGGCCAAAACCCTGTTGAGCAAACGAGTTTAGATAAAGGAACGATTGTTCCATTAAGAAAGAGGAGGAAAACAACTAAGATTGAGAAGCTTCACAGGGAAGGAATAAAGCTTCATAAACCAATAGAATAGCTCAGGCAAACCATTAGGGTTCTGAGAATGAAACAGATGGCTAAGCGAGCCCCTAAGAAAAGAAGCATTGCTATCAAAAGAGTTTCGAAAAAGAGAAAGGTGACCGCTAATAGGAACCCCCACGTTACAGAAGAAACCATACCTAAGCCCAATTATGAGAATACGGCTGCTCCAACACAAGTTGTTCCAGAGGAACCTGTTCTAAGTGAAAATATGCAATCTAGCAGTCAGCATAATTTTAGTGATCTGACAGTGGTCAGACTTCAAGAAGAATTGACACAGGCCCAAATAGAATGGAAGAGATTGGAGGAAGATACTGTCCCAAGAAAGAGATATCAAGAATTGCAACAACAAATGAGAATTATTCATGAAGCCGAAGCTGAATCCCATGAAAAATGTCGGAAAGCATAGGTAAATGCTGATAAGGTAATGAACCAACTAGAACTAGCCTACACTCAAATGGACACCCTTTTCTCCTTGTATATTGATGTCTTAGCCTGTAGATGCCCCGCCAAAAACTATGCTATGTTTTTACTAGAAAGATATTTACAATTAAATATCAAGGAGGTTAGGGAAGGGAAATCCGTAGAGCTAAAAACCATAGATGACTTTATATCATGCTGCAAACTTTATGGGATCAAAGTACAACGCCTTTTGTGTGAATTTTACTTGCATAATCTAATACTTGAAAATGACTGTGAATCAAACCCTAGCCCTTTTATTGGAGATGTTCAGTTTCAGGCATTCATTTCCTTTGCTGTAAATCAATTAAAATGGCTTAAAGCCTATAACGCCTTTCAAAGGCAGGAAAATGGATTAGATCTGTGGGTCAGAAGTAAACCTCAAGACCCACTTCAATTTTGGGATAGACAGAAAATTTTGATGACAAAGGAATGCGTTACCTAAACTCTGGGGCCTGTCCACAAATCAATTATTTTTAATGGAACAGACTATTTATCATCCATTGGAAACCAAGCTTATATAGCAGCCAAGGTTCGGTGGAGAATCTCCAATCAGAATGTGCAAAATAGGGAACCATTTAATTATAGAAACTTTGGGCTAGCTGTAGACCGTTTCATTTCCTATAGCCATCTCATTTTAAAAGAAGGACCATACTAGTTAGGATGTAGATTTCGCAGCCCTATTTCATGGTACCCTGCTTTGGACTACAAAGCTATTTATGAACTTCCTGAAGGATAGACAAAACATGTTTTTGAGGAATTAGCTGCACTATGTGGTTTTCAGCCTGTTGATGACAAACCTTATCTGGCTTATTTTTTGACTGCTCTACATGTGAACTATAGTTTTCATGAGGCCATGAAAAAGATTAAGCAGGGGGATATGTTGGGCAGTGAAAGAGGTATGAAATTACTATGTATTTACTCATTATTTTACCATAAATATACTCATGTTTGCCTTGGAAAGGTAATTTATCATAAGAATTACAATAGAATTGGAAAGGTTTATGTTTAGTACGAAAATATGACTAAAGGTTACTTTTTGATTGACAAATAGGAATCTGAAGAGGTGAACAGCTGTACCAAAGGCGGGGTTGAGAATAATCTAACTACTGCTCCATCAACACTGAACCATATCTAGCCCAAGGCAAGGAGATCTGAACGAATAGCCCAGAAAAGGCAGGGGACAGCTTGGCCTCAGTCAGAGTAAACAGAATGATGACTAAACAAAGAGGAGTGAATCCCTCAGGATCTTTCCATCGTGAGGGATCGCTGTTCAAACTCATCTTATTCCTTGATTGGTCCATCGAGATTTGATATATAAATCCATGTCCTTTAGTGACAAAAGGACGAAGATGACGGCGACGATTGTTGTTGAAGTTAGGAATTGGTCGAAAGACTTTAAATTTTCTTTGTAATGTAATTTTTTATTAACTCTATGTTTTGAAAGAAACTTCTCTGTAAAAATTTATGTTGTTTTAATATAAGACATGCATTTCATCTACCTTCTACAAGTCTGAATTAGCCCAGCAATATTTCACTGGCGCTAAGGGCTCGGCTCTGGTGGAATCACTTCGCTGTTTGTATTATAATCTTTGCTTACTGTCGTGTGGAGTGTGTTTAATGTTTGTTTTAATTACAAAATTGGTTTATTATTGGTTGGATCAAATACAAAGCCATTACTAGTTCATTCTTTACAAGAAGCATGCTCGTTGTTCGATTATCTTATTGTTATTATAAAGCTGTGTTGTTCTGTATTTGATTTTAGTTTTTTCTCCATTAGTTTATAGTCTGTTATAATTGATCGTTGCGTGGTAAGAAGCTGTCGACAGAATTGAAGCATAGAAATCTAGTGGCTTGAATATGTTAGAATTGTAATTGCTGTTCATTTCACATTTCTATTCTATTTCTGTTCACTGTTTATTCATAGCCTATGATTAGAAAACAGATGGGTTACAGTTACATGTTGCTATTATTTTCTAGATTGCGTTTCTTTTAAATTGCTTTCATTGAATTTTCTTTCGTTTCAATTGCTTTAAGATCTCCAACTGTAGAGGGTAGAAGTTATTGCTTCCAAGTCCCCAGATTGGTCATCTTGCATTGATTTCTAAGGGAAAGAGTTACTGCTACTGCATCCCTGATCAATGTTCTACAAGATTGAAGTAGTTTAATCTTTCCATTCATGTCACTGTAATTAGTTTTCTTTCTAAGCATTTGTTACTTTTGTATTTGTTATTTTGTACTACATCTTTCCCAGCATTGCTCTTAGACAGTTGCAGCCTCAGACATAGTACACTATTGAAATAAAAAGACGCTCCCAGATTGATGATTAATGTAGGCTAATTAGGTGTTCAAGAGATACCTTTTTACGACCCAACAGTTTCTGTCATTTGTATCATCCAAGAATTTTTCATTCATGTAATTCATTGGAGGTTGCCCCCTCAAAGTGGCTTATTTATAAGGTGTTGATATCTATTTTATTCTCTTTTTGGAGCTGGTTTCACAACACTTTTGAGCTTATTAAGGAAAATTTGACTGCTGCCCCTATCCTCTGAGGTCCAAACTGGACTCTTCCTTTCCACATCTACACTGATGCATCTGAAAAAGATGTAGGGGAAGCATTAGGTCAATTAGATGACAAACCTCCTTATTCCATTTATATCATCAGAAAGAACTTGTTCAAGGCTAAGATGAATTATAATATTACTGAGAAGGAGATGTTATCCATTGTCTATGCTTTGAACAAATTCAGGGATTACGTAACTTTATATCAGACCATTTTTCACACTAACCATGCAGCCATCAAGTATTTAATGAACAAGCCAGATGTTAATGCTAGGATAATTAGATGGTTGTTACTTTTGCAGCAATTTGATTTCACTATTGTTGATAAAACTAGAAAGGATAATATTGTTGCATATTTTTTATCCAGGTTAGTTCTCCTTGCAGGTGAAGAAGGAATGGTGGATGACCAGCTGTGAGATGAGAATCTCTTTGCTATATCAATACTCTCACCATGGTTTGCTGATATAGAAAAATATTTGGTTGCTGGGGGACTCCCTCCTAATATTTCATTTAGGGAGAGGAGAAGAATCATAAAAAAGCGCTCCCCTTTCACATACATTGGGGGAAACCTTTTCAAGATAGGACCCAATAAAATCCTAAGGAGATTTGTGAGAGAGGAAGAGGTTTTTGATATCCTCTCTACATGTCATGACAACAAATTTAGAGGCCTATTTGCTGCAAAGATAACTACTTACAAAGTTTTGCAGGAAAGATACTATTGGCCTACCTTTCACCAAGATTCCAGAAGATACACCAATAGGTGTGACCAGTGCCAAAGGATGGGGAAACCCACACAAATGGATGAGATGCCTTTGCACCCTTAGGTGGCTCTTGATCCATTTGACAAGTGGGGAATGGACTTTTTTGGACCTATCGATCCACCATCTAGAAAAAAGAAGAATATCATAGTTTGCATTGATTACCTGACAAAGTGGGCTCAAAGAAAAGAAGTGAAGGTAGAAACCAAGGAGAATGTAGAAATTTTTTTGAAGGAAAATGTTCTTTACGAGTTTGTATACCCCAAAGAAATATTCATTGACCAATGAGAGTAATTCACTTATCACCTCATTGAAAATATTTTGAGGAAGCAAAAGATTAAACATAGAACTTCTACTTCCTATCACCCTTAGGCGAATGGCCAAGTAGAAGTAACTAGCAGAGCTTTAGATATCATCCTCACCAAGGTTGTGAGAAGCAGCAGAAGAGATTGGGCGAATAGCTTGGTAGAAGCTACTTGGGCCTACAACACTACTTGGAAGACAATAATAGGATTCACTCCTTATGAACTAGTCTATGGTAAGAAAGCTCTACTCTTAGTTGAGTTTTAATTCAATACTCTAAGGATGGAAGCTAATTTATATCTAGATCTATCAGATGCCCAAAAAGAGATATTTTTGCAACTAAATGGATTGGATGAGTTTAGAATGAAAGATATTTTGCACACAGAGTTAGTTTAGATGCAAAGGAAGGTATGGCATGAAAATAACATTAAGGACAAGGCCTTCCAAGAATTATATTGGGTGTTTTTGTATGATTCAAGGTTTAAAGACTTTAAGGGGAAATTGATGAAAAGATGGTTGGGACCTTACATGGTAGAAAAATGTTTTGATAATGGCGCAATTCAAATCAATACCATAGATGATGAAGGAATCCCCTTGCTTATCAATGGTCACACACTTAAAATTTCCAATAAGCCCTTATCTACGGTAGAGTTCATAAATTAAATAAGAAGAGAGGTGTATGTAATGGGAAAGTTTCCAACACCTCATAAAAATAAATAAAAAAATAAAATTATAAAGGTCCATGGGTGAAAACCTATCTTAGGCACTCCAGGAAAGATTGTGGGTTGAAAACCTCGATGGAGGCAACCCATTTTCTTTCAAAAAAGAAACAAACAAACATCTGCATCTTTGTGTTTGTTGTTTTACAGGTTATTAATGGTTTCTAGAAACACAGAGAAGAATTCATCTTCTTCTCTCCCCTTCTATTCCACCGTCCATTCCATCATTCACTCCATTCACTTCCATAACTCCTTACATCACCTCCATACACCATATTTCTCGATTCCTTAGCACAATCTTAAAAAATAAAGAAACCCACAAACTACTACAAACATGAGGAAGTTCCTTCAAAAACAAAGTTATCAATGGACTGCAAAGGAAAACAAGAAGGAAAGATGCATAACAGACTCTGGGAGAATGAGAATGCCACCCATGGCATCTTGAGCACCCCACACAACATTTACAGTATAAAGAACTACAAGAAAAGTTTTACAGGTCACTCAGGAAGTTTCTCATTCAATAAGTTGCTCACCCAGAGAACATGAATATAGTGAAGAACACAACATATAAAAGGATTTTCTCCTCAGTCCAAATCCTGGAAATTCCTTGACAACAATAGGTAAACTCAAGTATATCTTCTCACCCCTCACTATGCATCCATAATAGCCAGATATAATTAAATTTTCAGACTTACAGTTTAACGAGTGGAAAGGTGGCTAGTTAGCTTGGCCACCATAGTGAAGTATAACTAGGGAGAACTGCAAAGTCACACAACTTGGGCATGCAAAAGAAAAAAAATAAATCAAGTGGAGTAGAGGAGAATGAGGGGATGAAACATGCATTCCATCATTAATTAACAAAGAGAAGAAAACAATAGTCTCTAACGGAAACTGGAGTTGAGGCCGAGTTACATAAGCACTCAAAAATTAGTTGTGAAATCTAACAAAAATAGATCATGTCTCATCCAAAATAGTGAATTGAGAATTTTTGAGGGAAAGAGATCGAAGGGATCCTGCAGCATATAAATACTACGTTTAGGCTGTGTATTTAAACAACATGTAGTAGCAGTAGTAGCAAAACAACATCACCAACAGTTGAGCTAGCTTTTGAATTATATTGTATATCAAACACAGTAGCAGGGGACCAAGGGAATCTTTTATAGCAACCCAAACAAGGCAGAATTATGCTCCTAGCCTTAGAGAAGAAAGAGAAGAAGGAGAATAAGGAGAAGAGGATCTAGAAGAATAATTAGAAGAAGAACCAGAAGAGGAATAAGAAGAATAAGAGGAAGATATAGAGGGCCAAGGAGAAACAGAAGAAATGGAAATCGAGACAAAAGTCATAATGGTATTAGAAATTAAGCAAGAAGAAGACTCACAACACCACCCAACATCCACTCAAAACCAAGAGTAAGTTGCCACCTTAGCTTCTTTGGGCACAAAGAGAAAAATGCAGACCTCTATGTATTTTAGAACTAAAAAGAGTCATAGGGTAAGTCAGAAAGAGTCAGAAACTCCTCCCAAGATCCCCATCATCATTGAAGAATCACAAAGGGAGGAGGAAATAATCAGAGAGATAGTTTTGAAGGAACAAATATAGATGGCACATGCAAATAATATAACACTAAAGGAGAAATTGCAGCAAAAAGGGAAACAAGCACCCACCATGGTAGACTTGTGCATAGAATCCTTTCGACACAGATTCCCTGCTGACTCATATGCTCTGTACATCAAGGAGAAATGGCTCCTAATAAAATAAAAACTCTAGCCTCCCATGAATTCCTACCATTCCAATATTTTATGCAATTCATGGATTTCTACCAGTAAGCTAACATGGGTAATAACGCAAAGATGTCAGAGTTTTATGTGCATGACCTTGTGCTGACAAATATGGATACTTGGGACCCCAATCCTATAATGGGGGATATGTCGTTGATGGCTCTAGTATCTTGGATGATGAATGAGGACACTAGAGAAAAAGAGATATTGAGGGTCATGAGAATAAGAAATAGAGAACCATTACATATCAGGCCAGAATTATTCAGCCCAAAAGGAGTCATCCTTAACCATCGCAAGATTGAAAAGGACCCAACACTAGTTGAAAGTGACCTCTAGAATAAAACACATGTAATAGGCCACTTTGATGATGTTTCTAGGAATATAGAATATGAGTTCATTATGGCCAGCCAGAGGATATGGAACAACCTCCCTTACAACCTGAAGAACAGGGAGTACATACTCCAAAAAGACAAATGGGTGCTTTGGAAAGAGCACCATTATACAAGAGGGCCATGCAGGCCAAGAATATCTAATGGCTTGGTCTCAAGCTAATTCCACCTCTGCTACTAGGGCTTAATGATGAAAGGGATGCATATGCATAAGATAGAGAATGGGAGAATGCAAAAAAGAGTAATTGGTTTTACCCCCTTGAGGGGTCTCCCACACTTCTTCATCAGGAAGTCAGGGGGGATGTTAGAGCTGCAGGAGGAGGATTAGTTAATTAGAGGATGAGAAACCATTCAGTAAGGGGGTTGATGATGAACTCCATCATTTGACATATCTGGAGGGGTTAATGGTCACATTTTTTCCTTCTTAAATCTCTTTTTCTTCCATTTTTATTGTTTTTTGGTTTTATGATGCTAGTATACGTGGTGATTGAGGCAAACATACTCTGAGTGCCTAATATGTGGTTGAGTGCAGAAGATCATGAGTAATTGGCATTCGTTTTTAATATTTTATCATAAATAATTGAAGGAGACAACAAGGAGAAATTATGGGAGAATTTTCCACCCTCCTTAACTCTCAAAGTCAGCCAAAGGATCCCCAACAATTCTCTCCAACAATTCGAATTCCAGAGGCAGGCAAGCAGCTCAAAGAGAAAATTTCTTTCAAACTATGTTTACTTGGAGTCAAATGGACTGAATCAGTATTTTAAGGGAGCTATTGGTAGCTACCCTGTAGAACAAATAGAGCAGAGCTAGAGCTAGGGGGGATCCGATTATATTGGGAACTTCGCTGCAAGCTATTGAGATTTTGATTATTTTACTCAATGATTAAACTTTGAGAAATTTATGAGACTATTCTTTCATGAAATGGGCAGACTGATTTCAGTTTTCTAATTAAATTTTTAGAGAGCTAGGTGTGTGGTTTAGGGGCGAATCCATGTGCCTCAGCCTCCCGTTGTACTTATTCTTTTCTTATTGTCAGTAGATCTGCTTCTGATAATTTCATTGTTGTTTAGTTTTTCTTCTAGTGTGTTGTTCTAGATTTAATTTGCTTATGAGTAATAGAATAGAGGGGAAAACTCTAAAAAATGTGGATCAAGACCTGCCTTCTCATCTATGTCAATAGAGATCGAGGAGGGTGAACCTTCTCATAGATTTTCATTACCATTTTAATCCTTCCTTTTGTACTCTATTTTCACGCATTTTCCTATTCTTAGTGCATGGATCAACTAAGTTGTTTGCAATAATAAGATTCAAATTACCATGGAAATCCATTTGCACCTCCCCGCTTCATTTTCCATCTTAGTTTTTAGGCCTCAATCATTGTTGTTGCACCTCCATTTCCCTCCTATTTATTTTATTGCAGCTGCCGCCCATTTGATTCACAAGACAAGTAAAAATACTAAGAGCTTGAACTCTTCCTTTTCTCCTAGAAACTCTCGCTACCGTACTTAGCTCATCGCAAATTTCATTTTCTATTGGTTTCTGTTAATAATTTCCAGCTTCGAGCCCTGATTGCGATATTACTGTATCACTCTGCCAGATCACCCATTGCATTTCACTCTTCACAAATTTTATCCTTATCACAATCGCATTGCTGCACCTTCCCATATTGCACTTCGCACTCCAAACCCTTTTCATTTTTTTTTTCCTTTAAAATACTTACCGCAATTCCATTCATATCGCATTTCACACTTCACAACCTTTTCCCTTTTTCCTTTCAAGACTTACCGCAATCGCAAATCACATTTTCATTTGGTTTCCGTTAACACTTAGTGCTCTAAACACTGATTGGGATAATTATCCTTACTCCACTACATAGAAAATCACATTTTTCATTTTGTTCTTGTTAACACTTAACGCTCCAAACATCGATTGTGATAATTATCCATACTCTGTGCATCGCAAATCACAAATCACATTTCTCATTTGGTTCACGTTAATGCTTACCGCTACAAATGTTGATTGCGATAATTCTCTGTACTTCGTTGCATCATAAATCACAAATCACATTTTTCATTTGGTTCCCATTAACACTTACCACTCCAAACTCCGATTGCAATAACTCTCTCTACTCTGCCACATCGCAAATCGCAAATCACATTTTTTATTTGGTTCTCATAACACATTCAGCTCCCAACACCGATTGCGATATTGCTGTCGTGCTCTGCCACTTGCCCTACCACCACGTCATCTCGTTGCATTTCTCATTTCGTAATTTTTATCCCGTGCATTTCACATTTCATAGTCTTTATCCCACAACATTTTTCAATTCACTCTCACTCCCAAACAACACTTCTGCTACCCCTCCATATTTGTGATATTGCGATTGCAATATCGCATATCGCATATCACACTTCAGTCCTCCCATTGGAATTCTGTCATTGTACTTTTAAAATCCTCACGCTCCAAATTATTTTTGTGAAATTATAATTTTTAATAAATTCTAAAGACTCTTCCACACATATAAGCCTTGTTTCATGTGTTTAACCTTACCTTAGCACCCTTAACCCCCTTTCCTTTGAACAACAAGTAACACTTTCTCAAGTTTAGTTCGATCATGTATAGTTGCATGGATAGAAGCATGGTAGATAGAAAATAAGATAAGTAGGGTGTGTTTAGCTGATTGGCCAAGTTAAGTATGGTTTCGAATTAGTTTCCTTTCTGCCATTCCTTTATACACACTAAATTAGTTTCATTTCTGTTCTACAAATTAAATTAGTTTCATTTCTGTCACTTCATTTTTGCAAATTAAGTTAGTTTCCTTTCTGTCATTTCCTTACAGAAATTTACTTTCCAATTCTTATCATAGTTTAGGAAATAGCACCCTTTCGTAAAGTAGAAGAGGATGACATGAGCGGAATGCATCTGCTGTGTATATAGCACTGTCACCTACAAGTTTGTACGAACCCCATGTTGATAAAGTAAATTAAGGAAACCCCTAGGGAGTTAAAGCACTCTTGGTGCAATACCAGGGCTCACCACCTATCTTGAATATATTTCTCTCAATCCATGTAAAATGGGCGTTTTCATGATGATCTTTATTTTCTCGTTCAATGAGATATTAGGAGGGAACTTTCTAGCAACCAAGTAGATAGCTATGTCATCAAAACATGGTGATAGTGCTGATATTTCAAAGTGGTGTTCATCTAGCAGTTGATCATCCACCATTCCTTCTTCATCTATAGATAGAAATTACTTGGATTAAAAATCTGTAACAACATTCTCCTTTCCAGGTTTATCAACAATGGTTAGGTCAAACTAATGTAAAAGAAAAAACCATCTAATTATCCTAGCATTAACATCGTGTTTGTTCATTAAATATTTTATGGCTGCATGTATAGTGTGTACAAAAGTATGATACTAAGTGACATAATGTGTAAATTTTCTTAAAGCATGGACAATGGCTAACATCTCCTTCTCTGTGATAGTATAATTGAGTTCGGCCTTAGAAAATCTATTACTGATGAAATAAATTTCATAAAGTAATTATTCTTCTAACTACCCTAATGGTACCCCCACATATTTTTTGGATGAATTTGTGTGGATGTGGAAAGGCAGATTCCAATTTGGACCTCGGAGAATGGGGGTAGTATTTAAATTTCCCTTAATGAGCTCAAAATCTTATTGACAAAGACTAGACCATGTAAAATCAAAATATTTGGCCAATAAACTGAATAGCGACGAACACATCTTACTCAAATATTTGACTAATATTATATAATAGCAAGCTAAACCTAAGAAGCTCCTAACATCTCTCTACTTCTTAGGAGCTAGTACCCTTTTGATAATACTGATTTTTCTTGGGTCCATCTATATTCCTACTTATGAGATTGAGTGTCCTAATAAAATTCATTCTCTTTTTAGGAATTCACACTTTTCTGGGCTTAGGAAGAGATGAATTCCAATGCACCTTCTTAGCACTTTTTCCAAATTGGAGAGAGCTTCCTAGAAATCTTCCACATAGGGTGTGAAATCATCCATGTAGATTTCAACAGAGATTGAATAACTCAGATAAAATTCTCAAGAAAAATCCTTGGAATGTAGATGGGGCATTGCACAACCCAAAGGGTAGGACTTTGTAAGTGAACGTACCCCTAGGGAAGGTCAAAGTAGCCTTATCCTGGTGTTCAGGGTTGATTTGGATCTGGTTATACACACTAAACCCATATAAGAAGGAAAATAACTTATTTCCTGTAATTCAATCCAGGACTTGGTCCACAAAGGGAAAATGGAGATGGTCCTTCTTTGTCGCATTGTTAAGTTCCCGATAATCAATGAAGATTCACCATTTTCCATTCTTCTTTGGGACTAGGAAAAGTGGAGATACCCGGTCATTTCCTGATATAGGATAAATGAAACCTGCATCCAATTGTTTCTGCAGTTATTGATTGAATATGTCCTTTAGAGTTGTTTTAATCCTTCTTTTGGGTTGCTGCATGAGCTTCCCTCCTTACTTAATGTAAATATTATGTCTTCATACTGAAATATGCACCCCTTTCATGTCCTTTTAATCCCAAGCAAATGAGTCTATGTTTTATTTTAGATGCTGAAATAGTTGCTTTTATTCTTCATTTGAGAGGTTTGAGTTGATTTTTAGAGATCTATATGGGCCAAAACCTATAGGCTTGGTGGTTTCATAGGTTAAATAGATTGAGTCGAATTCCATATAAGGTTCACTTTCGCATTCTTTGACTAGGTTTTCAAGCGGACTATTAGTGGGGGACTAGTTTTGAATGACATGATCGATGCATTTCCTCCATCAAGCTGACCTCCTATAAGAAAAATATATATGGTACAAATGGAGGGAGTGTTATATATCTCATCTTATTCATCCTCCAACCATATAGGTAGATCATGATCAATGAAAGTTTGGGGTAGAGAATATAATATGAGTTATTTAAACAAGGGCCCATTTTTAATAGTCATTTTATTGGCCTGACAGGTGATATAAGCATGTGCAATGGCTAACCAAGGTCTCCCTAAGATGAGAGGATATCCAGAAAATATGTAGGATACTCCCAAGAGTCAATTGAAACCATAACATCCTCAACAATTCCTTACGAAGTTACCATGGACTGATCTGCATTTTGCAGAACTATTGTGGTTTTCCTCAAAGTCCCTTAGAGGTTGAGTTTCAACATAGTTTCATTGGTCATAACATTGATGTCATCCCCTAGATAAATTATATTATTGGGGACTATGACACCATCTATGTGCACATATATGACTAGACTGTTAGGGTACAGGTACTTTGGAAAGATCACCCTTCCCAACATTAAGTGAGATGACCTCCCTACTACATTGATGGTGGGAGTATCCTTCTTCTTTATCCTAAGTTTCCTGAAGCACTTTTCCTTGATAATCCTATTGTAAATAGGGACATCCATAATGGCATGGAGAATTGCTATCTTTACACAAAAAAATTTCAACTCTCCCAGAAGTTCAGTTTCCTCTTGCGTGTGCTGACGGAAATGGATCAAGCACTTGAGAAAAGGAGGTTGTTGGATCTGAGTGTTACTTTCTTCCTTTTCCTCCTCAAAATCTATAGGTGGAGATGGAGGGTAGTTCTCTGGGATTACTCTTCCCGACCTGAGATTAATCTCATGGATCTCCACAACATAAGCTGGATATGATGCCTCTCCAATATAAACCCGTTGTGCATATTTCTTGTTTGGGTTTGGATTTGGCTGTGCAGAAATTTGAGGAAACTTGGGTGGAGAAGCATGAGAAATCTGATGTTGAGGTTGGAGTGGAGGCATTAGAGTAGGATATCGATTATGTTGGGGCCTCCACCCTTGGGATGGATTGTTCCATTGAGGTTGTTGAGGAACATACTGTTGAAATGGTTGGTTCACAGGCTAAGGATGATATTGAGGGTTGTAACACCAAGTAATAGGTGTAGGAGAATATGGAGGAGTGTGGGTGTACTAGGGCTGCATGGGTGCATTTTAATTATTGTGATAATAAGAATAAGGTCCACCTTGCATACCCTGTTGATATGACTTAGGGCCTTAAGTATTTGTCTAGTTGATTAAATTAAGTTTCTCTGGTCCCAATTCCCCACCTTCATATACAAATTTGAGTCTAGGTAAGGAGAGACACTTATCTATGTCATGATTCTCCTCAAAGAATAAGAAAACCTCTATGACATTTATTGGACATTCATTCCTAGGTTGTTTTATGGTACATCTAGGGAAAAATATAGCCAAGGATATTTTTACTTCCTTTTGACCTACGTTGTGTCAGTTTGCAAAGAAAAGGTGTGAATCATGTCACTCTTGAATTCCTCCATCATATTTCCAATTTTATGTTTGATGGAGGTGGAAGAGGAAGGGCCATTGATTGTACTTTGGCCAGTTCTACCTTTCTTCCTAAATGCCCTAGAATGGTTCCTGAAGACAATTTTGATTTATTTATAAGGCAGTTGGTATATATCTCCTCCTGATAACATATTGAGGGTTTCTATAACCTCCTCTTTGATCCCTCGATGAACTAATAGTTTAAGTGATCTGGGATCAAGAGTACAATTGGATCTCTTATAGTTTAAATGAAACCTCTCTTCATAGTCTTCCAGGGATTCATTAGGCCCTAGAGTCATCCTAAATATCTCATCCTTAGTTTCATTGGAGCTGCAGTAGTCTCTATACTTGCAGTTGAAGGTTTCTTGTAGTTGTGCCCAGGTATTGATGTTTTTCCTAGGTATACCCATGAACCAGCACAAGGCTGCATCCTTAAGGGTAGATGGGAATAGCTTTAGCTTCTGATCATCTAAGCCATAGTCATAGGTCCTACAGACAACAAAAAATTCAAACATTAATGTGTTAGGATATTTTGAAGTAAATCCATGAAAGTGTGTAATGGATGAGGGGATAATGTTTCTCATTTTAGTTTCCCCATCTGCCTTTCTAATGGGAACAACTTCCTAGACTTCACTGTCAACCATGGTTGAGATAGGTGAAGCAGGTTCCTCAGGTGAAACAAGATCTTCCTCTTCCCCAATATGTTCTCCAAAATTTTTAGAAGGCTCACCTATGGTGTGTTCACCCTCACAACCACCGTGGAAAATTTTAGGGGCTAATATTCACAAGTGGGCTAAATTTCCATGGTTTTTCCAGAAAAAAGATTTTCCAATTTCCATTTTTTTATAAAATTATTCACCCAAATTTTACAATATAAAATTATTTTACCTTAAAAATCGCCAACATTATATAGACAATATATATAATATCATTATAAATTTGAAAAATTTTACAAATACATCAATAAAAATTTTATATTTTTCATATTAGGGACTAGTGAGATTCACCAATTTTTTAAACTTCAAAATAATTTTCCATCCTTCAAATTTTCCCTAACAACCACTGAGGAAGAGTGAAGGGTGACTATGTGGCTATGTGGGGGTTTTGGGTAAAACATTTCCTCGAGTATCCCTACTCCTACAAGACATGAAAATCAATTTTTTTTGGTATTTTTTCAATATTTTTGAACACCATGTAAAAGGATAGCAGAAAAGAATGCTAAAACAAAATCAAAGAATCTACTAGACACCTCCCCACAATGACACCAAAACGTGGTGAGCCCTAGTGTTGCACCAAGAATGCTGCAACTCCTGGAGGTTACTCTACTTTAATTTATCAACACATGGTTCGTACAAACTTGGAAGTGATAGTGTTATATATACATCATATACATTGTACCCATGTCATCCTCTTCTAAGTTTTATGAAAGGGTGCTACTTCTAGGGTTACTGGATGAAGTCTGTCACACTTCTAAAATTAGGCCTAGGGCTATAAATGATTCAAATCCATGGCGTTATCAGCAAGTACAAAACTATAATACATAAAGCAAGTACATCAAACTATTATGCAATGAAAGAGATCTAGTCATTAAAATATGATAAGGAATGAAAACAACCTAGGCATCTTTCATAAAGTAAATTGCTAAATTGAAATGGCATAAAGGAAACTAATATAATCACATTTTTCTAAGAAAAATGGCTAAGCACACTCTACTTACTCATTTCTCTATCTATTGTGATTTGTATCATGCAACTACTTATGACCTATTTATGCTTGCAAATGTGTTGTTATGTAGCTAGGAGAAGAAAGTACTAAGGCGGCTTAGGGAAGGCTTGAACACATGGGTGCAAGGATGAAGGTGTATGAGTGGTTTTTGCAGGTCTAGAGGATGTGGATGGTGTTTTCTGGGATTAAGGGGGTTTCCACTGGTTCTATTTCAAGTTCTATTATATTTTTCCTATAGTGCTACACAAAAGTCCTGAATTTCTATAGGAAAGTCCTGAATTTCTATAGGAAAGTCTTGAATTCCTATAGGAAATAATCCGAGGAAAATTAGAGGCCAAAAATAGGTGGAAAATGGGTCAGAAAGGTGGAGTGAAGGTGTATTAGGATGTGTGTAAGGTTTCCCACCCCTTGAAGATGCTCAAAACCTGTTGGGAGGCATGTCTTGCATCCCTAGGGTTTGCTCGGTGTAGGGATGAAAATTTCAAAAAACAGGACTGATGGTGATCTTGATGAAAAAAGGGTTGATGAAGGGTGAGAGATGAAGTTTAAGGTGCTCGTGAATTTATCATTGGTTGTGCTACCTATACCTCGAATAAAACTCCCTATTCATGCAATAAAAGTGGAAAAATTCATGATAAATACAACAAAAAATATGACTAGAATTTGTAAAAAAATTCTGCTATAATCTACAGACAGAGATATAACAAATAATTATAAGCATATCCATGAAATAAAAATAACTAATATTATTTATTCCAATAAATCATAAACTAAAAATCACTTTTGGTCTATAGGGAAGTTCTACTCTCCTCAAGATCCAATGACGAGATGAGAGGGGGAGTATTGAATCAAAAATTTATGAAGTTATAACCTATTATACCAACATGTAAGCAATATAAATATACAACAAAAGGAAAATGGAAGAAAACTAAAGAAAATAAATGAAAATACAAGCAAACTAGCTAAATACTCATAAGAGAAACTAGCTAAATTACATGAAAGTAAAGAATGATTAGACAAGAGAGGCCAAGGCACATTGATTTGGCTGTAACCCACAAACCTAGCTCTTGAAACTATATCAATAAAGAACAGCCTGAGTACTTATTTCATTTCAAAATATAGTCACACTACATCAATATAAATGTCTTGAAAACTAATTACAAGAGAAAAGAGCCTTATGGCTTTCTACAAAGTTAAAATCCTAATGAGCTCTTGCTCAACCCTATTTAACCTAAATGGTAGCTACCAACAGCTCCCTAAAAAGTAGGTGATGAGTCCACTTTACTGCAAGTGAAGTATTTCTTTAGTTCAATTGATCTTGAGTTTTCTTGGTTGGCTTTGATTTCGATCTATCGCAGGGAATCTCGAGGACCCCTTAGATACCTTTGGGAGTTTGTGAGAGTGGAAAAACCCATAGAATATCTCATTGTTGTCTACTTCGAGTCTTGTATGACAAAATCTTCACAAAAATGCAATATCTTCATGATTTTCCTGCATCTAACTCATTTTAGGTACTTGAAGTATGATAAACCTAAATCACCATCTACACTATCATCATAAGACCATACTATAATTGAAATGCAAGAAAAAGAGACTTAATAATGCTAAAAGGTGACAATTAACTCCTCCAAGTGTACCTAATGATGGAGCTCATCACCTGTGTACAAGTTAGAGTCTATGCTAGTACAATATTGTAAGAAGTTTTCTTTATAATAAAATGATAAGGAAAAGATGGAAACAATAGTGGTTTTCTCCCACATTAGGATTCCACCTAAAAATCTTGGTGTCCTCATGTGTTGTTGTGTTGCTTATGTCTGACGATTTATTTTTTTCTTATTTTTCATGAATATTTTTTAATCAAAGTATAATGAAGTAATGATCCACTAGTTAAATTTGGACAAATGATGAAATATATGAAAAGTTAGTTAACTTGATATAAGTTGTTTTCCTTTACTAAAATCGCATACATATGCAATTTATATGAATAACAATAGCCTACGGAAATCATAATAAGAAATAGAAATGTGAAATGTGTTTAAAATACTGATTCACCCCCCTCTTAGTATTTTTCCCAACAGTTGGTATGAAAGTGGGTTACTCGAGTTGAAGCTTGATTGCTAGAAGTGGATCAAGAATTATGGGAAAGAAGAAAAGAAGAAATAAACTAAAAGAAAGAAATAAATTTAGTAGAAAAATGACACTGATGTGTCTAATGATGTGGAAAGATTTAAATTTATAGGCCAAGAAAAATATGGACCATAAGAACAAGGCAAGTCAGAAACAATGGATAATTAAGGTATGCCTATGCTAAGTATGATAATTATCAAGAATGGAAAGAAGAGATCAAGTCTAATCTAATGAACATTGGTTGTGATGTTTGGTATTTAGTATGGAATGGTTACCCTAAAATCCCCCCATCAGGCAAAGAAGTGAAAAATAATAAGAAGGCATTAGGTGACATAATTAATAGCATACCTGATTCAACATTAAAAAGGGTTATGCATTATGAAACTAAAAATTGGGTTTGGGATAAGATACAAAAAATCCATGAAATAAAATCAAAGGAATATTTTTCATCAAGAGAAGGAATAAAATCTGAATCAAAATATGAATATGTTATTTCAGATGGAGTCACTGATTTAGAAGAACATAGGTTAGAGGAAGTTCTTAACCTTAGAAGAAAACTTGATTTTTCTTTGAAAAGGATAAAAAATGTTAAGAATATGCAAGCATATGATAACAAGGATCATGTTAAATTGGTAAATGTTACATTACAATATAATCAATATCATCAAGGACTTGAGGTTGATATCATCTCTTGAAGAGAAGATCTTCAAAAGTCAAACAAGCATATTTACTCCATATTATTAATGATGCCTATATAATGCATAGGAATGATGACTAGTTCATAAGTTGTTACAAAATTTTATTGCTGCAATGATTCTTTGATGCATTTATTGATTGACAAGAGAGATATAATTATATATGATGGTAAATAGTTTGCACGATTTCAAGTGGAGCATATGTTATGCTTATAATATTACATTGTTGGCATTATATATTCTTGAGCACTCCTTGCTAAATGATGGGGTTTGTGATGAATTAATTGTTTACTCACTTCTTGTTGACATTGATTAGGATATATATGCTACTTGATTTAAGGATGTTGGTTGATGTTGCTACTACTTAGTTCTATGCTTTAGTTTCTTGGTGATGTTTGGAAACACTACATATTTGGTCACATATTGCTGATATTTGAGAGATTGATACTAACTTGTCTTATTGTACATATTCATGATAAGGATTCTCATGATGTTTTCCACATTATTACTATCAGAGGTTTATGTTACAGATTCGTATATGGTGTATGATATTTACTCATGACTATCATGGTCTTGCTACCCCACTATTGAGGTCTCTGGCTTTTCTTATAAATGCAATATCTATCTCTTGATGTAAAGGTCATGTAAAGAGTCAACACCCATGTTGAAAATAATTGTAAGATTTAGTCATGTATGGAATATTAGGGTAAATTCATTTATGTATGTAATCCCATTAGTTTGGGAAATTAATGTAATTTCCAGTAAAAAATGTAACCCCATTATGTTGGGTGATCAATGTAATGGTTCATAAGTCCTTGGTGATTAAAAAGGCCATATTTGGTTGAATCATAAAGTCATGTATTTCATTGAATATCTTAAATAAAGTTCAACATATGCTCAGGGGGAGCATGGTCAATATGTAGTTTTCATCTTCAGTGGATTAGACCTACAATGGTCCTCTTTACAAAATGGGAGAGAGATGAGTCTTCATTCAACATTGGTGAGGAGTTTTCCACTGATGTGAAAGGGGGAGAGAAGCTTGGTCTTTGGAGAATAACGTTTGGTGAAAAGCCTTGGGAAAGAAGCTTGTTCTGTTTACAAATGTGTTTGCAAGTAGTGGTAACTAAAATAGAAAGTGGTTGATCCAGGTGGCTACTGGTGGCCACCCACGTGCTCCACTAGGAAGCCCACCACTGTTTCTTTAATTTTTTCAGTTTCCTTAATTGTAACACAAGTTTTTTTTTTTGGAAATTTTTGTGTCCTGAACTTCTGGAGCCATTTTGAGGCCTGAAACAATGTTTCTTTTTGGAAAAAAAGCACAATCTTGGGATATATCTTTCCAACAAGGTATTTTGAGCATTAAATGGATATCAAATTCCAATATTACCTCCCCTCGAAGTTTATGTACCAATTTACCGAAACGGGGCCCATAGTATTGGCACTTAATCTCCTATGGTCAATTTTTTGGATGTTTAGGGGTTTCCCATGTTTTTCAATAATAAAAAGGCCCTTGAGCCTCATTGTAATATAATTCAGAGGCATGTAGCCACCACATATCTTCTCAGAGATAAGCTACAATCACCTGAGCTAGTTTATTTTCCATTATGTGTGTAATAATTTTTCAGTATTCAATATTAACGAAATGAAGTCTTATTCATGCAACATCTCTACGTTTATGTTTATTTCTATATTTTATTGTGTTCTTGGATAAGTTCAGATCAGTGTTATCAAAGCAGTTTGCTCTTTTTGGATTTTTCTGTGCATGTTCCCAACAAGGTTAGGATATAAGGAGTTAGGACTCAATCTGTTTGAACCTTTACAAGGTCAGCCTCACAATCCCTGATGAACTCCCATGGTGGAAGAAAAGAAAAAAAAGGGAGCAGGAGATCCTATAAAAATATTGCTCGAGGAGGCCCTTGAGAAACAAAGGAATGTGATGATGGATCACTTTGGTCAGATCCTTCAACAACTACCTACCGATGGTGCACCTTCTTCCAGCAACAACTCTAGAGGTGCCACTCCTTTTAAGGTACAAGTAAAATTTGAAATTCCCATATTTGAGGGCCAAATTGATGCAAACATCATAGATAGATGGTTTAATCTATTAGAAGGATATTTCCTGGTTCATGAATTTTCCAATCAGGAAAATATTAATTTTTCACTCCTCAAATATGCCCCCCATGTCTAGGACTGGTGGGAAACCTACTACGACCAAAAGGAAGAGAGGAAAACCTTTTTTTTCTCAGCTGCACCCACTTGGAATTCTTTCCAAGACACCATCAAGGAAAAATATTATCCGATGGGGATAAGCTAGGAGTACAAGTACATACAGTGGACTACGCTGATGAAGAAAAGGGATCAAGATGTGCATGAGATGATGAATTTATTCCATATTTTGCGCACAAAGTTGGGTATCAAAGTTTCAAAGAAACATTTGGTGTAGAAATATCACAATTGACTACACAAAAAAATTCAGGAGGAAATGGAGTTTCTCGACATCTCCTCTCTTGGTGCAACATATTGGTATGCTTCCAAGAATGAGTAAAAATTTCAACATAAGAAACGAGACTTTGGATCTGTGAACCAGAACCAAGGGAAAGGCACCCCCAAACCACAGAAAAAAAGGAAAAATTGAAGGCGAGGTAGGCTAGTACAAATCGCCAAAGATACAAACAAAAACAACATTGTAAATCCAAATAAGGACATGTGAATGTGGTGTGAGTTCCATAACATCTCCACTCACAACACAAATGAGTGTCGGGCCAAGAAGTCACTAGTGGCCGAGCTGAAATTTTATGAATCAGATGCATGTTCCAACTATGAGTCAAAACCTGATGCAGGAGCATCAAGACTTAGGCAACAATGTTTTTTTCAGATGTTGTAGCTAATCCAAAGAAATAAACATTAGTAGTAGTATTTTATTATTATTATTATTATTGTTATTTATTTATGAGGATAGTTAGTTTGTCTTGTATTTTTAATAAATTAGGAATAAAATTAGGAGTTGGTTTCTTTCCCTACGTGGATATAGAGCCAACATAGGGATAAACACTTAAAAATAAGGAGTTATTGATTTGTTGAGAAAATTCGAGAAGAAACCTATTCTAAGAGGAGCAGTTTCATATTTAAAGTACAAATAATAGGAATGTAGGGAGGAAACACTAAGAGTGTCGGTGTAAATATTGCAAACGCAAAGGGGAAATCAATGAAGTATTCAACCCATGCAATGTTAATGTAATTTTGATTTTAACATATTATGATTATTTTTTAATCTGAAAAATGTATATATATGACGTCTATAAATGTGTGATTGTAGCAAGACGATTTTCTTTGTGGAGGCTGATACGTAGTTTTAAAGCACTATAGTGGAGTGTGGCCTTAGTGTGGACGCAGGAAAAGACCCTCAGGAAATATGTTAAAACATTTCAAGCATTGGATTTTTTGGCTTTATTAAAAAAAATTATATAGCTATGCAATGCTATTCAGATGGGTACGCAGTCACCATGTTCATGGTTTCATATTTTAGCATATATAGTTCGACTTTCTAGGAATGCAGAGTGGCATGTCATTTGCGTTGAAGTCAGTACATTTAAGCTAATACGTATGTGGATCTGAACTATAGATATCAATATTCTATTTACATTGAAATTGCTGGGTATATTGGCATAGTCATTGCATGGAGATTAGTGCAGTTCCAAAACGAAATTCCAATTTATAGAGTTGGAACCGTATTTTGTTTGCTTGATTGTTGTGGTGGTTCTGAAGCCATGGAATTAAACAGCTTGCGGCATTTTTTTTTCCCTTAGAAAATTCCATATTGGTAGTGGCCCTTAATAAATCAACGAAATTGATTTCCCTTGCTATATATTCAACCATGATGCTTTAAGGATTACGTTGGTTTATTTTCTTCCAATTGGATTCCAAATGCCAACTTTCAATTATCTTATTATTATATACAATAATAGTGGTCCTTTAAGGACCCATTGATTATTGAAAAATGGAGTATGCATAACTCTGCAACATTTCTTTATGATATATATTAATAGAGTGGAATTTGGAATTGCATATTAAGTGATGAAGAACGAATCAATTCCATCATTCTTAAGAGTAAACATGGGTCTTAGTAAAACTAAACATTTTTCTATACTAATTTGTAAAGTGGAAATTGTGTCTTCTACATCAAAACCCAACAAGGGGAATAACAAAGGGAAGAATATTACGATGCAGAGCCAAACATAATTGTTGTCACCACCAAGATCTAGAAAGAGGAACCCAAATATTTAGAGGAGGGGGAGTGCCTCTTCCAGTCCCATATGTGGGTGAGGGGCTCCCCGTTGCAATTCATTGTTGACAATGAGAGCCAAAATAACATCATTTCAGTAGAGCTCGTGAAGCGGCTAGGCATGCCGACCAAAACACACCCACATTTCTAAAGTACCTGGTGGATTCACCAAGGACAAGATCTCTGCATTAGTAAACAATGTTTCATTTCCTACAACATCAAGACCTTCACAGATGAGGTATTAGGTGATATTTCTCCTCTTGATGTTTGTGATGTATTATTAGGCCAACAATACTTGTGGAAGTGACATGGTGTGTATGAGTCTAGGCCTCGTGCTATTATTGTTACATTGGGAAATAAGTTCTACAGGATACCTAAGGTAGCACCGCCTACCACCATATACTTGATCACTAAAAAAAAATTCCATAAGCTCATTTCCAAAACCAAGAATTTTTTTTTCTTGATGATTCACCCCCAGGGAAAGAAGAATATTGTAGCCATAACCTCGAGATAGGGCTCCTACACATGACAACAAAAGATAGACAAGGTCGTGGAGGAGTACAGGGACATATTCACCTCACCCGTAGGGGTAACTCTACATTTTCAGGTCAAGTAATCTACCGATCAAAAACTGAGCATGCCGCTACCCAATGGACTAATCTATTGGTGCTTTATTATAGAGAACGATGAAATCAAGAGGTAGATTCAAGAGATGTTGCATAAAGCGCACATCCGACCAAGTTTATCACCCTGTGGGAGCCCAATTGTGTTGGTGCAGAAGAAGGATGGGACTTAGAGACTCTATATTGAATATTGGGCTTTGAACAAGGTCACTTTCTAGAATAGGTATCTGATCCCATAGATTTTTTACCTTTTGGACAAACTCAATGGGGCCAAATATTTCAACAAGATCGACTTGAAGTGTGGGTATCATCAGGTACTAATCGAACCCTCTTATGTCTGGAAGACTACCTTCAAAACCAAGCAGGGCATTTTTGAATGGTTTCTCATGAATTTCACGTTGATGAATACTCCTGCAACCTTCATGAGGCTCATTGAAAACATCTTGTGACCATTCACCAACTCATTCGTGGTGGTGTATTTTGATGACATCCTCATCTTTAGCTAGAGTTGGGAAGAGCACCTCCACCACATTCGACATTTCCTCCACATTAGGGGAAATTTGAGGTCTAAAGTGGGACTCCTAAGGAAATTATAACATAATAGTGGAAATAATAAAACAAGATTAGATTATATCGTCATATTTTAGAGGAAAAAAGAAAAAATTGTTTTTTCAACTCGTATTTTCAACTTATATCCCTATGGCTTTACTCAAATTTCGAGTGCACATACTCATTGGATGCAGAATTTGATTCCTCATCTAAGTAGTACCCATGTTGCATGATTTTGATGGAGCCTTCTACCCAAAAAAATATAAATACGTGAAAACTTTGATAGAAATCACATTTTTTCATGTATTTCTCATTTCTCATGTAGTGAGGTCCATCGAAAGTATGCAACATGGGTACTCCTTTGAGAGGAATTAAATTTTTCATTTAATGAGTATTGCTTATTGACATTTGAGTAAAACTTTAGGGAGATAAGTTAAAAGTACGAGCTAAAAAGAGTAGTTTTATTATTTTATTATTATTTTTTTATGTTTTTATGTTTTTACTCCAAAAATGGTGAATAATCACCCATGTTTGATATCACCATCTTGAATCCTATTGGTTCTTATAAAATTTATTTTGGTTGTACATTTTTCTTAGGAGGCCCATTTTAGACGTCAAAATTCCCCTAATGAGCACTACAGAAACTCAAGTTGTGTGCCAAGTTAGAGAAATGCATATTTGGCATGACCCAAGTTGAATATCTCAGATACATTATTGATGAGTGGGGGTTGCATGTGGTTTGAGCCAAGATCCAAGTAATTTGGGATTAGCCAGCCCCAACCACTCTAATAGATCTACGCATATTTCTAGGTCTTACCAATTTCTATTGTAGTTTTGTATTGGGATTGTATCATGTCACTTGGACTTTGAGTCATGTCACCAATGGAGGAATGAAAGAAAAATTATTTTGGTATGAGTCTTAACAAAAGATGTTCGCAGAGTTGAAGAATCGCCTCTACTTTTCACTAGTGCTTGCATTACCATACTTGGAGTAAAAATTTCATATCGAGGCAAATGCCTCCAACTATGATATTGGGGTAGTACTTACTCACTAGGGACATCCAGTGGCATACCACAGTGAGACACTTTTAGACATAGTCCAAAAGTATCCCACATATGAAAAAGAAATATATTGCATTGTGTAGGCATATAGACAATGGAAGCATTACATTTTTTGGAAGGAAACGGTCATTCATACATATCACTGATCCCTGTAGTTCATACAGACACAAGGGAACTTGCAGAATGATCGCCATAAAAAAGGGTCCACATACCTCCAATAGTTCCATTTGAAAATCAAGTAAAAAAAGGGAAACACTAATAATGTTTCAGATTTCCTTAGCTGAGCACCGATCATGGTGCTAACCACTATGCTCCACTCTTGTGGGTACGAGACATTGAGTTTGTCGTATCTCAACAAAAGTAATCCAGAATTCAACAAGACATATGAGACACTTTTAGAGGGTAAGAAAGATCCAAATTTTCACCTCTGAGATGCACTGCTATGCCACCTAGGACACCTTTTTCTTCCTTCAAGCAAGCATGCCAAGATGATTTTCGAAGCGCACTACTTTCTGGTTGCTTGAAATTTCAGGGTTGATAAAACAATGGTAGTACTGCAGAAATATTTCTATTGGATGAACCTTCAACAAGATGTTGGGAAGTACATCATATTCTTCACTGCATCCATAATTTCCGAATTGACCATCAAGAATTAAGGCTTATATATTATGGTACCTACCCCTAGTCGACCTTGGGGATCCATGTCCATGGATTATGTTATCACACTCGAATTTTTTCAAAGGTGGCTTAATTAGGGTCTTCCTAGTTTTTTGTGTTATGTCAATTTATATTATGAATTTGATAAAGGGGGGTGGAAATCATTTATATCCTAAGGCTAAAAATCATCATAAACCATGTCTTATCAGTTAGTTATCATTGCATATCATCTCAAGGTTCATTTTTAAACTTTACTATCAACCTGTCTGTTTTTACCAAATTTTGTAGTACACATAAATATGAAATAGTAGTTTGCGCTATGGAAACACCTAAACTTTCCATAATGAATTTGACATATTTTAAACTGTTGGAACTGCGAAATCATGATTTTTTGAGGGGGACAAAGGTCTGAATTACATGGCATTTTTTCATTGGTTTAGGTTAAATTTAGGTATTTTCCAGTTAGTTATGGTAGTCATCATCATTTCATATCATGATTATTATGCTTATATTCCTGCTTTCCACCTTATTCTCCATCTTTCCCACCGTTAGGTTTCTAAATTTGTTCTAATATTTTTCCACCCACTCCCTCCCTGTCATTAGCTCATTCATCTCTGTCTCAAAGAAGATTTATGTCCATCCTCAAAGAATATCTCTGTCCATCCTTCTATTTACAGGTGTCACAATAGTGAGGAAGCTAAGCAGTATAAAGAATATGACAACCATCACGAAGGTACATATTGGACGTTCTTGTACGAGGTTTGAACCAATGGACCTAAAGCTGTTGAACAGAGAGCTGAAATTCGCTGAAGCTTTCAGAAACGTAGGTTATGTGAGATTCTGCCAGAAGTTACAGGGTTTTCATATTCAGATATCAAGGGAATTTGCAACAAACTTCACTAGCACAACATATAAATTAGGAATGCTGAACTTTTTTGTCTCCCCTGAGACAATAGCCCAAGCGAAAGACATCCCAAGAGAAAGTGAAGAGTGGTTTAATTCCACTAAATTCAAGCTAAAAAACTGTGATGAAATCATGAAGGTTGAATATGTTGGAACTGAGATAGCTACTGGGATTCCAAGAGTATATTGGAAATAAGACTACACTAAACTGCTAATGATCATTCAGAAGTACTTCAATTGTGAAGTGAGGGTCCACATGGTGTACCAATACCACTTCAAGCTTTCATTGCATTTCACTGGTAAGAAAGCCATTGATCTTCCTTTTTACCTATTTAGAAGTTTGAATAATATGGCATATAAGGTGTAGGCTAGGCCACAAAACAGTGATACATTTGTGTTTCATCATGGGCTTATTAATTTGTTAGTGTTGGAGGAATTAGGAAAAATAAACAAATATTGGTCTTCTTTTATCTTTCTTAAGGGATATGAAGTTTATGTAGTGACCCCTAAGAAAAATCCTAAACCTAAGGACACTCGCTTAATTCAGAATGAGCATTATGTTAATAAAACAGAGGTAGAAAATCAAGAAGGAGAGCCAATGGAGATTAATACAGAACCTGCACAAGAGACACCAGTCCCACTGTCAGCACCTGCAAGAAAAAAACCTAAATTCAGTAGCAAGAATAAAAAAGAAAGGATGAAAATGAGTAAAGAAAGGGTCAATCAATTGAGAAAGGTAATTTGAAAGCCATCCTTCAAGCTATAGACATAGAAGAATCCCTAATAGTCTATGTTGTTGATGTTGGAGGGATCAAAAGGCAAAAGAACGCTATCACTACCAAAAAGCTTGACTTAACTGGAGAGGGAGCAGAGTTTGTCTTCTAACCAAGAAAACCATTAACTAGATCACAACTGGCCAAAGATGTTATGTTTGAAGCTTTTGATAAAGGAAAGTAGCCTTTGATACAAGAATTTATTGATCTCTCTCCAGAAAAGGAAGTTCTGACTGTACAGAGAAAAGGAAAGGAGAAGGTAGTTGAGAAATCAG
This sequence comes from Pinus albicaulis, assembly GCA_034641835.2. Classification (NCBI taxonomy): domain Eukaryota; kingdom Viridiplantae; phylum Streptophyta; class Pinopsida; order Pinales; family Pinaceae; genus Pinus; species Pinus albicaulis. The sequence goes on from CM076580.1 coordinate 182,334,082, forward strand.
AAATGGAGCTCATCACAAAACAACTAAGAGAAGCAAGGGAAGAAATAATTGAGTTAAAATTGGAGGCAGAGAAAAACAAGTCTGAAAATATTGAGTTTCATCAAATGATGGGGAAATGGGATAGCAAACTTTTAATTTTTAAAGGATCTATGAGTGATGCTTAAAGACTGTTGAAAAGAACCCAGCCCCTAAGGGTTTTGGTCAAACATACTAGAAAAGGGAATATGCATTTAAAATTTGAAAGAAGATCATTGCGGAATCAAGTAAAGGACCTTCAAGAACAGATGGAAATGATACATACTTAATTAAAAAAGAGAGGCCTGAAAATCAAAGCCATTAATGAGCCTAAAAACATTCAAGATTAAGAGAAGGATGAAACTACCAAGGTTTGAGGAATATGGAAATTTTTTGACAGTTTTGAAAATGCCACCCAATAGTTTATACTCATAAGAAGGTGAAGTTTTTGAGAAAATGGGTTTTTCTTGCATTTCTTACATATTAGGAATTTTCGTATCACCTACCAAGCTTGAAGCCAAAAAAGCACTACAAAATTTCTGTAGATGTATTTTTGATAAAAAAAAAGGTGGTTAAACTTTGAATTGAATCTTGGGAAATTTTTTTATTAGCCCTCCTAACCTATTTTAAAAGCTCGTGGTAGTATAAAGTCAAATTGATTATAAAAAGTGTTTAAAACAAAGGTGATACGAAAAGTTGCTATGAAATTGTCTTGTTTACCCCTGTTTTGGGAACAAGTTAAATTTTGAAGGAATTTTGGTTTGAAATGATGCATTAAAAGTTAGCTGGTCACATGTAGAGGTCAAATATGGTCAGGAGGATATTTTCTTATAGGTTTGGTCTACAAATCTCTCCAATTCATCTTAATCTTATCAGTTCATCATGGAGATATTTTATCATGTGTGATGGCAACAACTCCGTAAAAGTAGGAAGATTTGTTTCATGAAGGCAATGAGGACATTTATGTCTTGTTTATGGTCAATTATACTAAAGCGCATGATCTATTTCGATGTAATTAGGTTTTCTTTCAGTTAAAAATGTAATAAATAGGTAGTTGAGTTCTATTAGGACTCTACCTCCAAAACTTAACAAATGTTTGTTTTGTTTCCAGATATTTAGTTTTTAGTTAGATAATCTGTCAAAGTGCAGGGTTCGATGGTCTTGCGAATTGTGCATACCATATCTAAAAGTGAAAGGCCTATTAATAGGAAAGATTTCGAAGGAAAAAGGGTTGGAGAATATGGTATCACACTGCTACACTTTGTAAAAATTTTCATATTCATTAATATACAGTGGACGTTTTTCCTTCTTCACCTGATATTCAAATGATGTTTCAATGAGTTCATGTATTACATATTTCATGTTTTTATTTGCAGTATGCTTATGTTTTATTACTCAGAATTCATGGAAACCATGCTCTAACTTCCTTTAGATATTGAACTACTGTTATTTCCTATGTATGTGTGTTATCGTATCATTGAAATGATCACTTGCCTCAGTTTCCACAAGAAGGGTTATTTTCATTGAGTTTCTTAATGTTGAATCCATTAGCCCAATGCTAGTAGTTCCTCTGTATTTCAACTTAAGATTAATCACAATCAAGTAACTGCCATAGAGTTAGCCACCTAATAGAGTTTTCATTGAAAAATTATAAGTTACCTTGAGAGAGCCCTCTCATACTGAAGAGGCTAATCATCAGTTAAAATTTGGTTGAAATAGTTATTCTAAGCTTTCTGGTGGAGGAGCCCATCTATACCAACTTAGTGATAACAGATTAGATATCGAGCCTTCCTTCTACCAAGCATGGCCACGACTATGTTTTTTTGGTCATCAACAAATTCTCTAAAATAGCCATAATCGCGATCTGAAAAAAGAATACCACAACCGAATACACTGCTAAAATATTCCTTGAAAAATTGTGGCTACATTTTGGGATCCCAAATTCCATTATATTAGATCGAGATAGCAGGTTCCTCAGTAATTTTTTTTCATTTCTATGGTCGATGTTGGACACCAAGCTCGCTAAGTCCACAACTTTCCACCCCAAAACTAATGGCCAAACAGAGGTCATCCACAAGATGATCATAAATATTATGCACATGTACAACTCGAAGCATCCATGCACATGGGACGAAAGTGTATCCTATGTCCAACACATCTATAACTAGGCTCTCCATAGCTTAGCTTCCCAAAACCCTTTTAGGTGCGTTTTTTATTCTAGCCGCTATGTCTTATTGATGTGGCCATACCATTTGCAACTACTCAAGTAGATTCAAATCATATCTAATACGAAGCCAAGAAGGCGAAAAACTTCATTGATCACATTTAGCACATCTTCCAATAGGTCCATGACATATTGGACAGAGCTAATGCTAACTACAAGCAATGACATTATCAACATCGGGTGCCACACAAGTTCCAGGCGGGCGACAAAGTTTGGCTATAATTATAGAAAGAGTGCATATGGGCCATACACCACCACCGAGGGGGTAGGGGGTAATTCGTTCAAGCTCAGTAATCCACAATTCCTTGGTCTGAACCCAATGTTTAATGTGGATCACCTTGTTTAATGTGGATCACCTTCGACCCTACTTTCAACCATTTTTGGACATATCCAAGATTGCAGAACAATTCACACCAGAAAAGTTAAACACAGACTACACGGAACAAGTCACAAAAGATAATATCATGGACACATAGATCAGGAACACCTGCCAGCAAAGGATCCAACTATATTGAGTTTTCAAAGTAGGACAACTCCTTCACTACGGCAAGTGTTTCATGAGGGACTAGATTCAATAGAACTTTCCTCATCTCATGGAGGAACTTAATGCAATAGGGAACATTGCTTCCTAAGGGGGGAGGATTGATATGTGTTGATATTGGTGGCATTGATATTGAAGCTGAGCTAGGCTCTCCATAGCTCAGCTTCCACTAGGGCCCCCACCATTGTTTCTTTCAGTTTTCTAGTTTCCTTAATTGTAGCAGAGTTTACTATTTTTGGAATTTTTCTAGGTCCTAAACTTCTGGAGCCATTTTGAGGCCCTAAACGATGTTTTTTTGGAAAAATGAGACAAACATGGGTCGTTGAATGATGTTGGTCACTTGACAGTTGTAGTCATAAAATAGATATTTGTAACAAGGTATTGTGGATGTCAAATGTTTTCCAAATTTATGTCCCCATACCAATTTACCCAAATGGGGCCCATAGTTTTGGTGCTTCATCTCCTAGGGTTAGGTTTTTGAATGTTTATGGTTTTACCATGTTTTTAATTAATAAAAAATCCCTTGTGCCTCATTGTAACACAGTTCAGAGGCATGTAGTCTCCACATCTCTTCTCAAAGATAGGCTACGATCGTGCGAGCTAGTTTATTTTCCATTATGTGAGTAAGATTTTTTAAGTATTTGATATTAATGAAATGAAGTTTTATTTCTATGGCATATCTACATTTATGTTTATTTCTATATTTTATTGTGTTCCTGCAAAAGCCTGGATTAGTGATTTCCATTAAGTCCAAAGGGGATATTGCTTGCATTATGGCTACTGTGTTGTCCTTGATGGAAACCTACTTGATAAATATGTCAACATTGTAATAAAATGATACTTATACATAGTGATACAGATTCTATAACTGATATGAATAGAGAAAGAAATATTTAATCAAGGATCGATGGTAAAGAGAAATTTTGAGAAAGTATACGCGGGCCTTACGAAGCAAGGTTGCGTACATAGATAGGTATCATGAAGAAAAGCCATGTACATTATACGCACCATGGAAATTTGAATACCAAGGGTCTTTACTATCATATTGGCCCAAACTAATAAGTGAAATAATGGTAATTTTATCCCGTCAAAGAATACAAACAACATTACTTAAGGATTGGCCCAAGGTATTGGCTAAGGAAAAAGATATATAAGGATATGGAGGTAAAAGAGTTAGGTTCTTTAATTTATGGTTTATTAATATGTAATTTGATCTTAAACATGTGTGAACCAAGGAGAATGGAGGAGGCTCATATCTGATAGATATGAAAGAATATTTTAGACTAATGAATATGCTTGCTTAATCTTTTTGTGATTATAGATAACAATGATAGATATGTAGTGATAATGATACTATGATATGAATATGTGACATGGAATCTTGTGAAGTATGTGTTGTGGTTGCAACGAAAGGATGATTCAAGGATTACAAATCTATATGTTGCTTTTCCTCTAAAATGTCACATACATACGCATAAGTTGTTCTGGGTAGTCGTGTAAATATTATTGAAGTATTTTCAATGTGTTTATAATATTTATGTGGGTGTTATGCATGGTTGTTGCGCTCATACACTGATATGTTGTGTGGAACTCACATATATCTTCTAGGGTTCTGAAGTACAACTTTTTGATGACATTTGATCAGTTCTATTATGTTTTGTCTATATATTGATGATGTATCTATCATGATTTAAAAATAATGGTTGGGTTTAGTTGGTTATGGAATGGAATGTTGATTAGTAAATATAATACTGTGTTGTGATCTATAATTGGCTTAGTGATCTGTGATTGATTCAATATTTGGTTTAGTGGTCGTTTCAATATCATAATGATTCAAATCTAGCTGTCAACATAATGATATCTATACACAAGTCTTCTTTAGAGAAATCACGTTCATGCGCCAGTGTGCTTCATATAAGTAGCATGTACATTTTGACATGTGGTTGAGCAAGCTTTTTAGTGAAAACCTTTAGTTTTTGTGATGTACAATATCTGGTATAATTATGAGTTTTTGTGCATTTATATGATATGATACAAATTGGTTTGATATAGTTTCACTGGTTGATTGAGATTCAGTGATTTATTTTATGATTTAGTTGGTTCAATGATTGGGTGATTTTATTAAGTGATTAGTTTCAGAACTTGGTATTGGTTTTAATTATAAAAGTGGGTCCAACTTGAAAATATGATGAAAAGTGGCTTACAGGATTGATATTTTGAGTCAACTAGGTCCAATATGAAATATTATGAAAACTAGTCCACAAAGTTGTTGAGGGTTGGAGCCTTAAGTAAGGGATTTGAAGCTTCCTTCTAGTAGTAGTTGGTAAATTTTTTCAGGGGGTAGGAGATCCCTTCTAGTATGAGCCTATTATTTTCCATTATTTCACATCCCATCATTATGCCTCCTAATGTGATCAATCAACTTCCTATTCCCCCTTGTCAACATCATTTCACAAAGCTCTAAGTGAACCTCCTTCATTTTCACGAATTTATTCCTAAAACCACCAAATATGAGCCAATTCTAGTACCAACACTCCCTGGCCTTCATCTGGATATCATTTACCTACAGGTTTCTACATTTTGGCTACAGTTGTTCACCTACAAGTTGATCCCATTTTCACTTGCGTTGGCTTTAGAAATTTGGGAAAAAGAGAATATTTGTGGAAGCTTCCTCTTCTAGAAGCTTCCATAATTTTTTACAACCATTTACCTTGGATTAAACTTTTTTATCCTATCTCATGCTTATTTGGAGTTTTTGTTCCTTATCCTTTAATACCATCCTCACATCAAAGGTGGATCTAAAACCTTACATTGGTAATTAGATAAGAACTCCCAACTTACCCCACTCCTCTATATATTTACTACCTTGCATATGTAAGGGGTTTGATTTTGGGGAGTGATTATACCCATATGTTGTTGAGGTGAGAGATTAACATTCTGTGCATTTAGGATGATTGGAGATGCATATTGTGACAACAAAAGGACAAGTTAACAACTTGGAGGAGATCTTCTACAAGATCAACACATATATTTGGTTGTTATCTCCTCCCATTAATATTAATGTAATGAGTTTTCTATTTTCCTATATGTGATGTCGCTTTTCACTTATTTAAATACCATGTTCATCTATTGAATCAAGTACTTAGATGATACTACATATATCTTGTAGTTTCTTGGATTCTGTTATTTGATTGCGCAACTTATAGCTTTGGAAATCAGAGATGGAATTGGAGAATTCAAGCTCAAGAAGGAACGAAGCATGTGACATATTATAGGTAGGCTTCATTCCATCATCTATTTATTTTATGGAAAGAATTGGGTTCCTTGTTTCTCTGTTTTTCTAGGTTGGCCATCGAATCTAGGGGAGATAGTTCTATACACAATCATAAATCCCATATAACAGAGCCAGTAAATGAGATTAGGGGGTTTGCGCTCTCTTCCAGTGGGTAATGGAGAATGAGAGAAGGTTTTAGCCTTCTGTAGGTGGGTGCCTTCATACTAGTTAAAGTTTGTGTTAGTGTGTTTGTCACACTAGTGTACCAAATGACACTTATTTAGGGGTAGGTTGTTTCCTAAAAATATCACAGAGAATATTATGGTGTTATTAATGGACATACTGGAAACAAAGTAAACAAAAACGAATAGTGGAAGTAATGCATGTAACAACATAAGATAAAAGAGAAACAAAAAATACAATAAGCTCAAATGGAGCAAACAACCCAAGACAATAATGGAGAAAACTCCATTTATTGTTTTCTAGTAGTAGAAGAATATGATGTTGACACACTTGCATTGAGTCCTTTGAGCTATGGAGCTCAAATATTCTTAGCAAGGGGTTACCTTTCTTTTGCTTCCTTTCAAGCTTCTCCTCCCTCTCTCAAAAGGAATATGAAGACCCTCCAATGGTGGTGTCCTCTTCCTCAGTAGGATATCATATTGCTTAGATGCAATATGGCCAACATGCCAATGCCTTCACTCTTCTTGATTCAACAATTCAAAGCTAGTGTTGATATGGTAGAAATTTGGCTACCATAAAAATGTATCATGATTTTCTCTTCCAAATAATTTTTTATACAAAAATGTTTTAAACTCCTCTTCTTTCTCTTGGTCCAAGAGTGACAGTGGCTCAAGAGTAGGACAAGAGATTCCTTTGAGGGATGCATATCTTTAGGGAAACCTCAAGTCAGTTGTCCTTGAATTCACATGACAAAGATTCAACTCCCCCAAGTGTCACAAGTAGTTTGAGATAGTGAATTTTTGTCATCCCCACGCCTACGCGACTATCTAATAAATAGGTGCATGTTTCACGCTAAATGGATTTGTGGAAAATGCATGGCCCAAAACATTTATCATTAAACCTTAAGAATTTTTAACTTTTTTGTCCTTTTGCTGGAAATTTTCTAATGACTTTTGATATATGATTTTCTAGTGTTAATAGTTTCCCCATGATGTATTACATTTAGGAGGAAAATTATAGCCGAAATACATTGTGTTTTCGGTTTTAATTGACAGTCTATGTAATCCACTTTGAGAGAGAGAAAGTAATTTTTTGTAGAGATAAGTAAGGCAACCCCTTAACATAACTAAAAAAATAACCATTCTCTATAGGAAACCTTGAGTGATAAAATATAAATTTTTGTACAAGGTGGGCATGTCCCATGCTCGTTATGATGACTAGATAATATAGTTTGACATATATTGGTTTTGTTGAGTCACATTGTGGTAGGTTACCTATTATTGGTTGACAATGATGAGTGCTAATGCCCTCGAAGGATTTTTTCTTTGAAAAAATAGGCTGAATGTGGCACCCACATGATCTTTCTTAGTATAACACTTTTGGATGAGGTGCTCAATATATGTATGGGTATTTGAATTTTGGGAACCTTCTCATGCATAATTGTTTTAATAATTTATGCAAGAGATGATTACACATACATGGGTCCTTGACTAACTCACAGAGTGTAGTGGTTATGAATTAAGAAACCACCTTGACATGAAAACTGCTACTGATGTCAAATTTTAATGGATTGATGACATTAATGGAAGATTATAATTCCCATTGTGCCATCCTAGGATGTTACCAAAGCATTTTGGAGCCATCCAAGGTATTACCTCCATCCTAGAAAATTTTTGTTGAAGTTGATAGGAAGGAAGCATCAACCATCCGAAACAAGTGCTCACAGAAGGGATCAAGTTTTATCGTGAATCAGGGTGAAATATGGTGAGTTAACAAGACATGATGATGAAATATAGATTAAAAAAATGGTGATGGTCAATTGGCCCAAGGTTGGCACTGTAATACGAGTGGCGGAAGTCACAACAATTTCTGGTAAGGGTAGCCATGGGGTTAGTCGGACATCTAAAGTGGGTGTACATATGAAATGAATGACGTGATTGGGTGTGGTAAATAATTTTCAAGGTCCAACCAGGGGTATTTAGGAACTGTCGCCTAGTATGAAATGTTAAAACATGGGTGGAAGTTTTTCTCCTAGAAAATATTTGTACACTTGCCAAAAGAATGTAAAATTGGTTTGGATGTACAAAAACAGAAACATGTGCCTCATTAATATGTGTGATCCTGCATGATTGTTCGAGGAGGGTATTTGGTAAGTGTGGGGGGGCCATTGGTTGGTATTGGTGTAGGGATGATGAGATGAATGAAATAAAACACACGGGCTATGTTTGTGAGGATGTGATTGGCCAAATGTGAAACACGGTAATGCGTTTTTTGCTGATCCACTGAAAGAACATTAGTGGTGGCTGGGGAGTGGAGTGTTGGTATGTGATGCATAAAAAATAATGAATTTGATAATAAATGCATAAAAATGTGATGGTTCCTAGGCTGGAGTATGTGGTCGTGTGTCCTGATGGTGCATGGTGGTCTACCAATATGATGGGAGACATGAGTGGTGAGGTTGTACTGACCGACAAGGGTGTTTATAATGTTGAAGGTGAGGTGATGATAAACATGGTCGATTGAATAAACTCTATGGTTTATTTTTGGAGAAATGATGTCATGATACGTAAAGATTAGCGGGGAGCTTATCATGATGAGAGTTCAATGATACCAGCTCTTGTACTTTTGATGTCTTGTAGTTTGATTGAAAATATGGTGATTTGGATGCACCTATGATATATGTGGCCAATAAACTGAGTAAAATTAATTTTTTCACATATATAAACATTTCAAAATAATATGAATGAAAAAACAAGAGAGGGTGTACTTGAGATGCAATATGGAGGTGAGAAATGGGCCCAAAAATCATTTTTTCTAGTAACTAGAACGAATGAGTCTAGGTTGAAGATGATGAAGTACTAGTGGCTCTTCTTCTCGTAGTTTTGAGAATGGATTTCTCAAGCTCTGGTTATGGGCTCCTAAAAATGATGAAAAAAAGGGTGATATATAGGTGAGAATGGCCCAATTTCAATTCATTTGTGTCATTAAGCTTCAGAGGTGAGAGGCTGCAATCAGAGCGTTAATTGTCGTTGCAGTCAGCTAGAGCACGAGATACACGAAGATAGTGTGAAGTAGGAGCTAACCCTTTATTCTTTTTAATTTTCATGGTTGATGGGCCATACAGGGGTGCATTGTACAGTATTTTTAAGTTATTTTTAGGAGGCTCGCGTGGGTGACTTAGAGAGAGTCACGTGTTCAAAGCACAAAGCTTTGGTATTTTTGTACCGACCACACAAAAATAGAGTTTACATACACTTAGACCTCCATGTTTCTATGAGATATAGACATGGAGGCAACGTCCCTATTTAGAAAACAGGAACATCAACTAGCCATGGCAGATGAGGAATTTATGAGATGAAAACAAGTATAGAATGTGAAAAATAATGCTTCACAATCATGTTGTATGCACGTGTGTGTAGCCAAATAGTGCATGATCCTGCTAAAGTGTTTTAAATTATGTTTTTAAGCTTATGGGGGTCCAAAATCTAATATTTTAGGTCTATTTTACTGGCAGGATGTTGCGGAGAGAAAGGGATTGGATTTTTCTCCATATTCAAGTGGCCCAAGATCCTGGTGCTCATGTGACTTTGGCTTGATGGGGGTAACTCAATTTTATTGATAATCCTGTCCTTAGATCCCATGATCAAGTTTTATTATTTTTAGTCCACTGTTGGGACTGAGAGAGGGAGATCGATGTTCTGCGTCATGTTGCACTATCCCTATCAGTTCAGATGGATGTGTACCTCATTGCTGGTCTCTTTCCTCTGAGGGAGGAGGCACTACTACTTCTATTTAGAGCTGGGGTAGTGAGCATTAGGGATTGGGCTGAGGAGAAGATTCACTATTGGTGCAATGCCATTATCTAGGGTTGTATTGATCTCGCTCATGTTCTAGATTTGAGAGAGCATGCATGATCTATACTTATATAGGAATGCAATAAAATAAATAAATAAACATAAATGCTATGGTGCACCAGGAATAAAACTTCATTTCATTAATATAAAATACTGAAAAAATTCTTACAGACATAATGGAAAATAAACTAGCTCGAGTGATGGTAGCTTATTTTTGAGAAGAAATGTGGCAGATACATGCCTCTGAACTATATTACAATGAGGCTTGAAGGGATATTTATTATTCAGAAATAATGTAAAACCATAAACATCCAAAAACATAACCCTACAAGATGAAGCACCAAAACTACGGGCCCCATTTGGGTAAATTGGTACATAAACTTCCGAGGGACATAACTTTGGCATACGATCTTTGTTTGATGCGCACAATACCTTGTTAGAAATATATATCCAAGGAATACAAATTTCAAGTGAAAAAATAAATTAGAGAACCATGTTATCCCTGTTCTTCGTAAAGGATGTTTTTTAAGGCCTCAAAAAGACTCTAGAAGTTCATGACCCGAAAAACTGCCAAAAATAGTAAATTGTGTTACAATCAAGGAAACTGAAAAACCAAAAGAATAAATTGTGGGGATATAAGTATAATAGGTGGGTGGAAAACAATATCCACCTGAATCATTAATCCTTATGAAGAAATGGTCCCCATTGCGTTGTGTTCCTCCATGAGATGAGGAAAATTCTTCTGAAATTGGTCCCCAATGAGCCAACTGCCTTGGTGAAATAGTTGGCCAACTTTGAAAATCCAATACAAATGGATATTATACTGGCGAGTGTTATTGATTTGCATTTACACGATCTAATCAATTGTGGGATGTTCCATGTAGTGAGGGTTCAACTATGTTGGTGTGAGTTTTTCTACAATGTCAAATGTGTCCAACAACGGTGGAAAGTAGGGTTGAAGGCTATCCACATTGAACACTAGGTGCATACCAGGGAATGATTGAATAATGAGCTCGAAATAAATGTCTGATACTGCCTTGGAAATGGTGTAGGGCCCATATAGGAGTGGGAAAAGCTTATGGTGGGGCCTAGCAAGGTTCTCTTTCTAAAAATGTAGCCAAACATTATCGTTCACCTGGAACTTGTGTGGCACTCGATGTTGATCATGCCACTGCTTGTACATAACATTGGCTTTGTCCAATATGTCATGGAACTATTGGCAGATGTGTTGAATGTGCAAAATGAATTTTTTTGTGTTATCATCTTCAGACTGTACATGAGCCAATATCCTTAAGTAGCTGCAAATTGTATGGCCACACCAATAGGGCATAGTTGTTGGAATCCCAAGCCCACCTGAAAGGGGTTGTGGCTAGTTGAGTTATGGAGAGCCTGGTTATGGTTGTGCTAGAATAAAGGGAGGATTTCATCCCATGTGAGTGGATTTTGTGAGTTTTAAATTCGCAGAATGTGTACAATCATCATGTTAACCTATGTTTGGCCTTCAGTTTGGGGGTGGAAGGTTTGTGGAGTTAGTGAGCTGGGTGTCCAGTATCAACCAAAGAATTGAAAAAAATTTACTGAGGAAAATGCTATCCTGATCTGAGATAATGGAATGTGAGATCCCAAAGTGTACCCACACTCATTCAAAGAATCTTTTAGCAATGGCTTCTACAATGATATTATTCTTGTAGGCTGTGATAATGGCCATTTTATAGAATCTATTGACGACCAAAAAAACACAGTCATTCCCATGCTTGGTAGAAGGAATGCCCAACATGTAATCCATGGATATGGATTCCATGGTAGACTAGGGGTAAGAGGGGGAGTATATAGACATTTCTTCTTGATGGTCAGTTTCGAAATGGCGTAGGAAGTGTGGGATCCGGAAAACTTCCCAAAATGGTAAACTGTTATAAAATTAAGGAAACTAAAAATTTAAAAGAAAAAATGGTGGGGGTGGCCACCAATATACACCTCTATCACTGTGTCTCTATCTATGATAGTACACTTTGTGGGGTCATCTTCACCCCACAGGGTATCAGGGCGACATATAGAGGTCTTGCAGCAGCATTGGGTAGGGAAATTTTTTGACTGGGCTCTCCTAGTGTACATTGGCATGGTTTCTCATATCGCCAAGGTATATCATGGTTGAGCTAAGGATTTTTGTTATTCCAATATACTATGTTGTATTATGAATGATCAGTTCGTTATGTTATGACCTTTTATTGCGGTGCCTCTTGGCCCTCTCAAGGATCCCCAGTTTTAGAGATGGGAGCTTGTCATGCCCCGTTGTGGAGGGGGTGCTACATACATGTATTGGAACGACATTTTAGAGGATTATTTTGAGTCAAACCCTTGGGTACACCTAGATTTTCCATATTCTCGAGTAGAATTCTAGGGTGATTCGGACATGGGTATTCCTTTGAGTTGTGCTCCCAGTCGTGTAGGTATGATTTTTTTTCTTCATTTGAGTATTACTTTCATGTATATATGGATGTGATTTTTATGATGACATTGATATCATGCTTTTTTAGTTTCATGTGTAGGTTGGACGACCGACCATTGGATTTTCTTGTACGCCATGATCCAAGAGGGATGGGAATTCCAAGGGAGGCCCAAGCCCCATAGAGGCCTTGAGGAGGTATTCCTCCTCGTCATACTAGACCATTTGCACCACAAGATATTGATATGGGTGGTCCCTCAGGGGAGGGAACTAGTACTACTACAACTAGAGATGTTACACACTACTTGTGTGCGAAGAGGGTGTCGAAGCTCATGCGGTGGATGCCAAGTCTCGTGCATAGGATTTGAAGACTCAACTATGTGATTTTGGTGATTCTTGAGGAATCATGGAGAGAATTACCATGGGTATGCCCACTTGGGGCTTTAATGATTTATTAGATGTATGGTTGGAGAAAGAAATGACTTGTGAGTAGGTTCATTTCCTGAAATTGTGCTAGGTAGCACTTCTTATGACTATTGTTGCTCCGTTTATTTCTTCCATTTTGGATGTCCATCAATAGGAGCCACATAGGGGGTCTCAACCCCAGATTATCCTATGAATGTATGAGGTCAAGCACCCATTATGAGGATTCTCCCCTATCATTTTTGCGACATATATTTTTTTCTTGACGATGAGCTAGAGGACTCATTTTTTGTATATTGGGACACATATATTTTTTGATATATATATGTGTGTGTGTGTGTGTGTGTGTGTGTGTGTAAGATCTATTTTATGGCTTTGATGATGTGTCTATGGATATTTTTATGATGATCTGTATGTTTATGATGAATTTTTTGCTCATGATGGATTCGATATTTATGATGGTTTTTTATGTTTCTCATGGTCGATGGTATACATGTGATGCATTCCAGTCTAGGATATGGTTAGCTATGTGATCAGCTACATCATTTTGATCTCTTCGTATATATGTAAATGTAGTGTGACCAAAATTGCACTCTAATATTTGTGCATGCAAGTACTTCCTAAAGAGGTGTGAATCTTGAACTTGAAAGGTTTGGTTTAACTATGAGACCACCAACTACAAATCAAGGAAGACATGTAAATGGAAGATGCCTTGAAGAGAGGAATTTCTTAAAATTCCTATGAAAACATCATTTTCTACTTAATTATTTGTGGCTGACTTGATATGCAATCAATTAGAAAGGTACAGTGACCGGTAAGGAGAATATATGCCCTAGGTGGAAACAACTAAATTTTGTAACCAACGAGAGGCTCCATCAGTGAATCCAAAATATTAGATGGGAATACGATCCATATATGACACAAGATCACTTTTTTAGAATATGTCCATGATGATGATATCGACATAAAAAATTATGGTGGATACATATTCATTCTAGGGTATTGAGGCCCTTCCTTTATGTGAGAAATTTTTTGAGATAGAGCCCATTGATGGGGATTTTTAGGCATGTTGTGTGAGGCTTTGAAAAAATGTATACTCCTTTGAGGAGGAAATGTTTGATGATATATGGTCCCTTCCACGATGTTTGAAACTTCCTGGTTCCTAAAGCTTTTTGCACGACATCATAGCGTAGGACTAGTTCTCCCTCAGTGAATGATCGAGGGCTGATGTTGCGATCAAATGATGCTTTGAAAATTGTATTATGGGCTTCGTTATGTTGGAGAGACTCTCGCCATATTTTTTTGATGAGTTCTAGCTGTACCAACATTTTCTTGAATGGCTTAGTATCGATGATAATTTCAATGGTAGAATGCATGGTGGGCATCTCACGTTGGATGGGAAGCACGAACTCCACCCCGTAAACTAACTGGAAGGGTGTGAATCCGATTGAGGCTTTGACCGTTGTGAGGTATGCCCACAAGGCTAAGAAGACCATGTGACACTAGTTAGTTTTGTGCTTGTTCACCATACGCTGCAACATTATTTTAAGGAATTTGTTGAGAACTTCTTCTTGATCATTAGAATATGGGTAATATGGTGACAAAAACTCATCTGTGAAGCCAAGATGTTGGGATAGTTCTTGGAATATGTCATTTTCAAAATTCTTCCCATTTTCCGATACCAACTCCTTGGGAACACTGAACCGTGTTATGAAGTAGTTGAATAAAAATTGCATTGTGATTTTTGCAGTGTTGTTATATGTGGGCATGGTTTTTGACGATTTGGTGAAATAATCGACAACCACAAGTATGTTCTTGTGGTTTCTCAATGATATGGGGTTGGACGTCATGAATTCAATGCCCCATTTACAAAAGGGGACTGCTACAATGACGGGGTGTAGGGGTGTTGGAGGGGCTCATGCCTTATCACCATAGTGTTGGAACTGCTCACACCTCTTGACTGCTTAGATGAAATCATGAGAAAGAGTGGGCCAGTAGTAACCCACATGTAGGAACATTTGAGAAGTGGCCATAACTGATAGATGGGTACCGTAGGCCCCACTATGACAGTAATTCGAGACTTGATTGACTTGGTTGTGAGTGAGGAATCAGCATAATATGGTGTCAGCGCTTCTTTGGTAAAGGACATCCCATAATAGAAGGTATTAGTGCTCCTGATGGCGTATGCACCTTTCGTCGTCACAAGTGAAATGAGGTTTGAACTTTTCATTTTTTTAATAAGAGGAGGATATCACCATACCAAGGTTCGTCTATTGTCACTAATAGTATATGTTCATCAGGTGTTGAATCGTTAATGAGGGATCCTTGGGTCTTTTTGGGGAGAACAGTGATGAGTTCAACAAGGATGATTTCCTTTTTTATTTTAGGGGAGCTAAATTGCAGCTCACAGTCCACTAGTATAACAACCCATTAGTTTTTATTTATGATTGATCATTCGGTAAGTGAAGAAATATCTCATGGGATTGATAGCTACAATGACAATGGTAGTACGAAAGATGATATAGTGTTGAATATTTTCTACTCCATGTACTAAGTCTAAGGCCATTTTCTCTTCTGGTTCATACTTCAACGTAGGACTAACTAGGTTTTTGTTGAGATAAGTGATGAAAGACGTAGTTCATGGCCCGTTGAAAGGTGGCACTAGCATTTTTAAGTTGAAACAACATAACTTTGTATTTGAATGTTCCCAAAGATGTAGTGACTGTGGTTTTGTATGGATCTGTATGTCAAATTTGAATTTTATTATACCTCAAAAACCTATCCATAAAGGAAAAGGCCTTGTGACCTTAAAAATCATCAATTACTTGGTTGATTAATGATGTGGGGTAATTTTCATTGGGAAAATATTTGTTCAGATATCGAAATTCTATACAAATGTGGATTGTGTCCTAAATTTTAATGATAGGTATAGGTTGCAAAACCTAGGACATGTAAGCGATTAGGTAGATAAACCAAGTTTTGGGGAGTTTATCTATCTCATTCTTGATTTCTTTGGCCTTGGATGGGTGTAATCGATGTTGTTTTTGGCATCGGGCCATGTGTAAATATCATTTTCCACAATAATGGGGTATATGCCAGGCATCTCCGAGTAATACCATGCAAATATATCCTCGTATTATTTCAATAGGAAGGTGAACGCAACTACATATTCTTGAGAGCATGCAGCTAGTAGGGATATTTATTTGACCTTGCCCAATTTTTTCTCAATATTCACCTTGGCTCAAGTGAAATATTCACTATGTTACCTCCCTCAAATGAATCAGGAATGGGGATAGGATTTTTGAGCTAATCAAATTTTTTTGATGGTAGGAAATATTTGGTTTCAATGGCATAAATGTCGTGGCATGCTGTGTTGCTAGGAAAAAATAATTTTTTTGGTAGAAAAAATGAGCAATGGTGCATGGCATCCCATGGAAATTCATGTTCTTTCATGGTCTTCACTGGAGTGAAAAATGATATCAAAGGGGGAATTGGTTTGTGCGAGGTTGTGAGGAGGGGATTCAGGCCTAGCAGTGTTGGTTGAAAAACAAGAATATGATTCGGTTGTTAATGTCATAGAACTAGGTGAGGTAACTGACAAAGTGTAGATGGGGTGGCTCTACATCGTCAGTGGCACTGCTACTGTTATGGTATTTGAAGTGGTCTTGAGACACCAAGAAATGACTAGTAGACAACATGAATCTTGGTTCCCATGGATGATCAGATGAATCTTATGTGATGTTGTGTGTCATCAGCCTTAGGTGGCAGAAATATTTCTGCGATGACTAGTTTTTATTTGGTGAGAGGGGGTCGTGTGACCTTGTTGGTGTAAAAGGGGTAAAGTAATACTCCTCTATAGGAAAATAGTGTTGAATCCTAATATCTTGAGATGTTTGTAACATAGGGCGTGCTTCTATACTGTGAGAGTGACAGGTGCAAATATTGTATGTAGTGTAGCTAATTACCAAGTAAATGGTATGTAAGCCAGTACTACTCATGACATACAACGATGAAATTTCGTTATGGACATGAGATGGTGCATTTCTGAGCTTTTTCCATCTCTGAGTCCTACCTTTAGCATTGTGTGGCTCCCTCGAGTGGTTTTAGTTTAGCGCTGCTATGGCTGCTGTCGACTGTGGAAGATATTGACAATTCCTTATATTTTGAAATTTGGAGAAAATATGACATTAAAAATGAGTGATTTTCTCATGATTAGAGGGATGAATGTGGGGGATAGGGGTTACTATGCAAAAAATGTGAGAAAACTTGGCGAACTCATGACATTGGTTAACTAGGGGGTTGGGTTTATCGCACATGGCACATTGGAAGTGAGTTTTATATTTTTCCTTACTGGAGAATTTTCTCGCCTTCCCATATCTTGTTTGGTCATGGTGACGAGAGGGGGGAAACATTTATGTTGGCCGCCTCTCTTTGGATACAAACAAAATGGACCTAGATGTGCTATTCCCTTCAGTTGTGGTATTATCTGAATATTTTGAGTCTGAATTTTCTAAGTCATAATTTTCATCGATGAACCTACACATGAAGTCTAACGTAGATTGGAAATCATGGATGTGAGGAAAACGACGTATGTTATGGTTACTTCTACGTAGATGACATGTATTTCATCTATGTTTTGATAATTTTCTTTGGAAAATGTGGGGGATTGGGTATTGGTGATTAAATTCCCTTAATTCGATGTATTGAGTGATGAAATGATCATGTTCGTTGCATAATGTGTAGACATTAACATGAGGTGTAGCCTCAGTTTTCCTTCTTGGTGTCTGCGTTGTTAGGTTTGAGCATGACGTTGGTTCTTCTCGTATGTATAATATGGTTTTGGATATGTCCTCCCCGATCTGGATTGGTGTTACGGATGGATCCTGGGATATGGACTATGCCAATTCGTTTAAATGATCCATATATGGAGGTATTTCTGAGGAATGATGGGTATAATGCTCGTACTTATCACATATTGTGCATGCATGGTTTATGTGTAATGCCTTACCTTGGCTATTTGTGACATTTTCTTGTTTTTTTGGAGTTGGGTTCACAATCATTATTTTGACATGTAGAAGAGATTTTAACTTGTATAACTCTGGGAAAATGTTGGTAGGATGGCCATCTAGGTTGTACAATGCACAAGGTGGAGATTTCCTAGGGACTCTGGGGGTGTGCACCTTCATCCCTTTTATGTTTCTTTTCTTGGTCACATCAAATTTTGTTAATATGGGGGTTTATAGGTTAGGATGGCCTCCATAGAGGTGATATGAATGATACTTATAGAGGTAATCCATGAATTTCCTAATATGGCTGGTGGGACCAAATACTACACCAGCATCATAAGATCCATGTTTGGTAATGTAAGGGTTTCTAGGACCTGGTGTGATATATAACCAATCGGGGCATGCAAGAAGGGGGTTCTGGTGATGGAATATGGCATAAATGATGAGTCGGTGGTGATGATATTTATGGTATCAGTCTTTGGTTCCTAGCTCGGTTCGATGATTGATGAACTTTTCATGCACACTGCAGCTCCTATAGGTGCTAAAGCTTCTCCTAGTAATGCAAGAGGTTCTCTTGGATAAGTTTCGAGGAGAGTGGTTGGTTTAAATTGATTGGGAGAAAATACTATGTACATGGCGACCACCTCTGTATACGAATCTACTAATGGTAGTAAGCCTTCAAGGGTGGTTATAGGTTTCTTTTCATAATACATGAGTTGGTCTATAGTAATTATTTTCCTGGCATGGGGGAACATAATTACTCTGAATATAGAGGATGCTATCACGGTCAATGGGTACATGTATCTCTGT
The DNA here is from genome assembly GCA_034641835.2 of Pinus albicaulis. Taxonomy (NCBI): domain Eukaryota; kingdom Viridiplantae; phylum Streptophyta; class Pinopsida; order Pinales; family Pinaceae; genus Pinus; species Pinus albicaulis. The sequence continues at coordinate 182,352,855 of CM076580.1, forward strand.
CCATGAAGGATATTATAGTTTAGTTGTGCATCCAAGAATTAAATCTCAATGAGGACAATATTTCCGACAAGATGTACTGGTATGTCTTGAAAAAGACCTACCGGGGTGGATGGGCACCCATATTATTCTCTAAGCATGATGTAAAATCATTTGAGCTCTGAAAATCCTAACTTCCGCCGAACTATTTTTTAAATGATACATGTGGATGCTCCTTCATCCATGATGCAATGATTAATGGTGATGTTCTGGACTGAAACCGAGATTTGAAAAGGGACAAGAGAAGGAAGACAATGGCATGCTTTGTCTAGGTCGAATACCATTAAGTGGGAATCTGAGGGGTTGATCGTCCTTAATGTGGAAAGCAAGTCTTTTCATTGGGTTGGGAAATATTGCATGAATTATAATGTTGACATGGTTGCAAAAGACTGAGCCAAGTCATCCACTATGATGTATCTATGAGAAACTTTGGACTTATGTCCTGCATGCCTCATGGGTCCTTTTACCATTTTTTAGTGTTTTCTAGATAGGTGCCTTAGAGATGGTTAATGGTTCTAAGGGAGCACTCATGCTTGAGCCTGTTGGGTTGGTATCTAGGGGTGCTTCATAATTTCAGTTTCACATTTGCAAGAATAAGTCTTCTCCCACCATGAATATGTTACGATTATTTTTAGTGTTCCCTCCATAATATTTTTGCTACGATGGTTGATTCTGCTAAATATTAACCACTCCTTGATGGGTAAGAGGTTCCTGTATGAATGTAGTTTTTTTTCCCCCCCTTCTCCCTTATTTCCCTGAAGTCTCTTCAACTCAGGGAGTTCAAGACAATGCTGGGTGTACTGACCATACTCACACATATGGCACAAGAATGATTGGTACTTAGACTGGTTGTCCTGTTTTGCCTCTCAGAGTTTTTGGTTGATTCCTCATTTTGATTTCGGGTGGGGTTTCCCATAACTAGGGAAAATTTAGGGGCTAATATTCGCAAGTGGGCTAATTTTCCATGTTTTTTCCAAGACCAATATTTGCCAATTTCCATTTTTTCCTAAAAACGATTCGCCAAAATTTTACAATAAAAAATTATTTTACCCTAAGAATCACCAATATTTTATATATACTAATATAGAATCACTGGAAATATAAATATTTCAGCAAAAATATCACGAAACATTTTAAAGTTTCCATATTATGGACTACTAAGATTCGCCAAGGTTTCTAAACTTTAAGATAAACTTCCATCCTTCAAATATTCCCTACCCATAGCCTAAGCTCACGGGGATTGTTACTGATTATTTCTGCCCTGTTGAGGGTCTCCCTTTGGTCAGCTCTTTGGTTTTTTCCTAGAAATATTCAAAGAATTTTTATTATTTGTCTAGTCATAAGGTAGTTATTTTTGAGCTTGGGAGGGTTGCACTAAATTAACCCCTACATTGTTTTGTGATGGTGGTATAACTTTTTTTTGTGTGGGAAAATGATAGTACTTTTTTCCTTGTCCTTGGATGACGTACTTATTCTGGGAAGACTCTCTCACATTGATGTTCCTAGATGAGTATAGATTTCCTCGAGGGGGAGGGTATGACCCTCCTTGACGGTGATGGTATTGGTTTTCCCTATTAGCCATGTTCTGAAAAGGTGCATGATGACTATGGTAGTATCTTCGTTCTGATACATTCTCTGAGGTATCATATGTTTGATTAGTAAACAAAGATGCAAGAAACTGGTGATTTTTGTGAGGTTGTGTTTGGGCTAAGGACCCTATCAATCTGTGAGCTGTATCTGATGCACCTGGTACTTCTCCATAAGTTTGCAAGCGTGGGGTGTTTGGAGGGATATTATAGATATATTTAGGCTAGTTGTATGTCAGCTATAGGTGCTAGGATTTACTAATGGTGCCTTTCTCATTACGCGAGGATTCCGTTGCCACATATTTTAAAATTTTTGTTGTGAGTGTTTTCAAAAATAATTCTAGGAAAACTCTATTGTGGGTATTGGCTTTGCACAAGATACAAAGTCTTCACCATTCGTGGATATGGTATGATATGTGAATAATGGGTGTTTGTCTGAAATGGGTGAGGAGTTCCATTCCTAAATCATGACTAATTGGTAGCTGTAAAAAGGTGAGGAATATTGTTCCTAGGGCGTTAACGGTTCCATGTGATGCAGATGGTTGGTCAACATACCATTTTGTTGTCGGCCATGTAAGGGTGAATTGAAATAGTCATAGTCGAATGGTATCACCTACGATATTATTCAATGAACACCATAGGTGAAAATTCATGATATGGTTCCCTGTGTCTTCCACTTGCTTTTCTTAAAATTTTGGAATGTCTGAATGGATCTTAATGGGCATGGCAGGAAAATTAAGTTCATGATTAATAGGTTCATTTGTTAACTTTCTTATATCTGGTACGTACAATGATGCTAAGAAAGGTAATTGTGGGTTGACCGCCATCATTTGAACTGGTATGTGCAAAGGTGTCCTCTGTAGAGATGCATGAGGAATAGTACAGTACTCGGTGTTTCGAGGAGTGGTATGAGTGCTCCAGAAATTGGTAGTGTTTGGTGGCCCTTTCGTGGTTGTGACTGGTGACCCTTGGGGTTCCAATTAAATTCACCCCAATAATGGAAGGTTGTATAACAATGGAGGCATGACATCCTCTATGCCTTAATGGTGGGAAGCCCGACACTCTTCATGATAAAATGGGGGAGGTTTAAGAAACGCCTAAATTGATGGGGAGCCGTTGGGTCCCCTATGGTGTCGATTAGTGTAACTTACATTTGTATTTATTTGGAGTGGGGGGAATCAATATCTATGAAATAGTATAATCACATATATAAAACAAAGTAAAAACAAAAAGGTAATTTCTCCTTTAGATTAAAACATAGTTACTGAACAAATAGGTAACTTAACTGGTGCCTAGTTTTTTGAGGTAGAAAAAAAAGCACCCGATTTTGAAAAGTGGTGATGTAGAATCACCTTTTTTTTTACCATATTTTTGACACTTTAATTCTTTTATTTATGAAGTATGAACATTTGTTTTAAAATGTTTGTGATTTTCATGCTAATTTTGCAAAGTATTGATGCGACATCAACTATTTTTTTTTAGAGTGTTGATTTTCATGTTGGTAATAAAAAATAAAAATAAAATAAGAAAAATGTGACAAAAAATCGAATAAAAAAATGTAAAAATAATAAGAAAACCAATACAAATGTAAAAAAGAAACAAAATTAACTTGTAAAAATAAAAAATTTAAACAAAAATAAATAAATAAAACAAAAAAGAAACAAAATCTTTCGAAAATTATATAAAAAGTGGGAAAAAATAATAAAAAAAAACAGATAATTAAAAAAAAAACAAAAATTGAACCAAAAAATTAAAAAAACATCAAAAACAATTTTTTTTGTAAGTTATTAAAAAAACTTAGAAACAAATTTAAAATAGAAAATTTAAAAATATTTAAAATTAAAAAAAAAAAAAACAATGATTTAAATTTAAAATTTTTAATTAAAAAAAATTAATAAGAAAAAAAGATTAAATTAAATTTAAAAAAAACAAAATTTAAAAAGAAAATTAAAATAAAATAAAAAAACATTTTCAAATAATTAAATAAAAATCAATTTTATTTTAAAATTAAACCATTTTGAAAACGTAAAAAGGAAAAATAAATAAATAAATAAAAACAAAAAAAATTAATATTAAAATTTTAAAATTTTAATAAATAAATTTTAAATGTAAAAAAGTAATTAGCACAAAAATACTAAATGAAAAAAAAAAGAATGAAATTTCATATTGTTAAACACCATGTTGAAGCACACACATGGTGTATGAGAAGAATAAACACACACACACAAGAGACTCAACACAATGAAGGATAAGCATGAGACTTTCTTATTTTTCCATTATACATGATCTACATTTATAGTGCAATGGTGTGACTCTTGGTTTCACATTCCAAGGTCACTTGGACTCCATTGTGACTTTTCACATTCCACACCTACCCATGCAGGATTAGGTGTTCCAACGTCCCCCCTTAATCCGAAGGGGTATGTGTGAGTCCAAGAAGAGTTGTAATACAAATCTGCAAAGTATACATGGCAGCACTTGGGCTGAATCAACTCTCTGAAATCTTGGGAAAAAGAGGTGGTTTAAGGATGACCACCAACACTGGAACGAAAAACTTGTTGCAGTTCCCGGAACTCTTCCAAAACTGGCAAGAAGCTAAAAGCTTTTGCTAGAGGAATTGTCCCTCATAAAAAAGGGAGACCTTCAACCTAAAAGAAGGGAGGTCTACTACCTGTGATGGTTTTAGGATTACCAACAACTCTGGAATGCTTGAAGCATTTCCTAGAACTCAACCAAAGCTGGCAAGAAGCTGAAGGCTGCTAAGCTGAAGGCTTCTGCTAGAGGAAGTGTTCCTCATATATGAAAGGGAGACCTTCGACCTAAAAGAAGGGAGGTCTACTGCCTATGGTGGTTTTAGGTTGTCCACCAACCAAAGATGATGGTTTAAGGTTGTCCACCAACCGAAGGAATGCTCATGGGCATCCGTGTCTCTGGCTACTTCTCTGAATCTGGAATGACGAATTGTGGCTCAGGCTCGCTTGAACTGCTGGCTACAACTCTGAACATGGAATGAGAGATTGTGGCTCAGGCTCGCTTTATCTGTCGTCGACGCTTGTACATGATCACCATTTTCCCCCATGTCAGGGACAAGGTGAGATGATGGCAAAACTCAACTGAAAGTTTGCTCAATATTCGTGAACATGTTCTAACATGCGACTTAAACATCTTCTTGGCTGCTGATGCCCACTGCCAAGAAGCGATCCATCCAAGATGAATCTTTGTTCTTGTAGGAGGCTTTTTTTTAAAGCATCTGTCTGAATAATGAGTGTGCCAACCACAGTGCTTGCATGGATGAAGATCAAAACAATGATCTTTCATGTGGCCAACTGGATCACAATGTTGGCATTTTACAATCTGATGTTGTTGTTGTGGAACAAGATCTGGAATAGCTGCAGGTGAACTGTCATACAAGAATCCGACACTCTGAAATATGATGGGCTTGGTGTAGTCCGGAATATGAAAGGACACATCCTTTTCATATCCAAGACCAGTTTGGTGCTTGTTGTGGACAAGCTCTTCCCAAGGTCTGATGATGGGCTTGAGAAGTACAGGCTGAACTACTGCATCTGTATGGAAATCTTCTCTAGTACAAGGAACTGAATGTGAATTAACTGGAAATTTATCTTCTTTCTTCTGATGAGAGTCCTTCACAATCTTCTTAACAGAAACAAGTTCAGAATGGTGACTCTTTTGGTGAAGTTCGTCTTGCTGAAGCTGAGTTTCCAACTGCAAAAACTCAATCTTTTCATGTTCATCTTGCAAACAACTTTGAATGTTACAAAGAGCATTCTTGCTCATGTTTACCATATCATGAACATTGGAATGAATGAGGTTTTTCAACAACTCTAATGCCTGATTGATTTTAGCCATTTTCAACAACTTAGGCTCAAAAAATGAAAGTGTGTCGGCTTCAACCGAAAATGCACCCGTTTACAATGTGATTCAACAACAAATAAAAATGAGTCCAAAGAATTTCCAGCTATGGAAATCTCAAAGTACAAAATATTCTCCTCAAATGATGGAGGGCAATCAACAATCCAACAACTAAAATACTGATTGCAACTATGAAGAAGATGCAAATTCCACTCAAAATACAATATTAGCTCAATACATATCTCTGAAAAATATTTGTAAATGTGTAGCTGAAAACACTATGCAAGAATACTTTTATGGCAGCTGAATTTTCTTCTTCAAATAGTTGTTTTACAATGATGGCAAACTTGTCTTCAAATGTGAAATTCTTCAAAAAATCACCCTTCAAATCAATGCCACAAATCACAATGTAAATCTGCAAGTTTCTCTATATATTCAGTCCATCTCCTCACATGTCATTTCCTTCATTTCTGATGTTCAAATTTTCTCTTTCCTCTGTTTCTCTCTCTCTGCTCTTTTTTTCTTTTTTTTAATTAATTAAAAAAATTAATCAAAAATGGGAATGGGATTATAATAAGGGCTATTAAAAAGGGAAAGGAAGTAATTTAATTGAAAAGGAAGGGGGAATTTAAAAGGGGTGGGAGAGTAGGGAGATTTTTTTTTCTTTTTTTTTGATAAAAAAAATAGATTAATTAAAATTGGGAATATATTAAAATGGGGGAGGGAAATTATTTAGAAATATGGGGATTTTTAAAAAAGTCGAATTTAAAATAGGGGGAAGTATTTTAAAAGAGAGGTGGTATTGTAATGGGAGGGGCGGTATTGTAAAGTGGGTGGATGTGTATATGGGCAAAGGTCGAATGCCAAAGGAGAGGGGGGAGAGTTGCAAGAAGGGGCCGACCAGAGGCAGGAGTGCTTGTGTATGCGTAGAGAGGAGTGGGATCGAGTGATGGGAATGAGCAGTAGTGAGGGTGGTAGCGAGTGTACTGGCTAGAGTGTATGCTGTGTGAAACCGTGTGTATGGATAGCAGAGTGCATTGAGCGAACGGGGGTAGCCGGGTAGGGGGTTGGGCAGAGTGGCCAGGATGGAGATGCGAGCGAAGGGTGAGAAAGTCCGTGGGGAAGGCCGAGCAGGAAATGAGCGCAGGTAGGTGGGATGCTATTGAGCGATAAGGGGTATGGTGGGTGTAGGATGGGTTAGGGAGAGCAGGAGTGTAAGGAGTGATAAGGCGGAGTAGCGAGGCGTTGTGTGTTGTAAAGGTGCGTTGGGAAATGTAGAGCCATGGGGATTGCAGGGTAGAGGTGAGAGCGTTGCAGAGTCGAGAGGGGAATCGTATTGAGGGCGTGTGTAGGTTGAGTACTGATTGTATAGTGAGGAAGCATTGGGAAGGGCGAAAGAGTTAGTTGCAGAGTTTTTTATTTTTATTTTTATTTTTTTTTATTTATAACAGCAGAGAGCAGGAGCAGAAATTTTTTCTTCTTGCAGGAATTTTACAAATGTACAGCAGTAGAACTTCAGAAATTACAGAGAAAACTCAAAAATTTTCCTTCAAAAACTCAGAACTTTTCTTCAAAAAATTGCAGAGGGCCATATAGCAGCAGAAAATTGGAGAATTTGCAAAGTTAGAGATTTGCAGAAAACTCAGAAATCTCAGAAATTTTCCAATGAAAACTCAGAAATATTTTTAGTAAAAACATAGAAATTTCTTCAAAAACCCTCTTTAAACTATTTTCTAACAGCTCTACAAAATGGTGCAGAATTTAAAATGCAGAGATTTTTCAATGGAAAAATAAGCAGTGAGAAAACATTCAGATGCACAAGGCTGCGTCTCCAAATCAATTTCTGAATGTTGTCAAGGATTTTGAATGCTGCTCCTTCTCCAAGATAAAATTTCTGAATGCTGCAAAATCACTGAACACTGCTCCTCTTCAAAACACTGTTGCAGAAACTCTGAGTGCTGCAAAAATGTCAAGAATTTTTGCAGATATGCATAGGCCATAAACACAAATGGCTCACTCATGTTAGAGCAGGGCCAGTAATCGCCCTCTCTGATACAATTTTAAACACCATGTCATGCACAAACATGGTGTATGAGGAGGATAAACACACACACACAAGAGACTCAACACAATGAAGGATAAGCGTGTAGCTTTCTTATTTTTCCATTATACATGATGTACATTTATAGTGCAATGGTGTGATTCTTGGTTTCACATTCCAAGGTCACTTGGACTCCATTGCGACTTTTCGCATTCCACACCTACCCATGTAGGATTAGGTGTTCCAACACATATGTAAAAATTAATTTAAAAAATAAATAAATTTTATTAAATTTAAAAAATATATATATATTAAATTAAATAAACAAACAAATAAGAAATTTAATAAATAAATAAAATATAAAAAAATATATTAATAAGAAAACAAATTATTAAAACCTAATTAAAAAAATCAAAAAAATCATTCATATATATATATATATATATATATATATATATATATATAATTTCAAAAAGTTCTTGAGCAGCGATGCAGAAGTGGTGGCCGAGGCTGGCCGTTGGGTGCGGGGGGGCTAATTGCAACCAGCCCTCGTCGCCACCTCGGCAGCACCGCTCATGCTCTTTTTTGCAATTAAATTAACAAATCTGTAATTCAATTTTTTTTGGTTTCTTTTTAATTAAATTTGAATAATTTTTTTTTTTCTAATATTTGTGTTCAACTTTGTTTAGCTATTTATTAAATGTTTTTTAATTAAATTTTATATTACTTTTTTCTATTTCATTTAGTAAAATTCAATAATTTATTTATTTATTTTTTCAAATTTATTTAAATTTACTCTTTATTTGTTTAAATTTCGTTTTTTATTTTTATTTTTTAATTTAATTTCTTTTATGAGATAAATTTTAATATTTTTTATTTAAATTAAACTTTTTGTATTTTAAATTAATTATTTTTTAATTATTTTTTTTCAATTAATTTTTTTAATTTAATATCTTTTATTTATTTATTTTCTTCCATTTTCCATCTTTAATTTATTTTTAAATCTTTTTAAATTTTCATTTTCTAAGAAATTTTTTTATTTTGATTTTTTTTAAATTATATTTTTTATTTTAAAATTTATTTGTTTATTCATTTATTTATTAAAATTTAATATTTTTGTTTTTAAATTTAATTTGTTATATATATATATATATATATATATACTTTAATTTTTACAATTTAAATTTAATTTATCTTTTTAAATTTAAATAATGTTTTTAATTTAATTTTGATCTTTCGTTTTAAATTTAATTTTTTATTTTAAAATTTAAATTTGTTTGTTTTTATTTTAACAAAAATTTTCTTTTTATTCTTTAAATTTAATTTGTATATTTTAATTTAATTTAATTGTTTTTTGAATTTAATATCTTTTTTTGTTTTTTGTTTTTGTTTTTTTTTTCAAATATTTTTAAATATTAATTTTTAAAATGTTTTTTATTAGTTTTTTTTTAATTAAAAATTATTTAGTTTAAAAAAAATAATGAATTTTGTTTTTTTTGCAATTATTCTAACATTTTAATTTTAATTTTTTTATTTTTAATAAAATTTTTTATTATTTTAGAATTTTTGTTTCAACATTTTCCATTTGCAGGTTGTTTTTTGCACCAAAAAAAATTGGCTTTTACTTCTATTTTTTAAAAATGTTGAAAATTTACTTTGAAAAAAATGGGGTTATTCCACGATACAACTTGTCATTTTCAAGGTGTCTTTTGTAGCAAAAAAAATTGCCTTTTACTTCAGGTTTTAAAAAATGTTGAAATTTTACCTCGAAAAAAAGAGAGGTTATTCTGGAATACAACTTTTCATTCTCAGGTTGTTTTTTCATGGATTTCTGATGTTTTTTTTGTTAGAGTTCCCATTTTGAGGTAATAGTTCCTGTTTGATTGGTAATTATGTTCTAAGCTATGTGATCAACCAAGAAAAAAAATTTGGTTTTTGTTTATTTGCGTATGACAAAATTCTTACGTAGACTTGATCATCTTTACCACTCTGAAAGTAACTGTGGCTTGTGGAGGTATCTTCTAATGTGTACTGGGGCCAACGTCTTGAAACAATGAGCGATACTTTCTGGCAGCTGAAGAATCAACCAAGGTGATGGAAATTAGGATCGAGTGTTTCTCGCCCCATCACCTATTGTGAAATGATGCCCTATATTTTGGGAAATAAAATACCTTAATCCCATGTGAGCATTAGATTATTTAGCTTATTGATATCTATTTACCAGTATCGAGAACTAGATGGGTCTGGTAGCCCCAAAGAGTACTGCATGCACTGGACCTAAGCCAAACCCCCTCTGAATCCAGTCTCTGTAATGCTTAGGAAATATTTGTTGTGGGATGATTGAAGGATTTAAATCTCCCCAAACAATCAACTTCTATGTTTCAAAATGTAACATGACCATGGTGACTTATTGGATGCCTGCCCCGAATGGTCCTAACCTGAACTATAATTTATTTTGTTGCTCCTATGGGGAGAATTTAATAGGTTGAAGTTATGATTATTTTTAGGAGTCCTAATTTTCTTTAGGGTGTGCAACTGTAAGAAAACATAAGCTAAGAATGAAATCCCCAAAAAAATAGATGCCTTTTAATTCAAAGCTTACCGATGCTTAGTGTGTGGTTTATGTGAACAAACAAAAGTGTGATAATATGCATATAAGCGATGATCCTTTACTATATCCCTCTAATTAGACTATGTGTTTTGATTTTTCCTTGCAAAGATTGAAATGATTTGCGGATACTGGGTTGGTTACAATTCTCCTATTCTATATGGAACTAAAGGGAGATGGAATTTCAAAGTGCTTTGAGAAATCATTCATATGCAATCCCATGTTCACCAAGAGGTGCAAGGGAAGCAAAGATTAGTTGCTTTCTTTACTAACATTTGACCTGAGTCCCAAGCCTAAAAAATGGAAAAATAACTTATTTCGTAACAATATTTGTGGATAATGGGCCACTTACTCCTTCACTAATTAAACTATTTGTTATGCATAAACTTCAACAAAAATAGTTTGAAAAATATGCGTGGAATTTGGTCATTTACACTTCCCCTAGTTAAACTATGTGTATTTTTACAAATGTAAAAGACAAATAAAAATAGTAATTGCTCAAATACTTATAGTTAATACAACAACTAGTCAACCTAAAAAAAAGAATAATACATTGCATATGTGAAGGTAAATCGTTAAGGTTTTCAAATAACTTGAAAATTTTGAGAAATAAAAGGCTTTTTTCTCTTATGGAATACCACGGATATTTTTTCAACCTAGGTGCAGAGCCAAATCTGTCAGAGAAAATAATGTGCGGCCTTGAAATAGAGATATTTTTTTTACTTTATGAAGCTTAGAATAGGTCCAATAGGTCCTGAACAATTCACAGATAGGTCTTGTGCGCCCTGTAGCTCGATATGAAAAGAGTAGGTCCTCCAAACCAACCATTAAACCATGAAAAATAAACTAGTGTAGTCATCAATCCTGTAGTAGTGTCTTTGTCACAATAGTGTAGAAAATGAAAATTCTTTAGCAGCGGGTTCTTTCCTAAAAGGATCACAGAGAATATTATGGTGTTTTTAATGGATAGACCGAAAACAAAGTAAAGAAAAACTAATAGTGGAAGTAATGCATGTAACAACATAAGCTAAAAAAGAAACAAACAATAAAATAAGCTTAAATGGATCAAAGAAACCAATACAACAATGGAGAAAACTCCCTTTATTGGTTTTTGGTATTAGAAGAATAAAATACTAACACACTTCCAGTGAGTCCTTTAAGCTAAGGAGGTCAAATACTCTCAGCAAGGGGATCCGTTTCCTTGGTTTGCCTTCCAATATTCTCCTCCCTCTCTCAAAAGGAATGTGAAGAGCCTCCAATGGTGGTGTCCTCTTCCTCACTAGAATGTTAAAATTCTTAGAAGCAATATGGCCAACATGCTAGTTCCTTCAGTCCTATTGATTCAACGATTGAACGTTGGTTTTGATATGGTAGCAATTTTTCTAGCATAACAATGTCTCATGCTTTGTTCTTCCAATGGCCTATTTATATAGAAATTTTTTGAACTCCTCTTCCCTCTCTTCGCCCAAGAGTAATAGAAACCAAAGAGTAAGACAAGGGATTCCTTTGAGGGTTGAATATATTTAAGAAAAATCCAATTTCATTGTCGTTGACTACCCATGATAGAGAATCAACTCCCTCAAGTGTGGGTAGTGGTCCTCTATAGTGACTTTTCGCCATTTCGAGGGCCGCATGGCTATCGAAGAAATAGGCGCACAAACCGTGCTAAACTGATTTCTGGCTAGTGTATGGTCCAAAATTTTTCTTAATGTACCTTAGGAATTTATAAATTTTTGTCCTTCATGATGTATTTTTGCTGGAAAATATTCACTTGTACCTTTTGCTTTAAATTTTCTAATGTCTTTTGCTGTACGATTTTCTGGTGTTAACAGTTTGCACTAGTACAAGATTGTAAGAAGTTTTCTTTATAATTAAAGAAGAAGACAGAGATAACAACAACAATGTTTTTCTCCCACACTGGGTTTCCACCTAAAATTCCCAGTTTCCTCATGTGTCATTGTGTTGTTTATACGTGATGGTGTATTATGCTCTTACTGTTCATGGTTATTGTTTAGCTAAATTATAATGAATTAATGATGCATTGGTTAATGTTGAAAAAATGATGAAATATATGAGAATTTAGTTAAATGTATATACATTGTTTACCTCTATTAAAGTCGCATACATATGTGGGTTGCATGAAAAATGATAAAATTTGTAAATCAAAGTAAGAAATGAAAAGTTGAAGTGAGTTTAAAATACTGTATTTTTCCTAGCACTCAGTAGCCCTCTCCCCATCCAAACTCCTTGTGCATAACAAATTCCCAAATAATTCCACTTTTTTTCCATACACTCTTTCTTCCTTTTTGTTTCCTTTTACATATAAAGCCTATACTTCATTATATCTATAGTGAAATCTCCATAAGATTCCCTTTACAACTTTCATTTCATCCTCTTCACACATTCCCAAGCCATGATTTCATTTTGTACCATGTTTTCCCAGATCTGGACCATAGACACATCACCAAAAGGTTTTAGTTTATTTTCTTAAGAATCATTTCTCTACCATGAAATCTCATGCTTCCTCAACTATTCTAATAGTCTCATCTCTATCTCTATAATAGCTTAGGTCTCACCTCCTTTGGATCAAATGTTTCCTAATTATGTTAGTATATTAGCCACATTTTGGAAATATTGGTGGTCACTTCCTCTAATATATTCAACAGATTTCTATGAAAAAAGGAAAAACACATAGGTAAGGTCCATCGAATCATTTTTTAGTCTAAGTTCCTATTCAACATTACAACATCTATAAAACCCATGGTTTATTTTGTTACTAGTATGTAACACATTTATAGTTCAAGTATATCTATGGTATGGTTAGGTTCCTTACCCCACCTAGAATCCATGTGTTTTTATATTAGGAGCAACGTTTAAAACATGTTCTCTTGGGATATGTGCCCTCCCACCACATTTTAGTAGGCTCTTTCTTAAAATTCATTAGTTTTATCATATAAGCATCTAACATGGGTTCATTTGGAGATGTTCCCTCCCACCCCAGGCTATGTAGGAACCTTTTACTTCATCAACAGTTGACATCACATGACATCAAATGTAGCAGCATATGGATTGGATTCATTTGAATATGTGCCCTCCAACCCAGGTGCTAGTCAACATTATATCACATCAACTTCAAAAGAATCCAAAAATTACAACCACAGCTTCCCACTTAAACTTGGAGGACAAAAGTAGTAGACACTTTCCATATAAATCTGGAGGAATTGGGCAGTCAGGTAGCCAGGATCATAATGGTAACATTTAGTGAGGAAGGAATCATCTAGTCCTAGAAAACTTATATCAAGAAAGGAAATATCTAAATAATGTATTTATCTTTTTCATATTTGAAAACATAAAACAAAGGAGGAAAGTTCTACATTGTGTATTTGTAATCTCTTTAAAAGGTTACTAAGCCTCATGATAATAGAATTGAATATTAGAATATTTTATCTTATCTTGTGTGATTGTGTTTGATTTATTAGTTCTCAACAATATTTGGAAGATCCAACTAAAAGGAGAGGTGAGGCTCTCTAAGCCTCACCTCTGATCAATTGTAGATCATAAAGATTCATCTGAATCTAGACTTCATAAAGAAGAAAATAGACTAAACTAAATAATGAAGGAACTTCGGTTAATTTCCAATAGAAACTAACGGGACATAGAGTCTTCCATAGTGACTGTGTCAAAGTGGTATTAGAATGTAGGTATTTTTTGTCAATTGAAGATAACATAAGGACATTGTTATATTTCATATTTGTAGCCAGCAAAGAAATGTGAAGAGATTTATCACTAAGGAAGAAAAGAAAGCAAAAATTAGCGGTAAAGAAAGAATGCAAGAGAAAAATGAGATACACAGACTCAAAAAAATCATATGGTTGGAGAAAATAGGATACGTTTCTAGCTAAGAAGTAGAACTAGAGTATTGTCAATACTAAGACTTTGGAGCAAATAATGGTGAAAATTGTAGAGCTCAAAACTGATTGAGATCAGGAAAGTGATATGGTCTTTGATATTTATTTTAATACATTCAAAACAATTGCTAATTTCATGTAGCAGTAGAAGAGAAGAGACATGTGATAGAGAACACTTGTAACCGAGAATATGCAAAAGAGAAGTTTTATGGCCAAGGTTAGGAAAATGATAGAGGAATTCCTAGAAAGGAGTGGATGGAATAAGAGGAGTTCTCAAGGGAGGTGAGCAAAGTGGAGAAGCCTAAAGAGTAGGGGAATTTGAAAATATTTTAAAGGAAAGAACCTGTGATACGAAAATTCCAAGTCAAAAGGAGAGAAGCTTCGTGAGGTGTATTGAGGCTTATTTTCACTCATACTGAGCATGTATAAGCTCATAAATAAGGAGAATGGGATGACTAAACTTTAGTCATGCCAAGGATTAAAAGGTAAGTCATAGTAATATCAGTGATGATGAATTTGATTGGGTGATGGCTAAGTTAAGCGAAATAATAAATGTGGTAATTATGTTATTACACAAGATGGAGAATAGAGACTGGAGTATTTGATGGGATCTAAATAAATAATTCTAATATATTATTAGGAAGTTTCCAGGAACCTAAGAAATAAACTGCGACACGTGCTAAATTCTCAGTTGAAAGGTGACAAGATCATTGTAGTTGAGTGTGAACAAATGAGGGTTCATTATTGCAAATGTCGAAAAGGAGTATTTCTTGGAGAAGAGGACGAGGAATATATTTAGAAGAGATTGACTACAAGTCTCGTGGATTGTGTGAAAAGTTCATATCACTAAGAGATTCTAAAATCAGAGACATCAAATGAGGCTATGGAGCCTTATGATCTTGAAAATGATATTTGTGTATGTTTGCAGGTAATAGGCATGATGAAGGTGGACAATAATATAGCATTATCATAAATATGAATACTATGAAGCTATTGTGGAGAGACCAAGTGAGAATATTATAAATTTAGAAAACCAGGAGGAATTGATGATGGAAACATTTGAAGAGGATAAACATATTCCATGGATATTCCATGGAGTTGAAATTTCTACCAGTGACTTAATAATTATTGATAATTAAATTTAAAGTATGGAAGTCATGTTTAGAAATAGACATGCCTATCAACATAATAATACCACTTATAATGAAATCTTACTACTTAATTTAGGCCTTATTAACAAATAAGACTCTATTTGTAAAGAATAACTATTAAGTAACAGTTTAATGAGCCTTATTCAATGAATATGGTCTCATGCATCCATAAAGAATATAAATAAAGGTGTTATGGTGACATCCTAATAGGAAATCCATTATTTTTTTGAAAAAAAAGGCTGTCCCATCTATTATTAAATGTAGCATGATTTTGCTCAAGGTTAAGGTAAAAGTTGTTGTAGAATTATTATTAATTCTCATTTATAATATTTTGTTTACATATCCTTCCCCAGAATCAATAATTTTATGGCCTCTCATTAATGTTGTTGATTTTATCTTATATTCTATACTATGGAACCTTCTTCATCAACTCTTTATAGATTGGCCTAGACTTTGCAAGTGATCCCGTAACCTTTTAAAGTAAGGCATAGGAAATATTGGATGAATTTTGGGGTTGGATAAGAGAGTTAACATGTATTCAACCTAGGAAATATATCATATGATTTAATAGGAATACTGAGGGATAGGGAAAGAGACGACATTGGTAGGATAAGAGGTTATTATCATAATTTCTCGCCCCTAGTAGGCCGCCTCCACAACCTATTGAGAAACCAAGTGCTTAGTAGATAAAAAATTATTTCCTTAAATTGATAATTACTTGTGAATTTTTGTTAGATTGTTCTTAATTTTTATGTTCTCTTCATCAAAAAATTTCCAAAAAATAAAATGTCACAATGAGACAATGAACACAAGAATTAGGCTCCAATACAGGGTAAAACACCACTAGGGGAAAAACCAAAAAAAATACTTCTCTTATAGAATTAGATCAAAATGAGATATCCAAGACCTAAGAGCAATACTAAGTCAACAAAAAATAACCTAAATCAACCCTCCTCCAAGTACCTTGCAACAAGTCAAATTTAACGAAAGTTAGTGTTGGTCAAACCCTTCTAAAACATAGTCAAAACACAAATAATATTAGAACTGTAGTGAAGGCCAAATTTTGACCCTATTGTAGGCCTAGAAAACCACAAAATTTTCACACATATGAGGCTAATTAGGGAAGAAATCATGCTTTTATCTCTCCTTTGAATTTACTCTCTCCTTTGACTTCAACACATTCTTATTCTTGTTCTTGCACATAAATCTGTGTACTAAGTTATGAAGGAAAGTGTCACCAAGAGGTAGAGTTGACTCTATATATACATGTCCAAGAGGGCTGAATAGTTTCCTTTCAAGCCAATTTTTCCAAGGAGGGATGACTTGGTTTTGCGTTGACACTTTGAAGCAAAAATAGAATTATTTTTCTTTTTCTTTCAAAATTCCAATTGGTATTTCACTCAAATACATTGATTCTAACTCATAATAAAATTTTCTTTGACTCTTTTAAGTTTATGAGAATGAAGAACATGCTTTGAACAAAATAAAAATAATGATAATTAATGTAATAATAAATATATCAATGATAAAAATTACATTTTATTACATAACGAAGACCGACACTACAATACAACAAAAAAGGAATTGGTGAAGGTGGAAAAATGTAACCATAAGCTCATTGGTGACGGTGAAAAGGGAACCTGTCACCAAAGACTGAAAGTCACCAAAGGTGGCATTGCCAAAAGTATAGGTGTTTTGGTGACATTCAATGTCCATCACAAATATTGTTTTATAATGATGAATAGTGACTGTGACCATTTCATATGAGAAATGGTGGCAGACCTTAGACTCCGTCACCAAAGATGGCCTTGCCAATAGTATGGGTGTTGTGGCAAAATTCAAGGTCTGTCACCAATAATTTTTCATAATGATAAATAGTGACCATCACCATTTCATACGAGTAATGGTAATGGACCTTAGCCTTCGTCGCCAAAAAATTGAACGTCACCAAAGGTGGCGTCCGCAAAAGTATAGTTGTTGTTGCGACATTCAAGATCCATCACGAATAATGAATATAATGACCAATAATGGCTGTCATGGAAAATTTTATGGTCTAATATTCGAAGGTGGGATAATTTTCCATGAATTTTCCAAAAAACGATTTGCCAATTTCCATTTCATATAAAAATGATTCGCCCAAATTTTACAATAATAAAATATTTTACCTTAAAAATTACCAACACCATTTAGAGAGTATGTATAAAATCATTATAAATTTGAATAATTTTACATATACATAAATAAACAATTTATGGTTTTCATATTAGGGACTAGTGAATTTGCCAATGTTTTTAAACTTCAAGATAATTTTCTATCCTTAAAATTTTCCCTAGTGACTGTCACCATTTCATATGAATAAAAATGATTTATTGTGATGTATGTTTCATGGCCTGCACTATTGATCCATATATATAGAGACGTTCATTGACCGTCACCATTTCATGTTTTGGTGAGGGTCGAAAAATGTCACCATAAGCTCATTGGTGACAGTCAATAGAGCCTCTCACACCAAAAAATAATCATCACCATTCCATATGAATATCAAGACACGATGGAATCAAACCAAAAAAATCCTTCTTATAAATTAGGTGCTCTTTCATTGAGCTATCACCCTTTAAAGAATTAGGCATTAAAAAATAAAACCTTGAAGCTTTATAAATTTTAAATTCTAAGAATTTCAAAAAATTCTAAAAGTTTTAAATTATTGGAAAATATGTTACTAACCAAGAAAAATAGCATCAAAATTGTGGATCCCTACCTAATGGTTATGGAAGTTATGAAAATTGGCTAAAGGGAAAAATAACTACATGTAAGATACTCAATATGTCCAGTTAAATACTCAATTAGAAGTGAAACTTGAAAGACATTTATAGCCTATAAATAACCTAAATTTTGTGACTGCATCAAAATATGTTTGATAGCATAAAAATATGCCTCTAAAATACTAATTTGCATGCCAAAAAGTAAAAAATAGTGAGTACATACGATGTACTTATGAATAATTAACCACATTCTTTAATCTTACTGGCTTTAGGGTCTAGAAAACTAATTGGGAGTGCTTCTCATTATTAATTAATTTAAGATGTCAAAATAAAATGATGAATAACAATGATCCTAAAATGTAACCACTAAACATATCGTAAAATTGTAAGCAAAACGTCTGGCTAATTGTTTGGTCAATTTAGTGTGTCCTAAATTGCTACATTAATTTGTCAATCCGGGATTCGTAAGCTGACGAACTGTGGCGCACTATATGTGCAAGATAACCTATCTCTTACTTTATGTCGTTTTTTATTTTTTTTCTTTTTATCTTGATTGGTTTCCTAATGTGAGATGGAAATTCTAAAAGACAAGTATGGTTATGATTGTTCAAGGCAATGATGTCCTTTATAATAATTTACCAAACTTCAACTTCAAAAGGATTTTGAAACATACAATGAGAAAATTAGTTCCTAAAAGGAAATGAAAATGTGCCACTATTCTAATTAAACAAACAATGAACTATTGATCATGAAAACCATTACCCTTGCTGCTGTCTAAACACAAAAGAAACTATACTCAAAGAAAAGATTGCAAGTCAAGTAAAACTAAAATCAAATTACATCAACTCATATTTTGACCCCTCACCATTAGTCTCGCTATGGCTTTTGGAGGTAATCATAAACAACTTGAGCAATCTGATATCTAATTTGTAGAAAAATAAACTAATATCAAATTACACACTCATACTTCAATCCTTCACCATTAGTCTCGCTATGGCTTTCGGAGGTAACTGATAATGACATGAGCAATTTAATATCTATTTTGCAGAAAAGTAAACTAATATCAAACTATACACTCATACTTCAATCCCTCACCATTAGTGTCGCTATGGCTTTCGGAGGTAATTGAAAATGACATGAACAGTTTAATATATAACTTGCTAAAAGTAAACTAATATCAAACTACACACTCATACTTCAATCCCTCACCATTAGTCTCGCTATGGCTTTCGGAGGTAACTGAAAATGACATAAATAGTTTAATATCTAACTTGCAGAAAAGTAAACTAATATCAAACTACACACTCATACTTCAATCCCTCACCATTAGTCTCACTATGGCTTTCGGAGGTAACTGAAAATGACATGAGAAATTTAATATCTAATCTAACTACTAAAGAAAATGTGCAAGACTGAAATAAAAAAAATAGTGATGGAATTAAACAAAAACTAAGAAAAGTAAATTAGCAGGACAATATTGATTCCATGTCATTAGTCATTATAAAAATATGTTCAAATGCCCGTGCTGCCTATTGTAATCTGGAACAAAAACACTGATCAGTTAACGACAATATAAAACATAAAATATTATGAACAGAAGTAAAATGTAAAGCATGAAAGATTATGGACAAAGATGAAATGTAAATACTGTGAAAGATGTAATCTATATACACATGAATGACTATGGCACAATGAACGTAAATAGATGAAGCATGAAACTATACAGTAATACACAAAACCTCAACGTGTGCAGGGGCCCTGTGCACAAACCTCAGGCAAGAGCTTTCAAATACGAATTACGGTTTTGAATAGAGTCTTCTCATATATTAAAATGTAGTCATAACAGAGAAATAATGTCACAGCACAATGGCGACGTAATTAAATTACAGAGCTAACTATTATGCGTATGAGAATGCATTATTTATAACAAAGGGTGATATAACTAATTCCCTAAAGTCTGCGCTGGTAGAAGACACGTGAACCACCATGTCCAGAGATCTAGCATTATGGCTGCCATGAGGATTAAATATATGGAGAGTGGTTGTTGGATTCAGCTTATGGAGCCGTTTACAAGTGTTGATGTATCTCCCGTGATCTAGAAACGACCACGCAAATCTCCACGTGATGAGAAACAGAGTTTTGTCACCATGGGACTCTTCGGTTGACCACCACTTGGCCACCTTTGACCACAGCCTTCTTAGGTGAATTCGACTGAGCCAATAGGACACGATCCATGTCCATTTCATTTCTAAATTTCCCATGTGGCTCGATTTTCCTGAAGACACCTGCAACATAGACTTTAACAAAATGGCTGCGGAAAGTTATAGCAGCTACGGAAAGTGACAAGATTCCGCAGCTAAATGAGCAAAAATCTAAATCAAACAGCAGACACAAAACATAGTTAAAAAACATTTTAAATGTTCTTTTAAAACTAATATGCAATGATATTGATGACTTAGAAGGTCCAGGTGAATGAAAAAAAGGTCTAGAAAGGTGTATAAGAAAGATGCAAATTTGAGACTCAAAATACCCCCACTGTGAAGGTGTTGCATGTCCTCATGCAACCAAAATTTTAATAATCCTTCTTCAATTCATATGCCTTGACACTTTAGCCAGTACATCCAGTCCTCTCCTCCTCTTCCTTGGTGCTGCTAACATCCTAGGCTTTTTCATCAAGCATCTGAACTTGATATTAATCAGTGCTCTATTTAACTTCTAGCATTTCTTCTTCAATTTCCTGTTCTTTTTCTGCCATAGTCCCAGATGTAGCATGGTATTGTCATGAATGATCTTGTCCACTTTTCTTTGTTCCTTCAATGCCTCATTTTCATTTTTAATGTGTCTATTTAAAACTTCCAACTCAAAGACTTCTTGTTTCAATGATTGGACTAGATCTTCTTTTGCTGTGTGAAGCTGAGTGGATGAAGTGCTGGGACCTGTGGCTACTCTTTCTAAAGATTCTATATAATAATATACTTCTTGCTACTTTGGGTCTATCTCGGGTGTCATTTTCATTGGGCTATCCCGAAAATGCCGTGGAGGAGAATTGACTTCAAAATCTGGCTGAAAAGGACTCATGTCAACATTTGACTGAGAATGCGGTGGACTATGTTCAACGTCTCGCTGAGAATGAGATGGACTATGTTCAATGTCTGGCTGAGAATGAGATGGACTATGTTCAATAGCTGACTGAGAATGAGATGGACTATGGCGAGCTGGGGATTGTTCAGGTGTTTCTTCTCGCAAATCAATAAAATGTGGTCCTTTTGTTTGTGTTTTTCTCAACTTCCCTTTAAGCCTGCTGCTTCTTCTTACACGCTGTGGACTACTGTCTTTTTTTCTTTTGTTTTCCTTTCCCTCTCTTTTTTGCCATAGATGACTGTTCCTGAAGGTGAACTAGTCTCTCAGATAACACTTGATGATCTTCTTCTGAGGAAGGGGTTTGATGCATAGCCTCAATGATTTTTCTCTCTTTTGATTTTATTGGCTTTTTACCCTTGGTTTCTTCCCTCCTCCTTTTTGACAGTCTCTCTTCTCTACTATTTCTTTCAACTGTAGTATTAGGAGTGCTTTGAGTTTCATCATTTGTTCTCTTTCTCCTACTCCTTCTTGATGTACTGCCTTCAGGAATTTCTTGGGGTTCTTCAAAGAAATTTATAATCAAAAATTGTTCCCATGTGTCCTTTTTCTCTTTTAACTGGTTTTCAATAAAAAATTTCACAAGACCATGGTGATACAAATTTGGTTCTACATCCCGTAGATGCTTCTGGATGGTCACAGACATCTTCTTCAAACTTTTTAATAAAGGGTATGGCAGATTGAGGGTATGGTTGTCTAGAAAATTCATCAGCAATCGGGTATGATACATGTACATTGACCCAAAACGGCCCTCACAGGTGATAAATTTTTTAATGACCAACAGTAAAGTGGCCCACTCTTCTTTCAAAGCATGAACAGGAATTCCCTTTTTAAAAATAGTTACATCCATACCTGGGTTACGTAGGATCACTCTCCAGGCTTCATCACTAATACTCTTGTTCTTGAACCAGCGTTCACCTTCTTGAGGAAGTTCCGTAGCAGCTGCTATGGATGCATCATTCACTGTAAATTTGAGGTCCCCAATCTCTACTTCCAGACCATTGAAAGACCTTGCAAAAGCTTTTATCACCTCTTTATGGTAGCCTCTAAACTTTTGGATGAACCGAAGCCACTTTGCCTTTTTCAATATATCTCTGACTTGCGGGTATCCTTCCATGAATCTAGGTCCTTCTCGTTCTGTTCTCAACAACTAACCCATCCTTCTTGCTGCTCTTTAAAACTTGTCTGCGTGAGGAGGGTTTAACGGAGGTAAGACGACTGAATGAGCGGAAATAAGCACTATAGATGGATATCAGAGAATGGGTATACGGAATGTAGTGTAACAGAGAACAAAATGGGGGTGAAGAGGAACAAAGAAGGGTTACGTGAGCACGGTGGAAATGCAGCTGTGAGATCAATAGAACAGTAGGAGGAGTATAATGCATCCGAGAGTATTTAAAATTGGGTGGCTGCAGAGTAAATGTAAGCACGTTTATGAAACGGCTACGGATTTTATGCGGCTGAAAGAAGCCGTAGTCAAATCAACCACGTTTCATCATCACAGGTGGAGTATCGGAGTATGAGTGAAGATCGGAGGCTTGATTATGGGACCGTTTGAAAATGAATGCAAGGATTGTGGGAGGATCATATAGAGATCGTGGAATGGCTACAGAGTTTGTCAACACAATCATTGCATATAATGGAGCTATGGTTTATAACTATGTAAAAATGTGCTTAAATTCCATTTGAAATAAATTTTTACTCATACCTTGGAATTCTTGCCATTTTTCATTGGTCTTCAATTAGTTGCTCCTCATTGATATCTTGAATGCCCCATGTCTTCATAATATGTCTTCATACCTGCATTTGATTTCATAATTGTTGAACTAACATCTGGCTGTACATTTTTTTTTTGAAAAACAGAGTGGTAGCTGCAGAATCTGCTTCCGACTGCGGAAATTGGTGTCAGCTGCGGAAACAGGTGTCAGCTGCGGAAACTGACACAACTATTATTTGGGTGAATGGAAATAGATGGATGATAACTGACTGAATGAAAATGGTCATGAAAGAAAATTTTATTGGTGAAATGAAATGAAACAGATGAAATGAAGTGAAATGGAATGAAGTGGAGTGAAATGAAGTGGAATGAAGTGGAATGGAATGGAGTGGGTGGTCACAAAACTTGTGAAATGAAAGAGAGATTTTTTTTTTTTTGGAAAATATAGGGTGTCAGGTGTTCCTGATTTTCACCCAATATTTTCTGTATAAGACTACCAATCAGTGATTGGTTTTCAAGCTTATACAATTTTTTTAATTTAATTTTATTTTTTTTAACTGAAAAGAACAAAAGCTAGGCTGGTGGAGAAGAAGAATTCTTCTGTACCAGCCTGATTGCAGAATTTTCTTGAAACATTTTGACAAATTCCTCTTTTGAGAGTGGCTTATGATAAACTTTCAATCTGTGGACATTCACAATAAGAGGAGTTTGAAACTCATCAATGGTCTTGATTCTTACCGCTCCATTGCTAAAGATCTTGTCAATCTCATATGGCCCAAGCCAATGAGTCTGAAATTTTCCTTTAAAATCTTTAAACTTGGAATCAAATAACAATTCCCAATCTCCTTCTTGAAACTTCTTCTCTTTGATGTATTTTTCATGCCATTTAGCTCTTTGATATTGAACTAGATCAGTTCTTAGAATTGCCTCTTGTCTGATCTCATCTAGCTCATTCAACTGCTCCATTCTATGCTTTTGAGCTTCTGATAAATCCATCCCCAACTGAACTGCTATCTTGAAGGTATTGACTTGGAACTCAATGGGGAGCAGGAACTCTTTCCCATAAACAAGTTCATAGGGAGAATGTCCTGTTGTATTTCTCCATGTAGCTCTATAGGCCCATAAGGCTTCAGAAAGCCTTTCTGCCCAATCTCTTCTATGTAGATGAACAGTTGTGGTGATGATATTTTCAAGAACTTTGTTTGTAGACTCCACTTGACCATTTTCTTGCGGATGGTAAGGAGTGGATCTTCTGTGCTTGATTTTGTATTCTTCCATCAACTTCTCCATCAAGTTGGATGTGAATTGGCTTCCGTGATCTGTCACAATTTCTCTTGGAACACCAAAGCGAGTAAAAATATCCTCATAAAGAAAATTAACAATTGAATTTTCAGTAGCAGACACTAATGCTTTGGCTTCTACCCATTTAGTAACATAATAAGTATAAACCATTATATACTTCTTTTTCTTAGATGGTGGATTAATAGGTCCAATGAAATCTAACGCCCATTTTTCAAAGGGTTCGATGAGTACCTATGTTTGCAATGGCATTTCATTTGAAAGGGTAGGTTTCCCTACTCTTTGGCAGCTGCCACACCTTTTGACATATTGTTTTGCATCTTTGAAGAGGGAAGGCCAATAATATCCTAAAGAGAGGATTTTAAAGGCTGTCCTTTTGTCTACAAAGTGTCCACCGCATGGTTCATCGTGACATGCCTTAAGGATATCAGGAATTTCATCTTCCCTGACACATCTTCTGATCACAATATCTGGCCCTGTTTTAAACAATTCGTTAGAAATCCATGAATATTTTGAACTCTCCTGAATAATATTTATTTTTTCACTTGGAAACAAATGCGAGGGAAGTTTCCCTATAACCAAATAGTTAGCAATATCTGCATACCAAGGAGTCTTAATAGTTACTGCAAACAAGTATTCATCAGGAAACGTATCCTCTACAGGAGAATCTTCTTTAAATTTCTGAATCCTAGACAAGAAATCAGCTACTGTATATTGTTTTCCTAGTCTATCCAACACAGTAATATTGAATTCCTACAAAAGTAAGAGCCATATTGTCACTCTGCCATTAGTAACAGGTTTTTTCATTAGATATATAATTGCAAAATGATCAGTATGAATAAAAGTTTCATAGCCTGTTATATAATGTCTAAATTTATTGATTACATGAACAACAACTAAAAACTCTTTTTCAGTCATAGTATAGTTCAACTCAGTGGGAGTTAAATTTTTACTGGTATAATAAATGGCATAAGGGACTAAATATTTTTCACCCAACACAGCTCCCAGAGCTGTATCTGAAGCATCTATAGAAATATGGAAAGGGAGTTTCCAATTTGGTCCTCTCAAGATAGGTGCTTCAGATATTCTTGTTTTCAAAGTTTCAAAGGTTGATTGACAATCAGGATCCCATTTGAATTCACAGTCTTTTGTAAGTAGTTTGAAGAGTGGAGATGCTATTTTAGTGAAGTTTTCTATAAATCTTCTATAGTATCCAGTAAATCCTAGAAAACTTCTAACATCTCTTTGACAATTTTGAATAGGCAACTTGGAGATGACTTCAACTTTTGATCTATCAACCTTAATCCCATCTCCTGAAATATGATGCCCCAAAACAATACCTTCAGTAAACATCATAAAGCATTTTTCATGGCTTAATGAAAGGTTTGCTTCTTTACATCTTATAAGGACTTTTTCCAAATTTTCTAATGCCTCTTCAAATGAATTACCATAAATTGTAAAATCATCCATATAAACCTCTACACAATCATGGATTAGATCAGAAAAAATTCCTAGTACTGCTCTTTGGAATGTTGCAGGTGCATTACATAACCCAAAAGGAAGTACTCGATGGGAAAAATTTCCCCATGGACAGGTGAATGTGGTCTTATCTTGATCTTCAGGTGCTACCTAAATTTGATTATAGCCACTAAAACCATCCAAAAATGAAAATTACTTTTTACCTGCTAATGTATCTAATACCTAATCGATAAAAGGAAAAGAAAAGTGATCCTTCAAAGTTTATTTGTTCAATTCCCTATAATAAATGCATACCCTCCATTTACCATTCTTTTTAGGTACTATAACCAAAGGAGAAACCCATCGGCTATCTGAAATTGGATAAATGAAGTTTACATTGAGTAATTTTTGGAGCTCTTCTTTCACTATCTCCCTAAGATTTGGATTCATCATTCTTTGAGGTTGTCTGATTGGTCTACTGTTTTCCTCAATATAGATATGATGGATGCAAGTCTTAGGATCAATACCCTTCATGTCAGTATACTCCCATGCAAATGCAGTAGAATGTTTTCGCAAGATTTTGGTTAGTTCTTCTTGTTGTGACTTTTCCAAATGTTTGTTGATATTCAATGTTTTTCCTAGAAAAATCTCAATGGTAGAACTACCAAACTCTTCCATAGAGTAAAGAGACATTTGTCTTGATGATAAATATTCTATGTCAGATTCCAACTGAAATTGTGTGGGGTCATATTCTGAAGATGTATCAAAATTTTCTAATGTGTTCAGAATTTGACTATCCTCACCGATTTCAGAAATGGTAAGAACAGGTTGTATAATATCCTCATCATCAACCCATTCATTGTCTCCTAATTCTGTGATTGCTTTTGCTGGAGGATACAAATTGAATTTCTTTGTCGAATTACCATTAGAAATGTACATATCCCCAGATCTACAACTAATGAAAGCATCAGCTGTGGCTAGCCAAGGTCTTCCTAAGATAAGTGGGTGTCCTCCTAGATTACTCTTGGGAGTCAAAATCATAAAATCTACCGGATATTCCCAAGAATCTAAGGAGACTGAAATATCTTCTAATACACCATCTGGTTTAATAATTGATCGATCTGCAAGTTGCAGTAAAGTAGGTGTAAAAATAAGGTTAGAAAGTTTTAGCTGGTCCATAGTCTGTCTACTCATAATGTTAATAGCAGCCCCTAAGTCAATCAATGTGTTTGGAATTTCTATCCCATTTATATGTGTCTTGAAAATTGGACTTCCTGGATCTACATACTTTTGCATGGTAATTTTTCCCATCATGATATCTGCAATTTTTCCTACCAGGTGGATTCTTCTTGTGTCTTTTAGTTTCCTCCCTGGTCTTTTGAGACTCAACTCCTTTATTATTTTTGCTAGAATAGGAATCTCTCGAATGGCTTGTAGCAAGGGAATCTTGATACAAACATTCTTTAATTCATCTAGAAAATCATAGTTAGGCAACAAGATTTGTTTTTCGACCCCTTTATCAATTTGTAATATTTCAGGGAAAGGAGGTGTGGATGAAGATGCAGGTTGCTCAACTATAGGAGTTGTGGGTGTTAAATTTTCTTTCTCTTTTTGAATGTTTGAGTTTTGAAGAGATGTTTCCTCAGAATCCTTATTGGTTTTAAGAGAGTCCTCCTCAGAGGTATCTTGCTCTTGGACATCTATAGAAGGTTTTTCTAAAACTCTACCAGATCTTAGTTGTACATCATTGAGAGGAACAATCATATAGGTAGGAAATTGTTGTCCTTCTATCATGTAAGTATTCTGAGGATTTTTATTGTTAGGATTTGGCAATGGCTGGGCTGGAAGTTGATTTTTCTTTTGTTGGTATGGAAGCATGAGTTGAGGATTTGGATTTTGTTGAGAAGGTTTTTGTTGTGGAAATGGCAATGAAAGTTGTGGATTTGGGTTTGGAAGTTGTGGAGCTTGTTGATTTTGAAAATATGGAGGATATTGATAAAATTGAGCAAATCTCCCATAAGGATTTTTCATCCCTTGTACCCATGGTTGATATGGATTTTGATGTTGGGGCCAAGGTTGTTGCCAAGGATTCCAATTTGGTGGGGTTTGAAGATTCATAGGGTTGTTAAACCCTTGAGTTTGTTGCCCCTGCCAAGGTCTTCTTGCAACAAAACAGAGAGATTCTACTGAATTTGAATCTTCTTGAAAGACAACTTTGAGTCCAGGAATTGAAGGACAATCCTTGATCTCATGATTCTCTGAGCAAATCATACATGTTTCTACAACTTTTGCATCCAAGGAACATTCCCTTAAAGCATGTTTCTTCCTACATTTCGGACAAAAGATGGCTAGAGCATCTGTTTCTGCTTTCTGCTTGTTTTGGATCTTAAGGGTGTCTAGTTGTTCACTAAGGCTCCCTAAGATATCAGTTTTGAATTCATCAAGCATATTTCCAATCTCTTCCCTACTTACTGATCCAGTTGCAGATTTGTTAGCCCTGATAAGAGAGCTATCCCTAGGCCCTTTTCTTGTTTTAGATTTTCTTCTTGAGAGATGGACACATAGTTCTGTTATGTCACAAAGTGGAAGTTGAGAAATATCTCCTTTCCCCATCATGTTTAAAATATCTATCCATTCATCTCTAATGGCTTTTAATATGAGGGCTTTCAAATTTTCTTCATCTAAATTGCTCATCTTTGCTCTTTTTAAGTTGTATTGAAATATTTCAAGTAAATCTTCCAAATTTTCATCTTCTTTTTGCACCATTTTGAATACCTCATCCTTCTGATTGGTGGGCATACAATAATCCAAGTATCTATCCAAAAAAATTTGTTTCATATCATTCCAAGTCCTAATAGATTGGGTGGCTAATCCCATGAACCATTTCAAAGAGGCTCCCTTCAATGTTGAAGGAAACAATTTGAGTTTTTGAGACTCTTCCATATAGTCATAGGTTCGGCAAAAGACTTCAAACTCAAATAGAAATGTTTCAGGATCCTCACTTCGCAATCCATAAAATTTAGGGAGGACAGATGGTGAGATGTTTTTCATTGTTGTATGAGTTTCCTCATCAACTATAGGGAATCCAAACAATTTGTCTCTTTCCCTATTTCTTCCATTATTACCTTCACCATTTTTGTCTCCATTGTTTCCTCCTCGTCTACCTCTACCTCTACCTCCGAATCCATCTATTATTTCCTCTACCATGATAGTTTCTTTAGAGTCCTCAAAGTCCTCTAGTTCTTCTATCAAGGGAGGATGAGAGGGAGTCTTTTCCTTTTCTTCTTCAGGTGATTCTACTTCTTTGATTACAATATACTCTCATGTAGAAGTAAAGAAAGGATCCTTTTCTAAATGAGATTTAGTAGGTGGTATAGGAGAATCCTCTAATTCAGCTACTCCTTGAATTCCAAGAATCTTAAGGCTAGGGGTAGATGGTGGTGAATCTTGTCTATGCCTTGAAGAAGATGGATTTGTGAAAATCGAACTCTTAGCTCTAGCTATAAACCTTCCCCTAGAATCTCTTGCTCTATGCATGCCATTTTTATTATTTTTTTAAGTTGGGATAATAATTCTCTTTCTGATCTTCCAGGTCACACTAGGTGCAAGAAGAGAGCATACTTAAGAAATTATTGAACCAATAACTCTCTTTTCTGATCCTCCAGATCACACTAGGTGCAAGAGGAGAGCATACTTCAAGAAGTTATCAAGTTTTCCCTTCTTTTTATTGTTTTCTTTTTTAAGAAATTGGCTACCTAGTTACACTTCCTCGGCAACGACGGAAAAATGTTTGATCAATTTAGTGTGTCCTAAATTTCTAAATTAATTTGTCAATCCGGGATTCGTAAGCTGACGAAGTGTGGCGCACTATATGTGCAAGATAACCTATCTCTTACTTTTTGTCGTTTTTGGTTTTTTTCATTTTATCTTGATTGGTTTCCTAATGTGAGATGGAAATTCTAAAAGACAAGTATGGTTATGATTGTTCAAGGCAATGATTTCCTTTATAATAATTTACCAAACTTCAACTTCAAAAGTATTTTGAAACATACAATGAGAAAATTAGTTCCTAAAAGGAAATGAAAATGTGCCACTATTTTAATTAAACAAACAATGAACTATTGATCATGAAAACCATTACCCTTGCTGCTATCTAAACACAAAAGAAACTGTACTGAAAGAAAATATTGCAAGTAAAGTAAAACTAAAATCAAATTACATCAACTCATATTCTGACCCCTCACCATTAGTCTTCCTATGGCTTTCGGAGGTAATCATAAACAACTTGAGCAATCTGATATCTAATTTGCAGAAAAATAAACTAATATAAAATTACACACTCATACTTCAATCCCTCACCATTAGTCTCGCTATGGCTTTCGGAGGTAACTGATAATGACATGAGAAATTTAATATCTATCTGGCAGAAAAGTAAACTAATATCAAACTATACACTCATACTTCTATCCGTCACCATTAGTCTCGCTATGGCTTTCGGAGGTAATTGAAAATGACATGAACAGTTTAATATCTAACTTGCAGAAAAGTAAACTAATATCAAACTACACACTCATACTTCAATCCCTCACCATTAGTCTCGCTATGGGTTTCAGAGGTAACTGAAAATGACATGAATAGTTTAATATCTAACTTGCAGAAAAGTAAACCAATATCAAACTACACACTCATACTTCAATCCCTCACCATTAGTCTCACTATGGCTTTCAGAGGTAACTGAAAATGACATGAGCAATTTAATATCTAATCTAACTACTAAAGAAAATGTGCGAGACTGAAATAAACAAAATAGTGCTGGAATTAAACAAAAGCTCAGAAAAGTAAATTAGCAGGACAATATTGATTCCATGTCATTAGTCATTATAAAAAGATGTGCAAATGCCCGGGCTGCCTATTGTAATCTGGAAAAAAAACATTGATCAGTTAACGACAATATAAAACATAAAATATTATGAACAGAAGTAAAATGTAAAGCATGAAAGATTATGGACAAAGATGAAATGTAAATACCGTGAAAGATGTAATCTATATACACATGAATGACTATGGCACAATGAACGTAAAGAGATGAAGCATGAAACTATACAGTAATACACAAAACCTCAACGTGTGCAGGGGCCCTCTGCACAAACCTCAGGCAACAGCTTTCAAATACGAATTACGCTTTTGAACAGAGTCTTCTGATATATTAAAATGCGGTCATAATAGAGAAATAATGTCACAGCACAATGGCGACGCAATTACATTACAGAGCTAACTATTATGCGTATGAGAATGCATTATTTATAACAGAGGGCGATATAACTAATTCCCTAAAGTCTGCGCTGGTAGAAGACACGTGAACCACCACATCCAAAGATCTAGCATTATGGCCCCCGTGAGGATTAAATATATGGAGAGTGGTTGTTGGATTCAGCTTATGGAGCCGTTTAAAGGTGTTGATGTGTCTCCCGTGACCTAGAAACTGCCACGCAAATATCCACGTGATGAGAAACATAGTTCTGTCACCGTGGGACTCTTCGATTGACCACCACTTGGCCACCTTTGACCACAACCTTTTTAGGTGAATTCGACTGAGCCAATAGGACACGATCCATGTCCATTTCATTTCTAAATTTCCCATGTGGCTCGATTTTCCTGAATACACCTACAACATAGACTTTAACAAAATGGCTGCGGAAAGTTGCAGCAGCTGCGGAAAGTGACAAGATTCCGCAGCTAAATGAGAAAAAATATAAATCAAACACCAGACACAAAACATAGTTAAAAACCATTTTAAATTCTCTTTTACAATTAATATGCAGTGATATTGATGATTTAGAAGGTCCAGGTGAATGAAAAAAAGGTCTAGAAAGGTGTATAAGAAAGATGCAGATTTGAGACTCAACACTAATACATGTAGTACACACTAGGATACACAAGAAAACAATGACACCTACACTTTTTAATTAATGAATTAACTAATACTTCAACTTATTTAGCACTTTAACAAATTATATTAACATATATGATGCACGATAGTTCACAAGTTCTAAAGGAACATGGGACTGTTAATTACATGCATAGTTTATATTTTATTTTTTAAGAAATTAGAAGGTATTTAATGAACATGCTAGAGGAAAAACTTGCAATAGATAAGCATAAATGACATTAGTATAAAGTACAAGGATATAAAGAAATTTTAAAAGATTCACCGCAATGTATTCAAATCACTTATTTTCACCTTGTAGAAAAACCAGTCCATTCCATACATTACCAACGCTATGTCATCATTCCTAGTTTTTATTTCCATTTCCATTTCATTCTATTTTATTTGCATTCCATATTCATCGTTGTTGATTTTTTATAACTTTTCATTAACCCCTATCCAATGAATAAATGTTTCCACCTAAATGCTCAAGAACAAGAAAAAATTGCAAATTTCTTTTATTTCTAGAGGGAGGCTATAGGACTCAGGAAAATCTAAAAGTCAATGAAATTTTCATTTCCAAGCCTGCATACAAGTCAAAACTGTATGTAATTATTTTTTTCATAAACTTTTATTTCAAAAAATTGATATCTCAACACTCTAGCTTAAGCTAATTGGGTCTCATATCTTCGGCGTAGGAAGTGAGAGGAAGGAATTATATAGAAATGTTATCTTATAATTCGTAGAGATACCATAGTCATGCGAGACATAAATAATATTCATCCAAAAGGAAATGAGAAAACAATAGAGTTTAATCAAAGAGATCATTAAGTAAAGTGCAAGGACAAAGAAAGAGAAGACATGACTAAAGGTTATTATTATATTCTTGGTGTTGATCCATTTCATTTTCACCACCCTTTTTTCTCAACCATGTCATTTCACTTCTCCTTGTCATTTTTCTACAAAAATTATAATTCGCTTTACAGTATTAGCTACATGAAAAACTATAATATTGCAATAATCTATAAGAAAATCTAGATAGGAAGCATAATAACCTCAATATAAGAAAACCACAACAATGGAAAGTCATTTGGTTTTGTTTTCCCTCTTCTTTTACTTCTTTTTTTTTTTTTTTTTTTTCTGAATTCTTATACTATAATTATTGCTAGAATGAAAATATTAATTGTTAAAAATTTAGAAAACTTCCTATAATAATTTCTACAAAACAAAGTATAGTATGATAAATTCAAGTTTATAAGGAAATAAAAAAAAATATAAAACAATATGATAACCCTCTTTCTTTCAAAAAACAACCTTCTTTTTGTTCTTCTATATAATGGGCGTAGGGTTTAATCGAAGAGAGCCCACAAACGGTGGTATATTCTATCAGAGAATTAGGGTTGTAAAATTTTTTCAAAGAAGTCGATGGTTTGAGTATTTTGAGAATAGTTTATGATGATGATGACATGGCCTATGAATTTTTCTCAACTTTCATAATTATAGGGGGGAAGATTATGTAAATGTAGTGATAGGATTAGTGATTCAAATCAATGAAACAATTGTTAGAATCACATGCATTACTAAAGGCTTACCTTGGCATAAGGAGGAGAGGAAAGATGCCACTATTTCTAAAAATATTTTTTTTCTTGAATAATAAGGAACTTATATAGGATAAATATGGTTTTAAAATCAATATTTTTCTATCTCCTTGGAATTAATTTGCATACCGATTGAGATTACTATACTGAAATACCACATACTGAAATACATATCTTATTATGGGAGATTTAGTGGGGTATATGCATATCGAATGAGACTAATATATCAAATTAGACACCAATCTCACTAAAAAAAGATCAAAATAGAAAAAAAATGACTTCCTTTTACAACCATTAAATGAGATGAGTGGTAAAGTGAAGGAAGGAAAAATGAGTCTTTGGCACATCATGGGCTTATTAAATTAATTTTTTATGATACCTTGGATATCTTGGAACATCCTATTCCATATATTGGGTTCATAGGTATAGATAACTATGGATTCTCAAAGACCCAAGAAGCCTTAAAATATCTAGGGATCACAACTATCAAGAAATAAAAATAAAAGGTAACCATCACTACTATCAAGAAAGAAAAAGAAAAAGTAGCCACCAACCCTAAGTCTTGTATGTGAAAAAAAGAATAATATTAAATTGGAGTTAACTAAAGAGGACATTGTAGAAACACTAATGATAATGGGGGAAACCCCCTAAGCCCAAGGAAAGTACATAAATAATCAAGTATGAATCTCAAATTTAAAGGTGGCATAGGAGTAGGACCAAGTCTATCTCTAAATAGAAGGAATCTTCCTAAAATGTAGTAAATATAAAGGTAACTCCAAGCCCAAAGGAGCTAAAAAATATCTTGTAGAATTAATATATTTATAGGAAGAGGAAAAATTACACGAAGAAGAATGGAAAGAGAAAAAAAGAAAGAGAATCTAATAGTTGTTGGATGATACATTGCAAGAAGAATGGCACGTTGGAAATAGAAAAGGACAAGGTAGATTCACACAAATGGAAGAGGATTGTAATAGAAAAGGAAGTACATGAAGTAGAAAAATTGGAAATAAAATATACCAACTTAGAGAGGATATGATGATCCTAAAAATTCAAGTGGAAAATAATACGGAACACTTCAAAAAACAAAAAAAATTACTTAAATAATCGTTACAAGAACCAAGATTAGTGAACAATCAAATTTCAGATATGGAACATTTTTTTGGGGGGCATCAAAAACTTGTCCTTGGAACTAACTAGTTGAAAACAACCAACAATGACATATTCTTTTTTTCTAAAAGAGAAATGGTGTAGGTATCATATTACTAATTTTTACTAGTAAGGAAAATTTAATGTCCAAGCTCCCAGATATTTCATCAAATATTGTTCAAGTTGCAATAGGGGAAGCATATCACAAAAAAATAGAATTGGTTTCCATAGCTTGACATTCAATTGGCCCAAAATTTCTGTAATATTTTCAAACTAAGCATTATAATCAATTGATAAATAATAGTTTAGCATGTTCTCATCCTAATTTTAATTCAAAATAACTGAATTTAATTTCATTCCATGAAGCATCAATGTTGGTGAAATGGATAGGGCATATGCCTACTATTTACAGATAAAATGCGTAGAGAAGGTCAAAATACTAGGAGTTAAACGGAGAAAGTGAAATGGAGGAAAATCAAAGCATACAATAGATAATAGTCAAACATGAAAAGAAACTGAAATCTAAACAAGGAATTTAAAAGTGAATGGTGTTAAATTGAGAAATTATAATGGATGAGGAATATGAATGCATGAAATGGACAACAGTAAAAAAATCTAAAGAAAAACAGAGTCACAACAAAGAGACAAATTTAAACAGATTTAAGTGGCACTAATAAAGGACATTTATGAAGTGATAAGAGAAAATGGAATAAGAAAATTAGTTGTAATTGAGGAAGTGAATTAAAAGAAAGAAGGTATCAATAACTAGGTCCAAGAATAGGAATTTTGGTAAAGAAAGTCCACTCAAATGAAGAAGTTATACTGAACAATAAAACCTCAACTGGAAATTAAGGTAAGAGATAATTTTTGGATCCAATAGAAGCTCTAGAAGAGGGGAGGAAAGGTGTGTCCTCAATGATAATGAAATAAGAAATCTACAATGAAAAAAATGGAAGGGGAATAAGACATCTCGAAAGAAAATTTAATTGAAATAATAGAAAATATACCTCCACAATGAAATGAGCCATAGTTTAAAGACATAATTGGACAAGATGCAGGTACAAATTAGACTTAACCTATATTCAATACATGCAGAGATAACTAATAGGATTTTAACATTCACCTGGTTGTAAGGGAGATGATTTAGAGCATGCCTTGTAGCACAAATGACCAAGGCAGGCCTCCCAAGACATGGAGTGAATTTGGAGACTTACCAAGTGCAGACTTGCACCTAGACCAAAAATCTCACCAACTCAAAATAAAAAAGTTTTTCTAAAAAAACTCAAATAATATCTCTTGTGCACTGCTAAACTATTTGATGCTCAAAACTAGTTAGCAAAAAATGCCACCTTAGGTCTAGGAATATAAACTTTACATTTTATACATTCATATATGCTGAAGACTTAGGGAAATAAGTGGTAGTAGAGAAAAAATGAAAGTAGGACTAACATGTATATTCTTACAACAAAAACAAAACATATTAATATGGAATCTAATGTATAAAAAAAGAATGCTTCAGAAACATTCATAGGGAAGGAAGCCATGAGAAGACCTATAGTTAGTTATACATGACAAGAATTTTTAACAACATAATGATTTGTCAAAGAGAATATGATGTTGCATTATCTAGAAGTGTTATAATAGGAGGAAATTTTTAGGAAAAAATTTAAAATGTGATATCTTAATAAATTTGAGAGGAAAAAATGTCATCAAATAACTACAATCCAAAGTCTCATTAGTAAGGTCATAACAGTTTACATAAAAGGAAGAAAAAAATACTTTTATGACATGACATAGTTCGTCTAGAAATAATACAAGATGATCCTTGAACGTGTAGGGAAGAGCATCTCAATAGGTTAAGGCTCTAAAAGATGGGTTGTAAAAATTGAAGTTGGCTATCTAGATGGCTATATGAAATATTTCATAATAGATTTTACAAAATAATCTCCAAAATATTTACAAATAGACTAAGATAGCCCTCAAAATATAATATTGAGGGAAAAAAAGTACGGTTTGTGGCAGACACACAAAATCTATCATATAATGGTAGCTCAAGGGACTGAACATGAGCAGTGGGAAAGAATAATGGAATGTTGAAAAAATTGGACATGGTTCTCTCTACAAATTTCTTATAGCTTTTGCCCTTTCTTAACGTTGACTAAGTGGTTCAGAAGTTTTTTCGGTTGCGATCATTTTCATCGCTGATTAATGGGTATCCTGGAAACCTATTCCCAACTGAGACAAGGGACGTGCCTATAAAGCAGATACCGACAGAAAAATATTAGCACTTAACATATGTATTATACTGAATAAAAAGAGTCCCAATACAATGATGTAAATAGAGTCTATGTTTAAACTGAGATTTGTGATGATATAATGATACACCCAAAAAACCTATAAATTGCACAAAATTCACACTAATGGATTCAGATTAACCAGGTTTGGAGTAGTGGATCAGTGGAGATTTTGATAAAAAAAATATTAAAAAGTATAGTTCCTACAAAATTATGAAGTTCACTGAAATAGATAAAGAGACATGTTAAAATGAATTTTTTTTCTCCAAAGGAACATAAAATATCATAATATTGTCTACAAAAAAACACGATATATGCACTTATCCCTTGTATGCCAATTTATTAATAGATTTAAAAAGACAGGAAAAAAAGAGCTTTGAACCAAACCATGCTTGAGATCAAGAATTATCCACCCCAGGAGTACAACATTAATGAAAAAATAAGAACTAGGCCAAGCCCTCTGAAAGCTGACATTCAAAATCTATAGATTGTACGATGTTACAACTCCTATTGGAATATCTATGCAGGATTAAAATTTTCACAAAAATTATGCGTCCACTTATCTCTTGAATTTCTATAGTGAACGATTATTTTGCATTTCACATGAAAATTAAACTAGGAATTGGTGTTCTAAGAACTATACTCCGAAAGAGCCACTAACTACATTTTCTATCATTGAAAATCAACATCACATTTAAATAAGAAGCTTGTAGGCTATTCACAAATGTTTGCCTTTGTTAGATTCTTCTATCATTTCTCCTACATATGTGATGTCAAAAAACTCATTTTCATTTCTTCTAAAAGCACATTATGTTTACAATTCATGAACTACAACATGGAAGCAATGAAAACTATATAAAATTTAAAGTCCATGTTTTAGCACTAGCAATTTCCTTAGCAATAAAAGAAAGGTTTTTACATTTGTTTTCACCTAGTTCTTCATTTTCCTTTATGTAAAACATACCACTTAATCATATTTTAAGTGCATCACATGCCAATTATGAGATGGGAAATTGTAATAAGAAAGATAAAAATAAGAAACATAATATTTCATCCACTTGGGAAAAAAGGTGTTGGTACATTTTAAAAAATAACACCATTTTTATTGCAAAAGGTTAGCAACACCTATTGTTGAGATAGTGATATGCTTGGGAGCTAGTTGGAAATAGAGTGTTGTTGTAGACCAAACAAATTCTACAACTGACATGTAATTATTAAGTTTTCTTCGTCCTTGCACCACTCAAAGGAAGTATGTTATAGCCAAGTGATGGAACTCCATGACAACTAACAATGAAATTTAAAAAAATAAACAATTGCAAAAAGAAAAACTGGGATACTGATATAAACTCCTCAAATATCCCTTTTAACATCTAAAAAAAAATAACATTATTTCAAAATTATTCTATATTGGTAACTTTCATAAAGAAAACACTAGAAAATGTAGGAAAGAAAACCTATTTGTTAGACTTTGTTAAGCAGGAAATCTTATCTAAAAACAATACACGTTATTGGACCTTGAGCTAAGTGCAGTATCCTGTAATTAGAACAATTTCAAACCTCAAGTTCATAACTGGGCATAACATTAGGTTTCAGAATATTCTCCCTAAGACAAATTCTCTTCTTCAAAGGTTTTATGATTCTACAAATTCCTAAATTGAATTACATATCTAACCAATGTACTTTTCAACTCCTAAGAACATTGGCACTCAAGAAGACAAGAAGTCATTATATAGAGTAATTTTTCTCAGCATTATTATATTGAAAGAAATATTTTCACAATTTCCGTGTTAAGATATTCATTTTGAATATAAAGCTTCATTAGATTGCTATTGAAACAATTTCCTATTGTGCTGGTGAATCATTATTTACAATTGTCTCTGTCAAGTATAATTGTTTGGAAAAGTGGCACCATGTTATTGAGATAAAAATAGCAGTGACAGAACCATGTTCAAATCATATTTACTAGACTAAGACAAGTTGACTATAAATTTCCAGTTTGACTAGGTTAAAGCAATAAACCAAGTCATATTAGTTAGGAAACTGAGTTTGGTCCAAAATCAGCCAGAAATGGACCAGTTGAGTCAAAATAGTCAGAATAGGGTTGATCCAGTGAGTTCTAGGAATACATAGCTAAGTTTTTTGGGTCGAATCTAGGTTATAACTTGTTTCACATATTAGGTGGAACTGATTTTTCTGCCATTGTCATGCAACCTTAAAGTGGACTTCTAAGCAAGGCCGAGAATTGTGATTCACAAGAGTCATTGTTTTTACAGAATGAATTAATGTTCTTAATGCAAAACTGTAAGCTAGGGAAAGGGACATGAGGGAGTTTTGTTGGAACCCATTCCTGGGATGTTATATTTAACATGTAGTATAATATTTTGTCATATGATTTCAGGCTCGACTCTTCACATTGAACATTTTGAACCTTGTACATTAAGTTCATAACTTACTTCCATTATGCATGAAAATTTTGACCTATGTTGATGATAAATATATACAATATACTTTTAATTTTTTTAACTTTACATTATATTTAGCTTTATGATGCTATATTTAATCTAGGCTAAATTCAATGCCAAATTTTCTATTTCTCATGACTACATTTTTTGTATTTTTCTATATGCCAAGTCACTACCATGTTGACTAGCAAGTCGTTGCCAAGTAAGTAGCCAAGTTTTACTGATCGGCCAAAATGGGCATTGAGTCAATTCAAGTTTGGTAAGTTTGGATGAAAAAATCTCTGAAGTTCAGTGGACATAGAGAAAATTATACACTAAAGTTTAGAGGATTTAGAGAAAAATATACATATGAAAAAGCCATAAGTAAGTTCAAGTCTGGTAACTTGAATCAGTGGAATAAGAGAAAAACAAAAACCATGAACATCAATGGATTCCGAGAGAAACAAAAAGATGAAAATATATCTCTCTCTCTCTATATATATTTGTGTGTGTGTGTGTGTGTGTGTGTGTGTGTGTGTGTGTGTGTTTGAGAGAGAGAGAGAGAGAGAGAGAGAGATGGACATAAATATATATCTCTAATATAATCTTTTGTCATTGCTTCCTTATTTCCCTACATGTTTCATGTGACCCATTTAGTAAGATGCATACATACCTGGCTAGGATTGCATATTTGTTTCACCTTGTGAGGGACATAGAAATATATATCTCTTATCCAATATTTTCTCTTCCCTTCTTTAGTTACCTACATCTTTCATGTGACCAGATGGAAATATGCATACATATCTCACTAGGATTGTAGATTTGTTTCAACTCATGAAATTTGAGGTCAAACATTGAAAATGAACGAAATTAATTTTTTTTCAATTTTCCCTTGTCCATGGATATGTTGGAAAATTGTTTTGAAACAATATAGGACCAGATATTATGTGTTTATTTAATTGAGACAGGGAAGAACAAGCAACAGAAATTTTTTTTTCCCCATTTCCACAATTATTTTCTACTATGGTAGGAACTTTCGAGAATAGTAAATTACATTTAAACTGATGGATTTTAGTGTGGTTTTGCTTTTCATCTAAACATTTCCATCTGTATTTGTAGATATGCTTTTGTTAAAAGTAATTATTAAATTTTCATAAAACATAAGCTATTAAATCATGAAAAAATTGTTATAAATGAAGACTATTGATTTTTGTTATTGTCACAATAGCAATCTAGAATTTGTGATAATAGGAACTTGTTAGAAGTGATTCTTCTACAAAGCTCTATCAAACAAATCTTTTATTTGGCTCCCTATTTGTATGTTATTGCACTGCATACTTGTGGATATATCATTGAAGCTACTTGATTGCAAGGACAGATTTGATGAATTCTTCTTTTCGATGGAGAGAATTTTCTTAATCTACATTTTGCAAATGATTCTACTCTCACCCCACAAATCACTAAAATTGTGTAGATGGAATGATGAAGTGTCTGGACATCTTCACTCAACCATTAGAAGCAACAGTTAGAGAGGATCACGATGGACATTTTTATTATTGTGCATGATGTATTTCCTCACAAGATTGTTATAAACTCGAATGTCATTCAACCATGGAAGTTAAAAGCCACCTCGGTATTCTAGTTGAAATTAATGTATCTTCAACAGACCTGTCGAACTGGCTATTGGCTATGATTGAGAACAACCTTCTGAAATGATTCACTTATATATAACACCTGTAGGAAGAATCACCATAGTAGATAGAATTTTGGAAGAAAATCATATTCATTGCCTTTCTTAACACTTTCTGTCTACAACAAGACAAAGGATATTAGAGATATTCCTTAAGTGGCTCCTTCGAAGGAGGATGGAGGAAAGATAAATATCCTACTTGTATCATGGAAAATATATATAATAACTATGTAGGCTGAAGGGCTTGGTTTGATTGATATGCAAGCTCAAAGACCAAAATTTTTTGCTAGGTGGCACATAAGGGACGCCATGAATGGGAAGGGTCCGAAGAATGTTCTTGTCCACCATTGCCTATATGATGTTATCCATGAATATTGCATAAAATTTTCTTTGGGTTATTTCAGATTTATGATGTAGTTGATTAGCCCACACTATTTGAATTTCAAGTCTAGGCATTTTCAAGACAATTTTGTAGCAATGGAAGCTACTTTCCAAGAACCTGTATTGGGATTGTTTTGGTGCAATGAATGGAAGGGATTTGGAAACAACATAGAATTTGGATTTTCCTTCATAGAAAGGTCATATTGGTTTAATAACTTGTTTTGCAGGAAATAGGTTAACTGAGAGAGGAATTCATTATAAAGCTTGAGAGACTTATGGGATAAATAAACGGGAGGATGGTTGAATTGGATAGTTATCAACCATACACAAAAGTTGTAAACTGCTAACAATAATACATTTTGAGAACTCTACATGGGGACTAATTTGTAAGCTTTGAAAGTGGATCTATATAAATCCTTGTAGAGATTAAATGACTAAAATTTTATCTGAAAAAGTCTACCTCAAATGTCCCATTGTAGAAAAAACTCGTTCAAATCCCCCATTTTTCTCTGAAAAAAATTACTGGCTATGTTCGCAATCATTTTCTCGCTAACTTTAACTAGAGGATCTCCTCATGACAACATCAATTCCTAGCAGATCTGCTTCCTTTCTTGGGGTCTCGATTTAATTATCCACTAGAAAAAATTTCATGATTTCTATCTTGCTGCCAACACCTTCTGAATCCATTAATTCTCTCAGCTTTCTCATGTGTCTTATAACCCTAATAGTGGTCTGAAAAATCTCAATAGTCTCATCGACGTTGGAAAGTTGTTGGGAATTTAACCTGACCTATTTGTAGGGCTATGAAATCTCATACCTAACTCTCAGCACCGA
Source organism: Pinus albicaulis (assembly GCA_034641835.2). Classification (NCBI taxonomy): domain Eukaryota; kingdom Viridiplantae; phylum Streptophyta; class Pinopsida; order Pinales; family Pinaceae; genus Pinus; species Pinus albicaulis. Next base: position 182,394,742 of record CM076580.1, read on the forward strand.
CTCGTACAGACCTCTAACCCTATATTAAAATTCATTCAAAACACCCTCAACCTCCTTTAATCTCTATAGCTATTTAACCAACTCATGATGGTGTGAATATGCTTCATTTATTACTTCTTATCGAGTAAGTGAATCCCTTCAACTAGCTTATATGTGCATGAGACCACGGATTTACTATTTAGGGCCTCGTTGAAAAATTTCATTTAGTTGAAATCATCGTAAAGAAGTAATTGAATCCCTTCAACTAGCCTATCTGCGCATGAGACCACGAATCTACTGTTGAGGCTTTCACTGACAAATTTCACTGAGTTAAAGTCATCAGAAATAATTTTGGCAAAGATGGGATCATTTGTGAATTATTCTTTGAGGGGTTCATCATTCAAATACCACCATGGATCATTCAAAGTGAGCTCTCAAGGGGTAAAATAAATTTTAAATGAGACGATGCAGTGTAAGCGGGAGGAGAAAGTGTTGTTTGCAGCTGATAGTTTCCCACCTCCTCTCTGAAATGTATCATATGGACCTTGCCATTTTCCTTTCCCATTTATTCTAGAGAATTGACATTTTACAATTATAGTGATAAGCATGTATACATACCTGGTGAATGGAAATGTGCTACCGTGCATATATAGAAGCCCACAGGTCTAGAATGGATTGAAGAATACACCAGTGAAGATCTTGAGAGAATTTTAAAAATGCAAATGATGGAAGAGAAAGGGTACAAAATCTAAATTATGTTGTCGGGAGTGGTGTGAATGTGTGCATGTTTATGTTTAATAGTGCTTATAAATTATTTTAGGTGTGAATGTGTACATGTTGATATTTAATAGTGATGAGGAATTCTTGATGACTGTGACACGAAATTTTAGTTCCTTATAGTTATCGTGTGACTAAATTTCCGTGCCATTTTTATAGGTTGATTGATACTTAGTTAAAAATTTTCCAAGTGAAATTTTGGTGAGTAACTTTGATACTTTGTTAGGATGTTTCAATTTGAAAATATATTGAAATACATAATATTAATATCTTAACTTAGAATAAATAATAAGAAGTATATTAGTGAATAAGGTTTTTAGAACATGTAGATTTAAATATATATTTTTAAAATAAATATTTTTTCTTATATTTATGCCCCATTACTTATTTTTATGGAGAAAGAGGGGTTTAAGGTTGATTTTTTAAAGTTTCTTGAACTATTTTAACTTTCTCCCTTTTATTTTTTTACAATATAGGTGGGGCACTTACCTAGTATTAAAAGGGTGTGTGCTTTGATGGAATAGCTTGGATTGTTAATGGTATCACTTAAATATGCACAAATTATCTCACCAAGTTCTCTTGAACTCTTTTCTCATTAAACAAATTAGTTTTTATTTTAGTTTGAAGGACTAAAAAATCATGGTTTTAATTGTTGTATTTTCATTCTCCACCTCTTAATCCAATATAAACACAATCAAATATGGGAGAATAATCAGGTCTTGAAAAAAGAAATTTTTATTATTTGATGCTAAACCTAATAACATGTGTGAATCAAGAGAATAATTTCAACTATCCATAGAATTACAAAGAAACTATGCCAATTCATCTAATATTGGATCTTAAATAACTAAGAAAACTCAAGATTGTGAACATGTCATATTTATGTAGTTTTATTATTTGGGAGATGACTCTATGATCGAATGAATGGAATGAGAACATGCAGGATAAATTCAAAAACAAAATGGTAAGCATACTTAAGAAATTGGCCACACTAGTTAAAGTGGCAATTAGATATTAGTAAGAATTAATAACATTTAAGGGGTAGCAAGTTACGTGGCATCTCCATCCCATGCATTTTAAACCATGGATTTATAACCACTTATACACCATTAAAATTTTTCCCTTGAGAGACCATTTCACCATTATAACAAAAATATGGTTTTTTTAGGAAGATTCGTCATTCATTTAAATGCACATATAAAGTGTACTAATAAAAATGTAATGGGATTACAGAAGCATTCATTAAAATTTCATAGAAACCAAGAATTTATGTTTAAATTAAACATGACCACACATAACATGCATAATCCATGTAAATTTATTACAATAATTAATATTCAATCACATTTAATAGACAATTTTTTTAAAACTAAGAATGGTCCAATGAAAGTAGTTTCATATGAGCTATTTTCCTCCTATTCATAGGAATCCATTCTAGATGTCATCCCTAAGTTGGATTATGAGGTCATTCGGGAAAATAAATGTAAGAAATAGGCCCCGAATCACTAAACCAAACTCATTTCTCCAACGAAATGACTAATTTAGTCATTACAAAGTATTGCACATATAATCCAACTTGCAAATATCAATGACACTCTCTTTCACTTCCCTACATGACATAAGCAAGATCTTCATTACTATGCCTGATAATGCCTAAGGGATTTTCTTCCCTTCCAATGTTCTTTAGTGTAGGAAGAAAGTGTCCAATTTGTTTAATTACTTCTAGGATAACTTGGAATATTAAATGTGCCTCTCAAACAACTAATCAACAATTTAACCAATAAGTGAAAGATTCCTTAGTTTCCCCAACTTTATGCTCATCTAAAATCTCTCTATCTCTTCACCAAGGGAAACCGATTCCCATTTCATGGTATTTATTGTGCTCATATTCATATTTATGCTTAATTAGTAATATAACAAAGTATACCAAGACCTACAACAAAAAGCCTTTTTTTTTCTCAAATGCACCATGAAATTACATATGAAAAGGTTTTTTACACCTATTGTGTGACTTTATTATTCACCCATATTTTAAATAGGGGTCGAAAATTAGGTTGATAATGAGATTGAAAAGTATTTAGTGAAAAAAAATATAATATATGTGAAAATACCTATCAAAATATATGTCAAAATTATTTATAAAAATCATAACCTTAGATTCAAAAAAATACATTGAAAATGGATATTACAAATGCGATTGAAAAATGATTTGATGGTGGCCATTTATTACAAAATTATTATTAATGAGGTAGAAATTTATTTTGAAATTTTAATATGAGGTATGGGTTTAAAATTTTATTAAAAAAAAAAAATTTTGATCATGAGCTCAGAGATGATCCTAGTCATAATCACAAATCAAATCCTAATGCTAAACTCACTTCCTACTCTTAATATTTGCTTGTCGAGCGTAACAGCTAGCTGAGTCTAAATCACATTCTAGGTAGTTATATTAAAATTTAGATTGATAAGCTCCACAATGATTTATACATATGTTATATTTTTAGTCTTTACATTTATATTAATTCTTCAATCTCTCTCCATTATTTTTATATCAATTACAACAATCTAATTTAATGTGATGGAATATCTAGATGAAAAATTATGGTTTTTTGATTGCATGGTGTTAAATGCATGTATATGGAATGTTACTTGAAATAATTTCATCACAAATTGATGTCTTCACTATGTAGAGTTCCCCACCTATCAAATTCCTTCGAAAAACTCCTCAAGTGAGACATTCCTTTCTTCAAGGATCTATAACGTTAATGCTAGACTAGTAAAATGTTTGTTAGACACTTAAGTGGACCATTTTTTATCAATTATAACCAATAAATGGTTATGTTGTTGGCACTACAACATGATTATGGGGCCTTGGAAATATGAAGGAAAAACTGGCTAAACAACAAGTGGAATATTGTTTGGAAGATAGAACAACATATTTGTTAGTGAGGAAGCCCCATTGTTTGGTTGGAGAATGGAAAAAATCAAGGAAACATTCATGTTTGAGGAGATATTGAAATTTCATGGATATAGCTTTCTAGTGATTTTGTGTGAATGGATGCATATGTTTGATGAAGCCCGACATCACCATTGAGGAGACAAGAATAAAAGTAAGTTGAATCTTAAATCCAATAACTTTGGTGCGTTGTAATCACTTGGTCAATCGAGAAATAGATATTTTGGGGGAGAAAATAACGGAAGGATACATTTTATATAGTTTGTAGTGGAATTATACTAGTTATAATCAAAATCCAAGGTCCAATTTCAGAAGGCATTTTGAGAGAGATTAGTGAACACAAACCCTGAAAGGATAAAAATGTTTTTTGTGAAGGAAAAGTGGTTTCTTACTAACGCACAGAGCATGTTGTCATAAAACCTTGCGTTAAGGAATCAATTATAATGGGTTTGGAAAATATGAGAGATCAAATTATCAAATGACCATGGAGGACACAAAATCAAAAGAGCGAGCTGAAAAAGCTTTGAATAAGTACATATAACTAAGCATTGGTAGTTGAACTATATGTGAAAAAATGAAGAAGGCTATGAGGATTTGAGAAAAGACATTAGTGAGGAAGGGAGTAATGAAGTGAGGATGAGAGAATTGGAAGGTTTTAATAGGAATGGTAAGTTTAGAAGTGAATGGTTTTGAAACAAAAGGTTGGTGATAAATATATATTAATGATCAGTATTCAAGGCAACTCAATGAGGTTTTATGAACACACTAGAGTGGGGTTACGATAGATATGTGATTAGAAAGTGACGAGCTAGATACAATGTAGAGTAAGGTTGTGGATGAGAAAGAATCAAATGAACTAATGGGAAACCATATCCTAAGGCCGAAATAGGCGTCCCAACTATTTAGGGAGGAAGAAAAAATAGTAGTGGGCATGCAAATAGACATTAGTAAAGTTGTCCTCGTATTGACCCCACTCCTTATTCTTCTTAAATAGAATTAGGTAACACTACACTATGTTGTTAATAATGTTCCAATTCAACGTAGTAGTTAGCTTACTTATGGAGGAAAATAAGAATGAGAGGAAGTAATGCTAACAATTGTGTAATTTTAAATATTATGAATAGAACAATTGGGAATTTTAGTACCTATGATGCTTTGAATTATAACCTAGGAGCATGTAAGAGAAATAATATTATACTTATGTAATGTTTAAAAAATTTAGTCATATGTAAATGATTTGGAAAAAAACATAATAATATACATACCTTAATATAAAAATAAACCTAAAAATTCCATTCTTAAAATCTCTTGCGTAGTTACCTAATATCATTGAAGTAAAATATCACAATCATTTATGTTAGTAATGGTGTGATAATATTTATCATTCTCTTAAAGGAAATATTTTTTGACATGCACCGCATAAAAAATAAACCGTCCTAACATATAGATTTGAAGAAATACAAATCATCCAATGAATATCCTAAAAAGAATTCTCATTCATATCCTTGGTGATGGTGCAAGGATCGTATCAAAGTACTATGAGCTTCTTATGGGAGATTGTCAGTTGCTCTTAATGACAGTCCAACAATAAATTGTCACCAACCTTAAACTTATGTGAAACCCAATGGATTGTGTATCTACATGTACTTGGAGTTGGTAAATTTCTATAAAATAAAATTAACTCCTTGTTCAATTTTTTGGATATGTTCCTCAAAATTGGTTTCTTTACTTACCAATGTTTAATTATGGGAGGGATTTTAATGTTTTATTCCATGAATATAGCTATATAAATTTGTGTCAATTGTTGGGACCCAACGCACACTTAAAAATTATTTTGACTAATATAATTATGATGAGCTATGTCACATATCACATATTTGGAGGAATTTTTGATAAATTTTCAGATTCCACTAGCTTCATGCATGAATATGTGCTCCCGTCATTTAAGAATATTTTGGAGGATTTCATGGCATAGTCAAGGGTCACATGTATATAAAAAGAAAAACATAGTCAAGAATATGAAAATTGGCATTTGTATCACGTGTTGTAAATAAGAATGACATAGGTGTAGAGTAGTCCATTTATAACATATAAAAGCTTGTTTAATTATGTCCTCTTTTCAAATAAGAGAATATACCTTGTGGCAAAAGGCCCAAATTTCCAATGAAGGAAGACTAGGGTAAGGGTTAATTTTTCTTTTACATGTTGAGAGAAATTCATGTATTTTAAGGTGTGTATTGTTGTTGGGTTCACATATTTGAAAGCGCAATTTACAAGTGGAAACATCTCATATTTGGGGAAGTTGGATATAAATTTGTATGCATGATTTCTATTAAGTGTATCTTTCACATTCCCTAAGACGCAAATAAAATATTTGGAGCTTTCTTGGATGACTTATCACATTTCACTAGCTTCACACATGAAGAGGAGTTCCCATCATTTAAGAATGTTTTGGAAAGTTTTCATGGCATAGTCAAGGGTCACATTTACAAAAGAGGAATGCCCAAGTATAGAAGACGAAAAATTGGCATTTGTATCATGTGGCATAAAGGAGAGGAACATAGGTGAAGAATATTCCATTTTAAAATATCTAGAACAACTTTTTTATGTTCTTTTTTCAAATAAGAGAAGATATTATGAGACAAAGGGACCAACTTTCACAAATTAATACCGTGTATTCAATCATATGAATTTTTCTTTCTCCTTATCAGCTGGAAAATTATATAATCCATGTCGTTAATTATTAGGTGAACACTATCATACAAGGCTATTTTTTAGACTTTGTTGTGAAATGTTGGCAATCCTTTCCAAAGAAAGAAAAAAAAAATCAAGAATGGATATTGTGCTAAATAAGTATTAAAAATACATCTTTGAATGAAAATTTTATTAGCAGAAGGGATATTTTTATTTACACTTGTTGATATGGTCAGATATGCCCATTATGATAGGGTTGACTAGCTAGAATGATAATGGTACGTTTTGGTGGTTAATATCTCTATGGTAATGGAAGCATTAGAGAACAAAGCGGGGAATGAGGGATTTTGAGAAAAAACCCATTGAAAATTTATGTTGTTTGAAATAAATAAACATAGTAAGGAAGAGGAAAAAAATTACAAAATTATATCAATGATTGAAGGAAACATTGAATAAATAATAAAATATTTACAAAATATTAAGAGATAGGGAGCCTTGAGAAACTCGTGATTAAAGGAAAGATATTGGTGTTGGAAGGTAGAATAATAAGAGGGAGTAATGAGAAAGTAGTGTCATAAGAGTCAAAAGGATTTAGATTTATCGCCATTTTATTAGGAGTATGATATATGGATTAATTGATAGAACCTCAATTTTATTGGTGGGTGGAATTACTAAAGATTTTGGAGCCCTTGTTTTAACTAGTGATGTGGTTCAACCCATAGCAGGTCTCCTCACCCATTCTTCGGATTTTGGCATGTGGGTGATTGGGCAGCAATAAATACCGTAATAATTCCCTATCTAAGGTTGTGTGGCAACCGGTAGTCCCCGTTAGACTCCTATACGAATAGGTGTCATTTTTCATGATTGTCTTGATTTAACTATGCAATATGTTCAAACCTTTTCTTCTGCAAAGGTGTTCCATATTCTTGAAAAATTAAAAAATCAAAAAATTTTAAAAAATGTAAAGAGGGTATACTCTAAAAGAAAATCAAAGGGTAAAAAGAATAAAATGGTCAAAAAAAGTGAAAGAAATGAACCCCAAACAAAAATGGACCAGGAAAGTGTGCAAGTCTTAATGCCACTACTATTTCAATTTTTGTAATAAACAAAATTGTGTGCAGCTTGTCAAACTTTTTCCACAATTCATGAAGAGTAAAACTGTTTAAACTTGACTCTTTCATTTTTCAATTTCATGTTGTAGAATAGAGAATAAATATCTAGCCAAACTATTAAATCTTGGCAGATAAGTAGATAGGTAGAGTTAATAAAAGGGGCTCAACAGTTTAATATGAGCCCTTGGATGTAATAAGTGTAGACTTAGATAGGATTTCCATGTAAAAGAAAAAGAAGTTTGATGAGGGTTTGCCAGTCTAAGTGCACCCTAATAAAGAAAATAAAATGGTAGGGTAAGGTAAGTAGGGTAGGTAGATGTTGTTGCTGAAATTACATGTGATGAATTCTAGCCCTAAATGTGTTCAATCCTACTTTCATCACAAGTGCAAAGGCAGATGCTGCATTGGAAAAGTTCATAGAAAGCAAAGTCAAAATTATTAACTTCCCATCTCACTTTCCCCCTAAATTTTTTTACTAATTTCCCCAAAGTGCTAAGGGATTTGAAGATTAAAGGGGCTCAAGGCATTTCCTTGAATTTTGGAGGGACCAGACCCTCGGCCTAATAATTGAAAAGACCTAAGTACTTGAAGTTATTCATCATTATACTCATTCAATTTTTAATCGAAAATCATGCTATATTTCATAAAAATCCCTCAAAATTACTTGCTATTCTAAATCTAAGTGTTGAAGTTGATATAATGCAATTTTCTTTAGAAATCTTCACTTTCTTAGTTGTGTAAAGAATTTTGAGTTTTCCATGTTCCTTTGTCATATTAACATTTAACTTTAATTATTAAATCCTTATACAAATTACCTTTTCCTATATGTATAAATCCTCCTATGTAATATCTCAAAAAACCTTTATATTATACATTTTAGCCAAAGTATTTAAACCCATATGATAAAATCAAATACCCACATTATAAATCCCTTTAGCTAAAAACATATATATATAAATAGTCCCGCCCCTATGTTAATTGAATTGATTTAATTTAATTATCATATAATAAAAAATATACAAAAAAACAAAGTTTAAACATGTATTTCATATGTTTAAAACGAAAAATAAATAAAATCCCAAGTCCATCCGTAACCCCGACCCTCCATAAAACAAAGAGATTAATTAATCACCTGGATTAATTAATAATCTTACCCCTCCGCCAATCGAAAACATCCCGGAATGATTAACTCATAAATAATCGTGTCGGGCCCACGCGTTAACTCCCTTGCCAGCTTCCTGTCTGGTCCACCGTTGGATCACTCCGCTGGAGATCTACGGCCCACAAACATTCCGCTAGCCATCCCCTATACGAATATTAACGCTCGAAATCGGAGCGGTTTCCAAATAGTGCACTGGCCACGCGTCGTGTGCTGAATGGAATCGCTACCAATTCATGAAATACCGCCTGCTCCAAAAAGTGGTGTGGAATTTACCACTTACCGCCCATTCCCCATGATGTGTCCATCGTACACTATGACGTCATCATAAAAAATACTAAAAAATTCCCCATTCTGACTTTGCAAATAAAAAAAAACTTCACGCATTTTTTCATTTTGTGTGTTGAAATCGACTGTGTCCTCCATTCTGAAAAGTTTCAAAATCCATTGTTAAACTGCCATTAACCAAATTTTCTGAAGAACTCCATCAGTCCATTATCCAAGCGTCCATCAACTGTCAATCAGTACCTGTTAAATACAACTTATCTTCTCAAGACAGGTATTTATATCATTCCCCATTTTTCACTCCGCAAAATCTTGTTATTCGTTCAAAATTCTACACCAAAGACTGCTACAGAGTATTTTGAGTCTTCTTTTTTCCCAGAATTTCAATTGCCTCTACAGAAAACTGTATTTTCGATCTTCAAACTGGTAATTGCACCCATTTTCGTGAAAAACCCCCGAACTTTCCATTTTGAATACACAAGTACCAAAATGGAAGTCCCGCTGGCTTTAAATGTTGCTCCATTAAATGCCCCTCATAGAGAATTGGAATATTTACCATTAGTGGATAAAGATTTTCAAATCAAAGACTTAATTTTCAGTGAAAGTCCCCTTCAAATTTATTGTCACTACAGAGACGATTATTTGAAAATACTGGATATCATTGGATTGTGGGAATCAAATCTCCCAAGATACCTTTTACCCTCAGTCCATATATTTCTTGAAGTTGTCCATTATTGCCATGCTAATTATGATCCAATTCAGAGAGCAGTTTTATCCCCAAACCAGAATGTCATTTTTCATATTACTGCTCAATCTATCAATAATATGCTTCAGTTTGAACCTGGTCAAAACCTCACTCCCTTGTTCATGGGAGAATTGCTTGAAAAATATACCCAGTTGTCCCCTGAAGAATTAAAGCGCATTTGTCAGACTTTCATGCTACCTGAACATCAGCCCAAGGGCCCACCTCCCTATGGTTGTTCCTTTTTTACTGAATTGTGCTAGATTACTCTGAATATGATTTCTTCTATCATGGGCTTTAATACTAGTGAGTATGTTGATGAATTAACCCTAGTATTATTGTCTATCTTTACTCCTGGACAGCCTCCTTCTGTCAAATATGACAATGCATCCTACATTTCAGACAAAATCCATGATCAGTTCATGAGATTAGAAAATGAGAAAATTTTCAAGTACTCTTCAGCCATTTACCATCTCATGCTCTATTAACAGTGTGTAAACTTTCCTTTCCATGTTCAAAAGATTGATACTAAGGGAAACCCAAGGTCTGTAATATTTTGGTCTACCATCACACACAAATCCTATGCTTCCCCCTATTCCTATATTGATTTCATTGACCTTTTCATACACCCTGCAACCACCTTGTTGACATGAGTTGCTCCTCCAAGCCTCAATAATAAAATTAAGAAAACTTTGCAGCTCTAAAGGCTGTACAAAGTTGGGGACTGGTACTTGTACCAAAATTATTCAGAAATCAGAATATATGGATGTGAACTTTGTCCATTCAAGTTGCCTAAATATGTGCCTATGAGACTTTTTGCCTTAGAGTATTTCAGGCAAATGAATAGCTTCGATATTATTCATTTTTGTAACGCTAAGAAGAAAGCCCAACTCAGAATCAAAAGTCAGTTAGGTCCCTTTATATGCAATTCTAGGGATGCTGGACAAGAAGCAGAAACGATATTGCAAGACCATTTTAGGTTACAAAAAAGTTTCTATTGGGTCCCCTACGACCCATTCAGCTTTATTTGTGACAAAATAATGAAGAATAAATCAGCACCATACTTCCACCACGGAATTCCAGAAATAGAACAGTATGCTAATAAAGATGAGTGGATGGAAGGAACATTAGTTGAACAGGATAGTGAAGAGGTCAATGTAAACAATGTCATGAAAGATCTTGAGAAAAAGTTTGACCTCAAAACTTTTTGGCAAGTGCAGGTACCACATATTGGAACTTTTTCAGCAGGGAATTTTCAACAGGGATTATAGGAAAACATTCCATCAATTGCAGTTGACTCCAAAGACAAAGAGAAAGAACCAGAAGTACAAGTCATTGAAACATTCACGATGACAGAAAAACCTCAAACTTCCAAGGTACAAGATCAAGCACAGGTTTCTCCTATTCAAGTCAATCAGCTTGAAGTTTAAAATTTGCAGACTCCGTCTAATGAGGAAAAAGGCAAGAAAAGACAAGTTAAAGATCCTACTCCTCCCAAGGAATCTTCACAACAACCTCAAGCTAAAAAGAAAAAACTAAATCCACTTCCTGAAGTAGAATCTATTGATGAAATATTTTATGAAGAAAGGGAGGATAGTCAGCTTACTGGTTCAGTTAGTGAAACATATACAGGTCATAAAGGAAAGGAAATACAAAGATAGTTAAGCACTGAAGTGTCTTCATTCAAACAGCCAAAGACAGATGCAGGAGACATAAAAAAGACATTTATCAGTATAAAAGCAAGGAATGATCCACTAAGGGTCCAGGTGTATAATCAGTATCTTAAAATGGCTCCACAAAATCAAGAGAGATTAATGTCAGCTTTTGACATTCAGCAAGAGAAAATGTTAATGAGCCATTTCAAATCTAAAATTCCAAAACCACAGACAGCGGCTGATTACATCAGGACCAATTTTTAGGTCCTAGCAGAAGATATTCATCCATTAGACCAAATAGAATTACACAAGCAAACTGGAGAAATGATATATTCTACCCTTACTGACAAAGCAATGGCAGCCCATAGATTTCAAGATTCTTTGAATAATACAAGTACTCAGTTGTAGATTGAAAAAGCTTCTTCTAGAGCAAAGAATAACAGAATAAAATCTTTGGAGGAAATAATCATCAGTTTGGGTCATAATCCCAAAGATATAAAAGGCATTGAAGCATTGATTAAAAAGAAGGATGATGACATTGCTGCATTGAGGAAGCAATTAAAGTTACCAGCTTCAAGGCATCCTCAAACTGAAGAAGTATTGAAGAAAAATTCAGAAGAAGAAATGATGGAGTTGATCCTGAAAATGAATGAAAAACTAAGTGAAACAGAAAAGGAACTGGAGCAAGCATTGAAAGAAAAGTAGTCTATCATTCAGACATCCACAACAGAGGCTTCTACAGGTACAACGGTAGCAGACCAGCAAACAGACCCATCACAGGTGAATACTTCTAGTTTAAGTTCTAAAGAATTAGTGAAACAAATGGAAATTTTGAAACTTAGAGTAACAGAACTTCAAACTACAAATTTACAGCTCACTAATTTAGAACAAAAATATGATACCTCAAAAAAGACTGTTGCTAATCATACAAGAGAAATCGAAAGGCTGGAAAAATTGGTTAAAGCTTTAGAAAAGGATCTCTCATTTGAGAAGCCTTTGAGAGAAATCAATGAAATTATTTGGAATAATATTATTCAGTCAATAAAGGATATTTGGTCCTTAATTCAAATAATCTTTGAACAAAATGACTTGGTCAAAATAGATCTGGAGGAAATTGACAAAACAAGAGAAGAATTGAGAGACATACCTGAACAAGCAAATCAACTCATACAGTTCTTAAACACCCAGACTAGACATCAGCTTGCAGAGCTTGGAATTGAGGACAGAACATGTAAAATTTTATAAATAAAAAGAGTTTTTACTAAGAGAACTCTTATGCAAAATCTGGAACGTAAGTGTTTAGATATTCAAGAAGAGATCATTGCCTTCAAAGAAAGGTTTAATATTTTATTAGCCACCGGGTTGCCGAGTCCTATGATTTCAGAAGACAAAATAATGGACTTGGAAAGTTATGCTAATAGATTGGACATACATGCTCACAATTTAACCTGTTCCTCTATCAGTTCATCAGAATCGACATTGCCTACAGGAAAAATTTTTTATGACAGATTAAAGAATTTATTTCATCTTGAGCATGAAATAAGATATTTGGTCCCAAATCAACCCAATTTCTTCAGATACACAGAGGCTGATGAAACATTAAGAAAACTGAAACGAACCAAAATAGCAGAAGACAAATGGTGGGAAGACCTGTTAGAAATTTTGTAAAATTCATCTTCATATGGGAAATTTTTCCTTTTTACTATAGTGTGAAGGATAAATAGATGAACAAAGGTTAAACAATATCATCTTAGCAGTTGAAAGTGTATTAGTAGAAATAAAGAGTATCAGAGAAGCTAGGCAGTCAGAAAAGAATTACCAAAGAGGACAACATCGAGCTAAATTGTAGGAACTGCCTCCAGCACATGCATAAAAGGAGGAAACAACACAACAAAAGTTGCCTTTTATCATATCTACGAGACCATCTGTCTCTCTTTATGTTGTAACCTACTCATTAGTCACCCTAGATTATTTCCTAGGTTGTTGTAAGATATTTTTAATCATTTTTTGTATAAATAAGCCCTCAAATGGAGTACTGAGGGTGGATTCTACTACTTTGCTGTAACATTGATCTTTTAGAATAAAAGTGCTTTGGAGAAACTTCTTTGTGGCTTGCTGAATGATGATTTGAAGCTCAAGACTCTTTGCAGGATTCATGTGTCTGACTACAGTTCAATAAGTCTTTTCTATCCTATGTTTTAAGTTTTATATCTGTTTATAATATCACTCTGTTCCATTTCTGAATAATTGACATAAAAGATTAAATCAGAATCTACTTAAGTGTACTCTGAGTTCAATTGTGATTATTCTAAATGTTTTCTGCTAAACTGGTTATAAACAATGAATTCTTAATTTCTCTTGTTTTGCTGGTTTAAACATTTTGATTACTATAGTAAATAATTCTTAACTGCTCTTTATTTGTAATCATTCAATTTATTTCTTTTGAACATGTTGAAAGATTCTTATTTGCCTTTCATCCCTTCAAAATCCATTCCATTCATTTTAAGATCTAATATTGTTCTCTATTTGGCTATCTTTCCCTGCAAAGCCATCTTGTGTGGAGAAGAGTAATCCAGTAAAGCCATCCTTTCGACTCCATAGCCCAATGGCCTAAAAATACTCAATCTTGCCCTCAGTTGGCGGATTCCACCATTCAAATTAAAACCAAATTTCTTGGACTTATAACTAGCCTAAAAATTTCTAAGAACAAAGCTAAATTTTAAAGAGAGAGCCCTCTCTGGATACATATTGGCTAGATTCTGTATCTAAAGGTTGGTTTGTGGTTACCTCGGGTTTACTTTCCTTTTCCACAACTTCAAGGAAAACCTGAGTGATATAATAGTGGCGACTCCACCGGGGACCTGAATATCTTTATTGTCAATATTGTTTGCTTATAAGCTATGGACAGAGTCTGAAGATCAGCCAGGTAGCCTTTGAAATGCTTTTTCTCTGCAATTGCATAGTAAATAAATGCTGCTTCATTCTATCTCTGGTTTAGCTTAATAACTGAACTTTAGTTTCAAACATTCAATCAGACTCTCTAGTTCAATAAATCTTTGAGAAAATTTTAATTAAAAATATTAAATTTCTTGAAGAATTTGCTAAATTTGTACTTTCATTGTATTCCAAACAAAAAATCAAAAAGATAAATCTAGGAAAACTTGCTTCAGAAAGGATTCGTCATACCAGGTCAAATCCTGACCCTAATCCACCACCTATATTTGAAAATCCAAATTTGATTCCTAGGATTCTTAGAAGACAAGGAAGTCAAGAAATCTCTGAACAAGGAAGTCGAGAAAGTTCTGGAAGTTCCAGACCTCTTTCTAGATTTGCATCCTATCCTGTGAAAATTATATATTTTGATGAAATAACTTTTGACGAGCGATTTAAAACATATTTGTTTCTGAATTTTTCTGAATCTGAATTGTCTAATCTTGTTCCAGACCCACTATTTCTTGAAGATTTACAATTGATATTTTTTTCATATCATCTTGACAGACATTTACAAAACTCCATTCAATCTGAACAGACCTTTGAAGAAAGTTCAAAAATTTCTGTAATTAATGAAGCTTCCCCAAGCTCAGCTACCTTTCCTCAAACTTCTCAAAACCAAGCCACTCCTTCTACTCCTCCACCCACTCCTTCCAGACCATCATCACTTGTTATTCCATTACACATTCCAATGGCCAATAGATATGCCCCGTTAAGGTTGCCAGGAAACCCTGCTTCTTTGCCTCAGGATTATCAGAGTAAAATCACCCCTTTTGACGGTTCAGGTACTTATACTGCTCAATAACACACCAAAAGGATGACTGATTACTTTGAATTTTATGAAATTGACGCTGATGACGTTCGAATGAGAATTTTTGTCCAAAGTCTTACTGGGAAAGTCAGGACATCGTTTAGAGCCCTTGCTCCAAACATTATTGCTGACTTACCAGCCCTGTATAGGTAATTTTTAAATAGATGGGAGAAGAAGAAAGACCCTCTTCAGATCCTATCTGACTTTGGAAAATTGAAAAGAGGACCTAATGAAACAGTACAAGATTACATCATCAGATTTAACGAAGCCTACAACGCTGTTCCTCAAAACCTTAGACCACCTCCGGACTCAGTATTGGTTAAATTCCCTAATGGTTTTGACTCTAACATAGCATATTCACTTAGAGAAAGAGCCCCCCAAACCCTAGAAGAGATGCAAAGCATAGTGGTTAGTGTGGAAGCAAACCTCATAGAAAAACGAGCTAGAGCTAGGGCCGAAAGAAGAATGCCTATGAATGAAGAACCTTCAGCTTTTGAAAGAAATCTGGATGCAATCATCAAAGGTATGGAAATACTGGGAGACAGAGTGGAGACAATCGAAAGAAAGTCTTCTGGTGATAATCAAAATGTTGTGAGAAACCCAAACTTTAGAAGAAATCAGAACCAAAATATTGGGAAAATGTCCCTGACCAAAACATCAGGCCACCTTTCCAAGAAAATTTTGTTGAAGGTTCAACTTCTGAAGAGCCTACCGAGGATGTTGAAATAAATAACGTGACTGAAAACAAAAATGAACCAGAAGTTTTTCTATCTCAATATGATCAAGAGAATCACATTCTTGAAATATTTCAAACTCATTCAGGAGAAACTTTTGATTTTAAAGAAGGCTATGACACAGCAATTTATGAAGTTCATAAACAATACAACTTGAGAAGTAGACGGATTGATGTGCCAGAGAATAGCAAACAGAAAGCTGTAAAAAAAAACGTCAAAGGTAAAACTAACATCCCTCATGTGAAAAACATTCCTCCTGTACAAATTTTGTCTAGGACAAATCCGAACCCCGCAAATCCAATAATTGAAGATGTGTTTGAAAACCAACCAAATAATAAAAAACTATCTAATACTTTTCCTCCTATAGGAAACGTAGAAGAAATAACAAAAATTAATTCAGAAACACCTTCAACTTATAATCCCATCTATGAAAAAGAGAAAAACACTGAAGACCCAAGAAATAGAGAAAACCCAACTGTCCAAAACACTAAAACTCAAACAGAAAAACCTTTCAATCTAGAGGCTGAAATAGGCAAACTAAAGATAGTTGTTCCTTTATCAGAATTGGCTAAACATGATGTCTATAGAAGCCAAATCAGGAAATCCATTAACATTAACATTACTGGAATTGATGATTCAGTAATGTTCTTGATGATCAACCCAAACTCCTTTTTGGCCCCCAGGTAAATGGAAAACCAGAAAGTGGAGGAACTCCTCCATTTTATGTGAGATTGAATTTTCATGACAAAATACTCCATAATTCCATGCTTGATTCTGGAGCGTCCCACAATTTTATGCCAAAAGCTGTGATGGAAAGATTAAATCTAGACATTACCAGACCGTATAAAGATCTGTTTTCTTTTGATTCAAGTTAGGTAAGATGTTTAGGTTTGATTAAAGATTTGTGTGTTACTTTGGTACAATACCCTGCGAAATCTTTTCTGATGGATATAGTAGTGGCCGATATTCCTCCCAAATATGGTATGTTGTTGTCTAGATCCTGGGGGGCTAAACTTGGAGGGTATATTCAATTAGATATGTCGTATGATACTATTTCAGTATTTGGTAAACCTAAAAGACTTTACAGAGAAACCTTGATGAAATATTTAGTCAGTAGCCATGAGAAGCCTGAAAACTTCCCTGTCTATTTAGTGCATTCTGATATGGACTCTTTTATCCTTTATATTGCTGAATTGGACCTTCCTACTGAATTAGAAGCACCAGAAACGGAAAATGTAAATAAATCTACTGTTCAAATCAAAGAGATTTCTGAAAACAAAGAAACACTAGATAATCAAGAAATACCAGAAAAAGCTAAAAAACTAGCTCCTGTTAAGAAACATGTTAAAACAGTTGATGAAGATTATGAACATGAAATTCTGTGGCATTTAGAATTTGATGGTTCAGTAAATAAGTTAGGAGCAGGAGCTAGAATTTGGATACATAATGTTGAAAACGATCACGCCGAAGGCCATGCTTATAGGTTGAACTTTAGATGCACTAATAACATGGCAGAGTATGAAGCTCTTTTGTTAGGGCTTAAACATGTGAAAAAGTTAGGAGAAATTATAGTATCAATCATAGGAGACTCTGAGTTAATTATCCAACAGATAAATGTGAATGTTCAACAAAAGATCCCAGATTGAAACAATACTTTGAAACAGTTGTGGAAATTCTCAACACTTTTCTACAAGCTCAACTTGCCAAGATTCCCAGGAAACAAAATTTGCATGCTCACAGTCTTGCAATGTTCGCTAGCACATGTAAATTACCATTTGGACCTAATCATCAGTTCACAGCTGAGATTAGACATAGACCTGCTATACCGGACAATCTCATGAACTGGCAAGTATTTGTAAATAATAATCATATCAATAATTTTTTGACATTAGAAAATGAGTTCTCTAACAGTAGTATAGATGAATACACAACAATCAATGAATCTGATCAAATAGATGAACATGAAACGAGTACTTCAGAGGAAACTGCAATTCACATCCTTCACCCAACCAAATTCACTGAAAAAGATATGCAAGATTTGAAACAAATGGAATTCGATGAGATCATAGAAGATGAATCTAAAATCATTAATCTGAAAGATAATCATTTACCCAAAGGATTAACTCCTTTGGAATATATTTTTGGCTCAAATGACATTCCACTAAAACCTAAAATGGAACCTTTAAAAGTTGATATTGAAGAAGTCAATTTGGGAACTGAAGGAAATCCCAAGATGGTTAAACTATCTAAATCTCTACCAGAAGATCAAAAGGTTGAGTATGTCGAGCTTTTAAAAGAATTCCAGGATGTTTTTTCCTGGAGTTATGAAGATCTAAAATCATATGATACGTCAATAATTCAACATACAATACCTTTGAAACTAGATCAGAAACCTTTCAAACAGAAACTTAGAAGGATCAATCCTATTTTACTACCTTCAATTGAGAAAGAAATTAAAAGAATGTATGAAGCAGGAATTATAGCTCCTATTAGATTTTCTGAATGGGTTTCTAATTTGGTACCAACAAGAAAAAAGACTGGAGAGATTAGACTGTGTGTCGATTTGAGGAATTTGAACAAATTTTCTTTAAAAGATAACTATTATTTTCCTAAAATGGACCATATCTTACAGAGGGTAGTAGGATCTTCAAGGATTTCTCTTTTAGATGGATTTTCAGGGTATAACCAGATTCTGGTTCATCCTGATGATTAAGACAAAACAACATTTACAACACCATGGGGTACTTTTAAATATGTTAAGATGCCATTTGGTCTAAAAAACGCAGGGGCAACCTTTCAAAGAGAAATGGATATTGCATTCGCCAAAGAAATCCATGAGTTTCTAGTTATTTATCTAGATGATTTAACTGTTTTTCAAAAACAGATTATCAACATTTAGATCATCTAAGACAAGTATTTTTAAAATGCAGAAAGTATGGTATTTCTTTAAATCCGAAAAAATCATTATTTGGTCTTGAAGAAGGAAAACTCCTAGGTCACATTATTTCTAAAGATGGCATTAGAATTGATCTTGAAAGAATACAAGCCATATTGCAGATACCTCATCCCAGGAACATAAAAGAACTTCAAGCTTTCATAGGAAAGATCAATTTTTTGAGAAGATTTATTTCTAGTTTAGCTGAATTACTTAGACTACTAACTAACATGCTAAAAAAGGATTCGAGTATTGACTGGACTATAGAAGCCAAGTAATCATTTGAAGAAATCAAAATGGCTTTAACCAGAACACCAGTTCTTACCAGTCCAAAGTTTGATAGAGATTTCATCATTTTTTCATTTGCTTCTGAACATACAATTGCAGCTGTTTTACTACAAAAAGATGATCAGGGATGTGAAAAACCAATAGCCTTTTTTAGTAAAGCACTTAGAGATGCATCTTTGAAATATAATATCATGGAGAAACAAGCTTTTGTACTTGTGAAAGAAATTAAATATTTCAGAGTTTGTATATTGTATTCTCATATGATAACTTATGTACCTAATGTTGTCGTTAAAGACATCTTGACTCAAGATGGTATTGAAGGCAAAAGAGGTAAGTGGATAGCTACCATAGTAGAATATGATATTGAAATTAAACCAAAAAAAATCATAAAAGGTCAATGTTTGGCTCAACTCATGACTGAAACTAATTGCCAAGCCTTAGACATTAACGAACTGGATGATGAACAGGAGATGACGACTCCACAGATCAGTCAAGCCTTTTTAGACTCACCCTGGTACACTGATATCATTTATGTTTTGTTAAACCTACAAGCTCCTCCAGGGTTATCCAGAATGAAACAAAGATTTGTGAAAATGACATCTTTAAAATATTGTATTTTAGATAATGCTCTTTTTTGGAAGAATCATGATGGAATCCTATTAAACTGTTTATTGAAAGATGAAACTGACAAGGTTATTGATGAATTTCATGCAGGAGATTGTGGTGGACACCTCTACTGGAATTCAATTGTAGATAAAATATTAAGGGTTGGTTTGTATTGGCCAACCTTGTTTTCAGATGTTAAGAAATTTGTAACTTCTTGTCATAAGTGTCAGATCTTTGAGGGAAAAAGAAATTTGTTACCTTTACCATTAAAACCAATTTCCACAGAGAGACCCTTTCAACAATGGGGACTGGATTTTATTGGAGAAATTCATCCCCCTTCTTCTCGACAACACAGATGGATCCTTACTACCATAGATTACTTTACTAAATGGATTGAAGCTATCCCATCTAGACAGGCCAATGATTCTGTAATTATAGGGTTTTTAGAAACCAATATACTTTCAAGATTTGGCTGTCCAGAGAAAATTATAACAGATAATGCTGCCGCATTTAAGTCTAATAAAATGATTAGTTTCTGCAATAAATATCACATTACTTTAGGCCATTCAACAGCCTATTACCCCCAGGGTAATGGACTGGCAGAATCTTCCAATAAAAGCCTTATTAATATCATTAAAAAATTATTGGAAGAAAATAAAAAGAATTGGCATAAGAAAATTACCAATGCATTGTGGGCAGACAGACTTACAACTAAGAAATTGATTGGGACCAGTCCATATGAATTAGTTTATGGTATTGAGGCAAGATTTCCATCATCCTTAGGAATTCCTGTTATGAAGTTACTTTAGGAGGCTCAAGTAGAACCAAATGATATTCAGAGAAGAATAAACCAAACAATTCACTTGCAGCAAACCAGAGAAGAAGTGTATCAACGATCCCAAGTCTTGCAGGAAAAGTTAAAGAAAATGTTTGACAAAAGAACTAAAGTAGAATATTTTCAACTAGGAGACAAAGTTCTAAGATGGGATTCCAGAAGGGAAGATAAAGGGAAACATGGGAAATTTGATTTCTTATGGAAAGAACCTTACATCATTCATGCTTTACAGGGAAATAACACATACTTTTTGAAGAATTTGGACAGTTCAGAAGCTGAGGAAGGACCAGTCAATGGTCGAATGATAAAGCACTATTTTGATCCTATTTACTAGGATGTTCTGATGTTTTCTAACTTGTACATAATATATCCTTTCTAATGTATCAGTTTTGATTGGATGGTGACTTGTTGGAGTCGAAGCCTGAATTGAAGGCCCTAAGCTTCAGAAGTTGCACTATCATATATACAATAAAGCTACCAGAAGAAGTAGATTACATGGTTCAGTTTGAAGACATTTTGAGGCATCTGACCTATTGTTCTTGACTTTTCGCCAGGAAAAGCCATCCCCAAGTGGAGCCAATGTTAGAATCCTATACCAATAGGTGTCATTTTTCATGATTGTCTTGATCGAAGTATGCAATATGTTCAAACCTTTTCTTGTGGAAAGGTGTTCCATATTCTTGAAAAATCAAAAGATAAAAAAATTTTAAAAAATGTAAAGAGGGTATACCGTAAAATAAAATCAAAGGGTAAAAAGAATAAAATGGTCAAAAAAAGTGAAAAAAATGAACCCCAAACAAAAATGGACCAGGAAAGTGTGCAAGTCTAAATGCCACTACTATTTCAATTTTTGTAATAAAGAAAATTGTGTGCAGCTTGTCAAACTTTTGCCACAATTCATGAAGAGTCAAACTGTTTAAAATTGACTCTTTCATTTTTCAATTTCATGTTGTAGAATAGAGAATAAATATCTAGCCAAACTGTTTAATCTTGGCAGATAAGTAGATAGGTAGAGTTAATAAAAGGGGCTCAACAGTTTAATCTGAGCCCTTGGATGTAATAAGTGTAGACTTAGATAGGATTTCCATGTAAAAGAAAAAGAAGTTTGATGAGGGTTTTCCAGTCTAAGTGCACCCTAATAAAGAAAATAAAATGGTAGGGTAAGGTAAGTAGGGTAGGTAGATGTTGTTGCTGAAATTACATGTGATGAATGCTAGCCCTAAATGTGTTCAATCATACTTTCATCACAAGTGCAAAGGAAGATGCTGCATTGGAAAAGTTCATAGAAAGCAAAGTCAAAATTATTAACTTCCCATCTCACTTTCCCCGTAAATTTTTTTTACTAATTTCCCCAAAGTGCTAACGGATTTGAAGATTAAAGGGGCTCAAGGCATTTCCTTGACTTTTGGAGGAACCGGACCCTCGGCCTAATAATTGAAAATACCTAAGTACTTGAAGTTATTCATCATTATACTCATTCACTTTTTAATCTTTTCCTAAGTAAAATTCTATTTTACTTAGGAAAATCATGCTATATTTCATAAAAATCCCTCAAAATTACTTGCTATTCTAAATCTAAGTGTTGAAGTTGATATAATGCAATTTGCTTCAGAAATCTTCACTTTCTTAGTTGTGTAAAGAATTTTGAGTTTTCCATGTTCCTTTGTCATATTAACATTTAACCTTAACTATTAAATCCTTATACAAATTACCTTTTCCTATATGTATAACTCCTCTTATGTAATATCCCAAAAAACCTTTGTATTATATGTTTTAGCCAAAGTATTTAAACCCATATGATAAAATCAAATACCCACATTATAAATCCCTTTGGCTAAAAACATATCTATATAACTAGTCCCGCCCCTATGTTAATTTAATTGATTTAATTTAATTATCATATAATAAAAAATATACAAAAAAACAAAATTTAAACATGTATTTCATATGTTTAAAATGAAAAATAAATAAAATCCCAAGTCCATTCGTAACCTCGACCCTCCATAAACCAAAGAGATTAATTAATCACCTGGATTAATTAATAATCTTACCCCTCCGCTAATCGAAAACATCCCGGAATGATTAACTCATAAACAATCGTGTCGGGCCCACGCGTTAACTCCCCCGCCAGCTTCATGTCTCGTCCACCGTTGGATCACTCCACTGGAGATCTACGACCCACAAATATTCCGCTAGCCATCCCCTATACGAAGATTAACGCGTGAAATCATAGTGGTTTCCAAACAGTGCACTGGCCACATGTCGTGTGCTGAATGGAATCGCTACCAATTCATGAAATACCACCTGCTCCAAAAAGCAGTGCGGAATTTACCACTTACTGCCCATTCCCCATAACGTGTCCATCGTACACTATGACTTCATCATATAAAATAATAAAAAATTCCCCATTCTGACTTTGAAAATAAAACAAAACTTCGCGCATTTTTTCATTTTGTGTGTTGAAAGCGACTGCGTCCTCCATTCTGAAAAGTTTCAAAATCCACTGTTAAACTGCCATTAACCGAATTTGCTGAAGAACTTCGTCAGTCCATTATCCAAGCGTCCATCAGCCGTCAATCAGTACCTATTAAATACATCTTATCTTCCCAAAATAGGTATTTATATCATTCCCCATTTTTCACTCTGTAAAATCCTGTTGTTCGTTCAAAATTCTACACCAAAGACTGATACAGAGTATTTTCAGTCTTTTTTTTTCCCAGAATTTCAATTGCCTCTACAGAAAACTTTATTTTCGATCTTCAAACTGGTAATTGCGCCCATTTCCGTGAAAAACCCATGAACTTTCCATTTTGAATACACAAGAACCAAAATAGACGTCCCGCTGGCTTTAAATGTTTCTCCATTAAACGCCCATCATAAAGAATTGGAATATTTACCATTAGTAGATAAAGATTTTCAAATCAAACACTTACTTTTCAGCGAAAATACCCTTCGAATTTATTGTCGCTGCAGAGATGATTATTTGAAAGGCTTCGATATCATTGGATTGTGGGAATCAAATCTCCCAAGATACCTTTTACCCTTAGTCCATATCTTTCCTGAAGTTATCCATTATTGCCATGCTAATTATGATCCAATTCAGAGAGCAGTTTTATCCCCAAAATAGAATGTCCTTTTTCATATTACTGCTCAATCTATCAATAATATGCTTCAGTTTGAACATGGTCAAAACTTCACTCCCTTGTTCATGGGAGAATTGCTTGAAAAGTATACCCAGTTGTCCCCTGAAGAATTAAAGCGCATTTGTCAGACTTTCATGCTACCTGAACATCAGCCCAAGGGCCCACCTCCCTATGGTTGTTCCTTTTTTACTGAATTGGGCCAGATTACTCTGAATATGATTTCTTCTATCATGGGCTTTAATACTAGTGAGTATGTCGATGAATTAACCCTAGTATTATTGTCTATCTTTACTCCTGGACAACCTCCTGCTCTCAAATATGACTATGCATCCTACATTGCAGACAAAATCCATGATCAATTCATGAGATTAGAAAATGAGAAAGTTTTCAAGTACTCTTTAGTCATTTACCATCTTATGCTCTATTACCAGTGTGAAAACTTTCATTTCCATGTTCAAAAGCTTGATACTAAGGGAAACCCAAGGTTTGTAATATTTTGGTCTGCCATCACACACAAATCATATGCTTCCCCCTATCATTATAATGAGTTCATTGACCTTTTCATACACCCTGCAACCACCTTGTTGACAGGAGTTGCTCCTCCAAGGCTCAGCAATGAAATTAAGAAAAATTTTCAGCTCTCAAGGCTGTACAAAGTTGGGGACTGGTACTTGTACCAAAATTATTCAGAAGTCAGAATATATTGATGTGAACTTTTTCCATTCAAGTTTCCTAAATATGTGCCTATGAGACATTTTTCCTTAGAGTATTTCAGGCAAATGAATAACTCTAATATTATTCATTTTTGTAACGCTAAGAAGAAAGCCCAACTCAGAATCAAAAGTCTGTTAGGTCCCTTTATATGCAATTCTAGGGATGCTGGACAAGAAGCAGAAACGATATTACAAGACCATTTTAGGTTACAAAAAAGTTTCTATTGGGTCCCCTATGACCCATTCAGCTTTATTTGTGACAAAAGAATGAAGAATAAATTAGCACCATACTTCCACCACAGAATTCCAGAAATAGAACAGTATGCCAATAAAGATGAGTGGATGGAAGGAACATTAGTTGAATAGGATAGTGAATAGGTCAATGTAAACAATGTCATGAAAGATTTTGAGAAAAAGTTTGACCTCGAAACTTTTTGGCAAGTGCAGGTACCACATATTGGCACTTCTTCAGCAAAGAATTTTCAACAGGGATTACAGGAAAACATTCCATCAATTGCAGTTGAATCCAAAGGCAAAGAGAAAGAACCAGAAGTACAAGTCATTGAAACATTCACCATGACAGAAAAACCTCAAACTTCCAAGGTACAAGATCAAGCACAGGTTTCTCCTTTTCATGTCAATCAGCCTGAAGTTTCAAATTTTCAGACTCCGTCTAATGAGGAAAAAGGCAAGAAAATACAAGTTAAAGATCCTACTCCTCCCAAGGAATCTTCACAACAACCTCAAGCTAAAAAGCAGAAACTCAATCCACTTCCTAAAGTAGAATCTATTGATGAAATCTTTGGTGAAGAAAGGGAGGATAGTCAGCTTACTGGTTGAGTTAGTGAAACATATACAGGTCATAAAGGAAAGGAAATACAAATACAGTTAAGCACTAAAGTGTCTTCATTCAAACAGCCAAAGACAGATGCAAGAGACATAAAAAAGACATTTATCAATATAAAAGCAAGGAATGATCCATTAAGGTTCCAGGTGTATAATCAGTATCTTAAAATGGCTCCACAAAATCAAGAGAGATTAATGTCAGCCTTTGACATTCAGTAAGGGAAAATGTTAATGAGCCATTTCAAATCTAAAGTGCCAAAACCACAGACAGCAGCTGATTACATCAGGACCAATTTTGAGGTCCTAGCAAAAGATATTCATCCATTGGACCAGATAGAATTACACAAGAAAACTGGAGAAATGATATATTCTACCCTTACTGACAAAGCAATGGCAGCTCATAAATTACAAGATTCTTTGAACAATACAAGTACCTAGTTGCAGATTGAGAAAGCTTCATCTCAAGCAAAGGATAACATAATAAAATCTTTGGAGGAAATAATCATCAGTTTGGGTCATAATCCCAAAGATATAAAAGGAATTGAAGCATTGATTAAAAATAAGGATGATGACATTGCTCCATTGAGGAAGCAATTAAAATTACCAGCTTCAAGGCATCCTCAAACTGAAGAAGTATTGAAGAAAAATTCAGAAGAAGAAATGATGGAGTTGATCCTGAAAATGAATGAACAACTAAGTGAAACAGAAAAGGAACTGGAGCAAGCATTGAAAGAAAAGCAGTCTATCATTCAGACATCCACAACAGAGGCTACTACAGGTACAACGGCAGCAGACCAGCAAACAGACCCATCACAGGTGAATACTTCTAGTTTAAGTTCTGAAGAATTAGTGAAACAAATAGAAATTTTGAAACTTAGAGTGATAGAACTTCAAACTACAAAATTACAACTCACTAATTTAGAAAAAAAATATGATACTTCAAAAAGGACTGTTGCTGATCATACAAGGGAAATCAAAACGCTAGAAAAATTTATTAAAGCTTTAGAAAAGGATCTCTCATTGGAGAATCCTTTGAGAGAAATCAATGAAATTCTTTGGAATAATATTATTCAGTCAATAAAGGATATTTGGTCCTTCATTCAAATAATCTTTGAACAAAATGACTTGATCAAAATAGCTCTGGATAAAATTGACAAAACAAGAGAAGAATTGAGAGACAGACCTGAACAAGGAAATCAACTCATACAGTTCTTAAACACCCAGACCAGACAACAGATTGCAGAGCTTGGAATTGAGGACATAATAGGTACAATTTTAGAAATAAAAGGATTTTTTACTAAGAGAACTCTTATGCAAAATCTGGAACGCAAGTGCTCAGATATTCAAGAAGAGATCATTGCCTTCAAAGAAAGGTTTAATGCTTTATTAGCCAGCGGGTTGCCCAGTCCTATGATTTCAGAAGACAAAATAATGGACTTGGAAACTTATGTTAATAGATTGGACATACATGCTCACAATTTAACCTGTTCCTCTATCATTTCATCAGAATCGACATTGCCTACAGGAAAGAATCTGTATGACAGATTAAAGAATTTATTTCATCTTGAGCATGAAATAATATATTTGTTCCCAAATCAACCCAATTTCTGCAGATACACAGAGGCTGATGAAACATTAAGAAAACTCAAACGAACCAAAATAGCAGAAGACAAATGGTGGGAAGACCTGTTAGAAATTTTGTAATATTCATCTTCATATGGAAAATTTTGCCTTTTTACTATAGTGAGAAGGATAAAAAAATGAACAAAGGTTAAAGAGTATCAGCTTAGCAGTTGAAAGTGTATCAGTAGAAATAAAGAGTATCAATGAAGCTAGGAAGTCAGAAAAAAATTACCAAAGAGGACAACATCGAGCTAAATTGTAGGACTTGCCTCCAGCACATGCATAAAAGAAGGAAACAACACATCAACAGTTGCCTTTTATCCTATCTACGAGACCATCTGTCTCTCTTTATGTTGTAACTTATTCATTAGTCACCCTAGATTATTTCATATGTTGTTGTAAGATATTTTCAATCATTTTTTGTATAAATAAGCCCTCGAATGGAGTATTGAGGGTGGATTCTACTACTTTGCTGTAACATTGATCTTTTGGAATAAAAGTGCTTTGGAGAAACTTCTTTGTGGCTTGCTGGATGATGATTTGAAGCTCAAGACTTTTTGCAAGATTCATGTGTCAGACTACAGTTCAATAAGTATTTTCTATCCTATGTTTTAAGTTTTATATCTGTTTATAATATCACTGTGTTCCATTTCTGAATAATTGACATAAAAGAATAAATCAGAACTTACTTAAGTGTACTCTGATTTCAATTGCGATTATTCCAAAATGTTTTCTTCTAAACTGGTTATAAGCAACGAATTCTTAATTTCTCTTGTTTCGCTGGTTTAAACATTTTGATTACTATAGTAAAGAATTCTTAACGGCTCTTTATTTGTAATCATTCATTTTCTTTCTTTGAACATGTTGAAAGATTCTTAATTGCCTTTCATCCCTTCAAAATCCATTCCATTCACTTTAATTTCTAAAATTGTTCTTTGTTTGGCTATCTTGCCCTGCAAAGCCATCTTGTGTGTAGAATATTTATCCAGTAAAGCCATCCTTTCGACTCCATAGCCCAATGGCCTGAAAATATTCAACCTTGCCCTTAGTTGGCGGATTCCACCATTCAAATTCAAACAAAATTCTTGGACTTATAACTAGCCTAAAACTTTCTAAGAACAAAGCTAAATTTTAAAGAGAGAGCCCTCTCTGGATACAGATTGGCTAGATTTTGTATCTGAAGGTTGGTTTGTGGTTACCTTGGGTTTACTTTCCTTTTCCACAACTTCAAGGAAAACCTGAGTGATAACAGTCCCTATATCATTTTATTTTTAGGGAGTGCCAAAGAATGCCAAGGAATACAAGCAATGCTAACACATGCCACATAGTGTGATGGTCAGACGTGTTAGGTGTTATGGCATGTCAAGGTGTAAATTATGTTTCTTAATTGTTTTACGACCACGATTTGATGTGAGCCTTGTCTTCATAACCTATTAAGTTGAGATTCAACATGAGTAACCTAAGATGAGTTATAGGAATTTATTAGTTGAAAAATTCATATTATAGTTGTAGTAACTGTAACTCGATCAATCTGTTGGATTCAAGGCAAGATTTGGTCAGGTTCCCATTTTGTAAAAAACTTAAGGGTAGTTATGAGGGAACGATATATAAGCAGTGTCAGGGCATGCTAAGGAATAAAAATTCATGCTAACACATCTCAGACGGTGTGAATGCATGTTCAGGAGTGTTGGGGAGTTTCAGGGAATCACAAGCGAGAACTAGGTGAAAATGCACGTAAATAAATGAAATATGAGTGTGTGACAAGGAATGTCAGTGAACTCCATGTGTCCCAAGTACGAAGGGTGTTAGGATAATTTTAGAATAGGACTTGGAGGATACAAACTTATTATTGTGATAAGGGGCTAGACAAAGCAATTTAAGAGAAAGGGAGGCTTTGGGCCATGCACAACATTATTTTTTCAATGAATTGGTTGCTTTCCCAAGTTGAAAAAAATATAAGGCTATCTATAAGGGAATAAATGATACAGGTGGCTCCAGAAATATAAGTGGCCTTGAAAAAAATAAAAATCAAAGTCATCAAACTAAAATGAAACTAGGACTAGATAGTAGTGTTCATCATCCTGACTCCAATGGTGTGAATGAAACTCATATCCGAGTTTGTATGCTCAATATATAGAGGTTAATGTTATGGTAAAAATACGCCAAGTGGTAGTCACTAACGAGGAAACAATTTGGAAAAAGAAATCACATGAAATGGGAAATATTTTTCCTCTTTAACTTGTCTAGTGACTCTTAACAACTAGCACCACAATTTTGACTATATTATTATAAAATTAATATATATATATATATATAAATTGGGGTGGTGGACTGCCACCCCTACCACCCCCCAATGAGGTTATCATATTTATAAAATTTGGTTTGTGGGTGGTCAAACCCCGCAAACCCATAAAACCCCAATATTTATATATGTTGTTTTAAACAACATTCGGGTTGTGGACTCTACCAACGCTAATTATCATAAGGGGCCAATGGGGTTTGAACCTGCTAAGCTCGGTGGGTCGACCCGCCAACCAAGCAACCTCATCAGCATATAAAAATAACCACGCACCAAAAATGATATAGAGGAGCCAAAATGAGAGGCCCATGGTTTGGAACCTGAGACCTCCCGACCAACAGGTTGTTAGGCCTTTGTTGGAAGGTTTTCCACCCCTTCATTATTTAAACCTTAAACAATTTCTCATTCAAGAAGTGGAGAGGAGAGTGAAGGTCCATGCAATTGAAGTGTTAGCCACCCATAAAAATCTGTCATATCAGATGGTGACTAAATGATGCTGGATAGCCTCCAAGAAAAAATTTCATTATTGAAATTGTTGATACATGAAGACTTTTGATAATATCCTATCCTTGGGTAATATTCACTACTGTTTCCCTTCAGAGCTCAGAATCCTACTGATTTCCAAAGCCAAAATACTGCTGCAAACCCCATTTTTCCCTTTTTTCCTTACCATACTAACCTCATTTTCTATTTTCCCATTCCCCATGAAAATCCCATAATTTCATGTTTTCTTCCCTTCCCATTTCATAAAATCCATTTCATAAGGTCTAAGACTTCTTCTTACCCTTATCGGAACCCTCTATTTCCTTCAAAAACCATTAAAAATCATGAAAAATGCATATTGTCTATGCATCAGACCTTAGCCCCTTTCGCTAAGACTCTAACCCTTCCCCCATCCATGCGGCCTGGCGCCAGAACTGGTCGCTAAGCAATTAGGCGCTAAACCAATAAATGAATCCATTGTCGGTCCTGTTTTTCCTTTGTAAATCTGAAAACCCACATTTCCAAAGTTTTAACGTGAAAAATTAATTCACGTGTTTTTATTTTTAAATGGGTGGACCCGCCGCGCAAACGCATCACAGCCATTCATCCAACTCACAGATTCAACGGTGCGGATCGCGACTTACCGTGGTCCCCACCTCCAGCGCGCTAGTTGCCCAAAACCGCGTGGTATGTTTCACACCGCCTTTGGGCGAAAGGTGGTTTTCTCCCAATCGGTAGCGATTCCATACGCTTGCCACCACGCGTCCTCTGTACCTTTTCCAAAATCATCGTCCCCGTGCATTAAATTTATCCCTCGCGCATTAATGTTCGGGCCACGGCATGCAGCGAAATAAATCTCCGTCGTCCGATCTGGGCCCCCTCATCCAATGACCATCGCTCTTCGAAAGTGTTCGATGGTTAACCAAAGTGCCCGCGTGATAAACAGGCCCTCGTACAGCCGCAAATCAATCTCCGCCGTTGATCTGATCTGCAAATCGACGACCCATATCGCGTCGCCCGATTCCATTGTCCAGTCAACGATTCCCTCTTTTTTGACTTTCAACACCCCCTGATTCCATCTTGACCGTCCAAATCAATCCAGATCAATGGCGCAGTTTCATTGCAGGGGTATACACCCAAGATTTTTCCTCCGTACACCCGGACCCCCCACAATCATCCCCGACCGTCAATCTCGGCGCGAATTGACGGCTCTGATCTAATCCTCCTTCCCCCATGCTTTTCTACCATTCTGAGATTAAATCTCGACCGTTGGATGATGCCATCCAACAGCCCTGCTTCCTCCGCACATCGTTCGATGAAGATTGACCTATAAACGCAGGATTTGGTAACGTTCATTTGTTTTTTGCAGATTTTAATGTTTTTCGCTTAAATGAAGAAATTTCTTCGGCCAAGAATGACGATCCTATGGCCTTCGAATGCATCAAGAAAGTCATCCGCAGGGTTAAATTACATGTTTTTTCGATTTTTTCTCAGGCGTTGATACCTTATAAACCCTGCACAGCTCAGCACGATAGCAAGGAAAACACGGATTAAGCGCTGAAAAAGAGTATCAGCACTAAATATTAGGAAATTATCAGAACAGAGGATTAATGGATTGTTTACGAGGCTTATGACCCAAAATTATCATTATAAACCTAATCCCCGGGATAAAACAGAGTTCAAAGCAAATCCAAAAGATTTCACTGACGATAAACCCTCCACTGCCACAAATGGAGGTGAATTGATTCCTCCCTACGACTAAAGTGCCACCTGTGCCTCAAAGTACTCAATCAGGAGCTGAATTTATTGATCAGGATCAGATTTTTGCCTCGACACGGCCGAAGAAGTTACTTCTGCCAAGAACTTCAATGCAAAGAATATCTGCAGAGTTACTTTGACACCACACAATGCCTCAAAGGTAAAAAAAACTCCTACCAATATTGAAATAATTTTAAAAATAATTTAATACAAAGGATATGTATGTGAACCTCCTCATTGAACCCCTCAAAGGCCATGAGCCATTTAATTCTGTATTAATTTCAATTGAGATATTTTATGAGATCTCACCTCCTCATCTTTCTATATATACTACAACAGAAGATGAGTGAGTGTTGGTTGTTGTTTGATTACAAGTTGTAACATTGAAACTCTCTGAAATAAATATACAAGTCTGTTGAAGTTGAAAAAAAAATTGAAATCTTGGATGTCTTGATGATGTTGTTGCATGCTTGTTCCTGAGAAGGATCTATCATTGGATCCATGAGCTTGGTTGTTGGTGAATTATTCTGAACTGTGCTATGTTTTTCCCCTATTTTCATTATGTTCCATAAATCTTACTACAATAGGTTGAAAGTTTTAGACTAAGAAATGACTCTTGGAAGCACCTTAGATCTATTCATCCTTCACTGTTTTATGTTTTATTTTGCTGAAGTATTTTAGAGGCTTTAAACTTTCTCTTTAGTCTTCATGCTTGTTTATTTCTATAATAGCTCAAATAGTTGGTTTCAACATGATTTATGGTTTTCCCTGCTTTTCTGCTATCACTTGAAAGTTGTCATTGAAGTCTCCCTTTGAAGTACCATTGTT
Organism: Pinus albicaulis; assembly: GCA_034641835.2. Taxonomy (NCBI): domain Eukaryota; kingdom Viridiplantae; phylum Streptophyta; class Pinopsida; order Pinales; family Pinaceae; genus Pinus; species Pinus albicaulis. The sequence goes on from CM076580.1 coordinate 182,426,994, forward strand.
TTAAGTTAATCAAAGAGGTCGGTTTTTATCTTGCCCTTTTCCATTGCTTGAAAAATTGTTTTGAAGGTCTTTATAGCTGTAAGCATAGATGTTATTTAGGTGTTCCCTCTTCTATGAATGCAACTCTCAGTGAATCTTTTATTTTTTCTAAATCCTTTAAAATAAAATCTTTGAGGAAATAGGGAGTTCCCCGAATCTTAGATTTCATTTTAAAAGTTGTCTTGAAGTCATTATTTTCTTAAAAAAAAAATTGTAGAATTTATGGTTAGCCCGGTATATCAAATATTTCTTTATTGTTAAGTTATGTTTTCAAGTTTCCCTTTGTTGAGAATTAAACTTCTTTTTCCAAATCATTAATGTTCACTTCATTCCAAAAACAAAAGGATCCTTTGGCCAAGTTAGATTTGCCCTTCGATATCCCATATCCCTTGAAGAGTTTTTCATGACCTTATTTAGACTCCATTTCCCAATGAATCAGATATTTCCTCTTTCTGTCTATCTTTCCTAGACCTTGCATGTTCTGATGTATCAACTCAATCCAACCAAACAAACATATGCACTTAATAACTAGTCTAAAATTCATACTCAAAGCACACAAGATAAACCTTTGCAAACAAATATTTGAGAGATCCCTCTCTGAGAACAGGAGGACTAGATCCTATAACTCTAAAGATTGGTTCTAATGTTTCATTGTCTTTTGATTTTCCAAACTGTCAAAACACGGGACACCAACATAATGGTGATCACGGTGGGACCTTTGAGTCAGTAACAATCCAAATATCCCTTAGGACTTCATAAATCCCTTATTTTCAAGAATATCTAGTGATTCCTAGCCACCTCATCGCCACCAACATAATGGCGATCACGGTGGGACCTCTGAGTTAGTAAAAATCCAAATATCCCTTAAGACTTCAGAAATCCCTTATTTTCAAGAATATCTAGTGATTATTAGCCACCTCATCGCCACCAACATAATGGTGATCACGGTGGGACCTCTGAGTCAGTAACAATCCAAATATCCCTTAGGACTTCAGAAATCCCTTATTTTCAAGAATATCTAGTGATTATTAGCCACCTCATCGCCACCAACATAACGACGATCACGGTGGGACCTCTGAGTCAGTAACAATCCAAATATCCCTTAGGACTTCAGAAATCCCTTATTTTCAATAATATCTAGTGATTATTAGCCACCTCATCGCCACCAACATAATGGCGATCACGGTGGGACCTACTGAGAATTAGAGGTTTGAAGACCCTTCCTAAAAGTTTTTAGGTCCAAGTATAACATAAGTAACTTTCTTCGAGCACTACCTAACAAATGGTAATCATGATAGGACTTAATTGAATCAGTGACAAACTAAGTAACCCTGAGGATTCTCATAAAGCCTTAACAAACCTTGAAGGAACCGGTTACCAAGCCATAAGAGAAACTCTGTTTGTTTGAACACCTTAGCTAAGTGTGAAATCAGACGTAAAACACTCTTTTAACCTATAAAACTCAGAAAAACGCAAAAAAATTTCAATTTTGGCTTCATAATAAACTTGGTAGTGGACCATAAAACCTTTTAACTCCTCAGGAGCTAAAAATTTCCACTTTGTAGTAAAACACTCATTCTTATATATCACTTACCTTTTGTTGTGTTTTACCTTATACTCTTAGAAAGAGTCTGGAAAGGGCCAGGTAGCCTCCGGATCTCATCCTCTTTTTGAGGTGAAATATTTGGTGAATGCCCTCCCAGTCAATCTCTGGTTAGAGTTTGTTGTGTTTTAGAATATCCTTTCAAAAGGATATTTTACAAACACTATGGTGGACAGTGTACCCCTTAGAAAACATTCTAAACCTCCCACCTGGCGACTCCACAATCCTGAACAGACCTTAAGACTCCACTGGGAAGAACCCTTATCATCATAATATCATTCAAATTCAGTTAGAGGACTGTAGGATTAAAATTTGTGTAAAAATATCAGTTAACCTCTCAAAGATTGTCATACTTGGTTGAACTTTTCTTGTTATTTGGGTCTAGAAACACATCATAGTGGCTCCTAGAAAGATCCGCACTAGAAACCATCCTAACCCTGATCCACCTGAGATAGTTGATGACCCAGAAATAATCCTTAGGAAGTCTCCTAAGATAGAATCTTCAACTATTTTCAGATCACCTCCAAGAGCTAATTCAGTCCCTGAAAATCTTTTAGCTCTACAAAAATCACAAGCCAACTTAGTCAATCCCTTTAGGACTAGGTCATTTGGTGATTTAGATCAACTAGATTCTGAGTCTTCACTTTCATCTCCCAAGACGAGTGAACATCCTGGTAGTAGAGAAACGACACCTCCTGATTTACACTTCCTTCATAACCTAGGTGTCTCTCACCCAAGATCAGCTCACCAATCCACTACTGTTCCATCCACTTCTGTTCATCCTTCATCCACTGTTCAAACCTCTCCACTTCAGCCCACACCTCCTCTTGTCAATCCACCCCTTGTAAACCCACCCCCACCACATATCATGGCAGCATGGTATGCTCCCTTAGTCCTTCGTGTACCACTAGTCAATCTTCCACAGGACTATCAGTCCAAAATTCCATTATATGATGCTAGCAATGCTATAACTGCATCACAACATGTGGATAGGATGGATGACTACATTGACAAAAATGAGATCGATGATGATTCTATCAAGCTTAGATTATTTGCTCAGAGCTTAGGGGGAGAAGTAAGAAAATGGTTTAAAGGTTTAGCTCCCCATAGTGTTAATGATCTTGAAGCCTTCCATCAAACGTTCCTAAATAAATGGGAAGTAAAAAAGAATCATCTCCAAGTCCTTGCTGATTACAACAACCTTCGTAGGAACCCCGAGGAATGTGTACAAGCTTATTGTACTAGATTTAACAACGTATATAATGCACTTTCCCCAGAACTAAAACCTCCACAGAGCTTAGCCTTAAATAAATTTCCTGAAGGTTTTGACTCTGACATGACTTATTCACCAAGAGAAAGAGATTTTGCAACTATCGAAGATATGCAAAGGGGTGCTCTTTCTGTAGAAGTCAACTTAATAGAAAATAGAGCAAGAATGAAAACTGAGAAGAGATTATATTTTAAAGAGGAATCCCCCCCTTCTACTTCAAGCTAAAAAATGGAGAGAATGTTGGAAGAAATGATGAAAGAGATGAGCATAATTAAGAAAGCACAAGAAAATCAAAACCAGACTGCACTTCAAAACAATCAAAACAGAAATAGAAATCAGAATTATAGAAGATATAACAATCAAGATAAGCAAAAAAAAAGTGACCAACAAATTAGACCTCCTTTCCAACAGAACTATGTAGATCAATATGAGGAATACATGGAGCTGAAAAGGTTGGAAGAATCACATGTAAACTTGGTTAGATCAGATAGTGGGGATGATGTTTTCCTTACTGAAGAAGAACAAGGTTTCTTCTCTAATGATCAAAATACAAACACCTATGAAGATTCTGATGACTATATATTGGGTTTTGAAAATGAAATCATGGAGGCACACAAACAGTACGATCTCAGAAGCAAGGGAAGTATAGAGAATTCAAAAGATCAGAACACTAGCACTGCTGTCAAGAAAAACGCAGAAAACCAACCCAAAAAGGTAGCAGAAAAAACCAACATTTCAGCAAAAAAGCCAGATTTAAACAGAGACAAGGGAGTCCAGCCAAATGTTGAGCAAAGTACCCCTAGCACTTCAGCTAGTGGTCCTAATAAAACTATTCCTATCACTAGTCCAAAAAAATTTCAGCAAAACAAAGTTACTGAAAAGAATTCAATTGAAAAAACAGATGTAAATATTAACAAGTCAATTATTCCTTTCAGCCTTGAGGGAGAGATTGCTAAGATAAAAATTACCATCCCCTTAGCTGAACTAGTAACCCAAGATGTGTACAAAAACCAAGTTTTGAAAGATTTGAATTTAGGAAGTGATACTGACACCTTAAACTTGACAGATGACAATCCTGAGCTGTTGTTTGGCCCAGAGGTTGAAGGAAAATATCAAGAAGGACCAGTCCCTCCCTTATATGTTAGTTTGAACATCCACGATAAAATTTTACACAATGCCATGTTAGATTCTGGAGCTTCACACAATCCAATGCCCAAGGTAGTAATGGGAAGCTTGGGCTTAGAAATTACTAAACGATACAGAGATTTGTATTCTTTTATCTCAAGCAGAGTCAAATTTTTGGGTTTAATCAAAGATTTATGTGTTAACCTAGCTCAGATCCCTGCCAAGAATCTAGTAATGGATATAGTTGTAGCTGACATTCCCCCTAAGTATGGCATTCTCTTATCAAGATCATGGGGAGCCAAACTTCAGGGAAGCCTTCAAATGGACATGTCTTAAGCCACCATCCCTGTTTTTAACCAAAACAGAAGACTATACAGATAATCCCACATGAAGTACATGGTGAGTAACATGGAAAAACCAAACAACACTCCAATATATTCTATTAAATCAAGTTTAGACTCCTTTATCTTGTGTAACGAAGATGAAATTACTCAACAAGGTAAAGAAAACATGGACCCGATCAGTTCACCAAAACAATCCAATCTTACTTGGAATCAACTTCAAAACATTGACAAACAACAGCAACAAGAAAATGAAGATGAGTCAAATATACTTTGGACGATAAATTTTGATCGATCCTGTAATAAAACCAGTGCAGGGGCAGGTGTCTGGATTCAAAACACAAATCAGAGTTTTTCATACAAGTTAGACTTCCCATGTACTAACAATATTGCTGAGTATGAAGCACTTCTCCTAGGCTTGCAACTGCTTAAAAAATTAGAATCCCAAAAAATATCTATTTTAGGGGATTCTGAAATTATCATCAAACAAATCAAAGGAGAATACTCAGCCAAGATTCCAAGGCTTAGGGAATATCAAAATTCTGTCCTTGACCTATTAAAAACTTTCGAAAAATATGAACTCATCTTCATCCCTAGAGCACTGAATCATCTAGAAAATGAACTCGCCTTCGCTGCCAGCAATTGCCAAGTACCTGAGATAAATGAACAACTCATTATAAAGGTGAAACACAGACCTGCTGTGCCTGATAAGGAATATCACTGGAAAGTGTTTGAATCTGACAGACAAATATATGATTTCTTGAAATCAAAAAATGATTTCAGCATACCAGCACCAGAAACTAGCCATGAAGAAAACTGTTTGTATGTTGAACAAATCCCAGAGGCTGAAATAACATATCTTGCTAATATAAATCATTGTGAGAATCCTTTTGAAGTAGAGATAATGAACAATGAAGACCAAGAATACTTGGAAGTCTTACAATGCAAAAATGATAAAATCCCAAGAGGTCTCACACCTTTAGAACACCTGTTTGATCTCAACGATGTAGCTAAAGAACCAAGAATGGAGCCTGTGGAAACAAATATAGAAGAACACAACATAGGCAGTCTAGCAGAACCCAAGATGATCAAGCTATCCCGCACCCTCCCATCTCACATAAAATTGCAATACATAGAGCTTTTCAAAGAATTTAAAGATGTGTTTTCTTGGGAATACAAAGACTTAAAATCATACGATACCAGCATCATCCAGCAGAAGATCCCCTTGAAGGAAAATCAAAATCCTTTTAAGCAAAAACTAAGGAGAATAAATCCCCTTCTACTACCTTTAGTTAAGGAAGAAATTGAGAAAATGTATAATGCTGGGATCATAGTACCCATTAGATTTTCAGAATCGGTATCAAACTTAGTTTCTGTTAGAAAGAAAACAGGGGAAATCAGGCTCTGTATTACCTTCAGAAATTTAAACAAATCCTCTTTAAAAGACAACTACCCCTTGCCCAAGATGGACCATATACTTCAAAGGGTAGTTGGGTCAAGAAGAATATCCCTATTAGATGGGTTCTCAGGTTACAATTAGGTGTTAGTGTTCCCAAGTTATCAAATCAAAACTTCTTTTACCACACCTTGGGGCACCTTTATGTATGTCAAAATGCCTTTCTGATTAATGAACGCAGGGGCCACCTTCCAAAGAGCCATGGACATAGCCTTCTCTGAAGATATTGGCTATTTTATAATTATTTACCTTGATGACATAACTGTTTTCTCAAAAACTGATGAAGAGCATTTGATTCACCTAAGAAAGGTTTTTGAGAAATGTAGGAAATTTGGCTTATCACTGAATCCCAAGAAGACCCTCTTTGGACTCCAAGAACGGAAACTTCTTGGTAATATAATTTCAGAAGAGGGAATCAAAATAGACCCTACAAGAATAGATGGCATATTGCAAATCAGCCATCCCAGTAGCCTCAAATAATTGCAATCCTTCATTGGAAAGAAATTTTTTTTGAGAAGGTTTATGCCCAACCTTGCTGAGCTATAAAAAAAAATTAAAAACATGCTTAAGAAAAACGTGGGTGTAAAATGGTCTTTACCAGCTAAACAATCATTCGAACTGGTCAAACCGGCTCTTACCCAAACACCAGTCCTGAATAGCCCTGATTTTACCAAAGACTTTTACATTTTTTCTTTTGTGTCTGAACATACAATAGCTATAGTTTTGCTTCAAAAGAATGATCTGGGACAATAACAACCAATATATTTCTTTAGTAAGGCCTTAAGAGACGCTCCTCTCAAATATAGTATCATGGAGAAGCAAGCCTTAGCATTAGTGAAAGCATTAAAGGACTTCAGGGTCTACATCTTACACTCTCACATAATTGCTTTTGTTCCACATACTGTTGTCAAGGATATTCTAAGTCAAGACCCTGATGGTAAAAGGGGAAAATGGATTGCAACTATTCTTGAATATGACTTAGAAATTAGGCCCACCAAACTAGTTAAGGGGCAAGGATTAGAAAAAATTATGGCTGAATATAACTTCCAAGCATTGGACATGAATATGGTGGATGTGTTGGAAGAAGCAGAAGAATCTTATGCTCATTTTGTTAAAGAAACCTTTCTAAATTCCCCTTGGTATGCTGACATTGTTTATGTGCTTTTATATTTAAACGCCCCTCCTTCTTTGTCTAAAACTAAAGCTAGATTTTTAAAACAAAAAGCTCCAAGTTTTTGCATTATAGATGAGGTGTTATATTGGAAAAATGCTGTTGGAATTTTTCTTAAATGTTTACTTGAAGATGATGCAGGAAAGATCGTGCACGAACTACATGATGGTGAATGTGGAGGACACCTCTATTGGAAGGCCACGACGAACAAAATTCTCAGATCAGGTTACTATTGGCCTACCCTTTTTCCAGACACTCAGAAGTTGGTCATGTCTTTCCATAAGTGTCAAATCTTTGATGGAAAGAGAAAACTCCTTCCCTTACCCTTACATCCTATCAGAGTTGAGGCACCTTTCCAACAATGGGGGTTGGACTTCATTGGGGAAATTAATCCATCCTCCTCAGCTCAACACAAGTGGATCCTCACAGCCACTGAATTCTTCACAAAATGGATAGAAGCTATACCTACCAGGAATTCTAATGACTCCGTCATTATCAAGTTTCTTGAAACCCATATCCTTTCCAGATTTGGTTGTCCCAGAAAAATCATAACGGACAATGTTGCTGCTTTCAAATCTAAGAACATGGTTAATTTCTGTCACAAATACCATATAACCTTGGGTCATTCCACTGCTTACTATCCCAAAGGAAATGTATTAGATGAATCCTCCAACAAGAGTCTCATCAATATCATTAAAAAGCTGTTGGAAGAAAATAAAAAATCATGGCACAGTAAGCTGGTTCATGCCTTATGGGCTGATAGACTAACTACAAAGAAATCAATAAATATGTCCCCCTATCAGTTGGTTTATGGCATGCATGCAATTTTTCCTACCTCATTGGGAGTTCCAGTTATGAAGCTCATTCAAGAAGTGCAGGTTAAAGAAAATGATATGTAGAGGATCAACCAAACAATCCATTTACAGTAGACCAGAGAAGAAGTTTATGAAAGAACACAGTTATTCCAAGAGAACATGAAGAAACTATTTGATAAGAGGACTAAGGAAAACAATTTCCAGGTTGGAAGTGTTGTTCTTAAATGGGATTCAAGAAGAGAAGAGAAGGGGAAACATGGAAAGTTTGAAAACTTGTGGAAAGGACCCTATATTATTCATGCCGAGAGGGGTCATAACACATTTTTCTTGAAAGAATTGAATGGAGAAGACCTATATGGAGGTCCTGTCAATGGCAGGATTCTCAAGCATTACTTCTGCCAAGAATATTAAGTTTCAAATCATTTTTGTTTACCATTGTAAATATCATAGTCTAACCATTGCATTAAAAGTATGAAAAATTAGAAATACAAAAACAATAGAAAGAAAGAAAAGAGGGCAGATTGAAAACAAGAAAGGCAAAGCCCCATGCAAAAAGAGAAATAAATTTGAAAGTGTGCAAGCTCAAATGCCACTCCTCAAAAACACAATTCCAGTTAGTCAAACTATTTAATCTTGACTAATTAGCTTTAAATTTTTTTGCTGATAGGATAGTAAATTTTATTTTCCAAACTATTTAATCTTGGCTTATCAGCAAATAGTTTAGGTTAGAAATTGAAGGTTCAAACAAACTCAAAATCTGAACCAAAGTTTCCGAAGGAGATGACTCAAATCTATGTTAAATTTTGAGTCAAAGAAATGTAAAGATCTGGTTCTAGTCATCTTAAAACCTAAACCAGAAGAAAAGAAAGACAACTCAAAACAAGTTTGAAACAGAGCTGAAAAAAGAGAAGGCATTACTTTGAGTTTTAAAATCTTAAGCCTTCTATTTTTAAATTTCAATTTTCTGCAAATAATAATCTATGTGCAACTTTTTTTTATTCCATAGATCACAGCAAGTCAAACAGCTTAGCCTTGACTTGACTATTTTTAAATTTATGTTATAGAATTTAGAGAATGAAAGTCTGTTGGACAGTTTAATCCCAATATACAGTAGATTAGGTAGAGAATCATATGGATCCAACTGTTTAATTTGGATCCATGAAGGAATAAGAAGTAGAACTAGATTAGATTTTTGTTTTCAAAAAGAATAAAATGTTGTAAGAGAGTTTTTCAATCCAAGTGCACTCTGATGAAGAAAAAATGCTAGATCAGTAGGATTGGGTAGGTAGAAAGTTTGTTGATGAAAGTTCCATTGTTTTTCAAAGACTGATAACTTGTTTCCAGAGCAAAAGAAAATCATTCAAGCAGAAGAGAATAGCCCAATGGATGAGGCAACTGATCAGCCTCCCAGAGAATACATGTCTGCAGTTCTTGATGCCTTCAAGAAGGCACCATCTCCAACTGGAGCCACTGTTAGCCACCCATAAAAATATGTCATATCAGATGGTGACTAAATGATGTTGGATAGCCTCCAAGAAACAATTTCATTACTGAAATTGCTGATACTTGAAGACTTTTGATAATATCCTATCCTTGGGTAATATTCACTATTGTTTCCCTTCAGAGCTCAGAATCCTGCTGATTTCCAAAGCCAAAATACTGCTGCAAACCCCATTTTTCCCTTTATTCCTTACCATACTAACCTCATTTTCTATTTTCCCATTCCCCATGAAAATCCCATAATTTCATGTTTTCTTCCCTTCCCATTTCATAAAATCCATTTCATAAGGTCTAAGACTCCTTCTTAGCCTTATCAGAACCCTCTATTTCCTTCAAAAACCGTTAAAAATCATGAAAAATGCATATTGTCTATGCATCAGACCTTAGCCCCTTTCGCTAAGACTCTAACCCTTCCCTCGTCCATGCGTCCTGGTGCTAGAACCGGTCGCTAAGAAATCAGGCGCTAAACCAATAAATAAATCCATTACCGGTCCTGTTTTTCCTTTGTAAAATCTAAAAACCCACATTTCCAAAGTTTTAACGTGAAAAATCAATTCACATGTTTTTATTTTTAAATGGGTGGACCCGCCGCGCAAACGCATCCTAGCAATTCATCCAACTCACAGATCCGACGGTGCGGAGTGCGACTTACTGTGGTCCCCACCTCCAGTGCGTCGGTTGCCCAAAACCGCATGGTATGTTTCGCACCGCCTTTGGGCGAAAGGTGGTTTCCTCCCAATCGGCAGTGATTCCATACGCTTTCCACCACGCATCCTATGTACCTTTTCCAAAACCGCCATCCCCACGCATTAAATTTATCCCTTGCGCATTAACGTTCGGGCCAGGGCATGCAGCGAAATAAATCTCTACCGTCTGATCTGGGCCCCCTCATCCAACGGCCATCGCTCTTCGAAAGTGTCCAATGGTTAACCAAAGTGTCTGCACGATAAAGAAGCCCTCGTACAGCCGCAAATCAATCTCCGTCGTCAATCTGATCTGCAGATCGACGGCTCATATCACGTCGCCCGATTCCATTTCCCAGAAAACGATTCCCTCTGTTTTGACTTTCAATACCCCCTGATTCCATCTTGACTATCCAAATCAATACAGATCAATGGCACAGTTTCAATGCTGGGGTATACCCCCAATATTTTTCTTCCGTACACCCGGACCCCCCACAATCATCCTCGACCGTCGAACTTGGCACGAATCGAGGGCTCTGATCTAATCCTCCTTCCCCCATTCTTTTTCGACCATTCTTAGATTAAATCTCGACCGTTGGATGATGCCATCCAACGACCCTGCTTCCTCTGCACATCATCCGATGCAGATTGACCTATAAACGCAGGATTTGGTAAAGTTCATTTGTCTTTTGTAGATTTTAATGTTTTTCTCTTAAATGAAGAAATTTCGCCGGCCAAGGACGACGATCCTCCAGCCTTCGAATGCATCAAGAAAGTCATCCACAAGGTTAAATTACATGTTTCGTCGATGTTTTCTCAGGCATTGATGCCTTATAAACCCTGCGTAGCCTGGCACGACAGTAAGGAAAACATGGATTAGGTGCAGAAAAAGAGTATCAGTGCTGAAGATCAGGAAATTATCAGAACAAAGGATTAATGGATTGTTTATGAGGATTATGACCCAAAATTATCATTATAAACCTAATCCCCGAGATAAAACATAGTTCAAAGCAAATCCAAAAGGTTTCACCGACGAGAAACCCTCCACCGCCACAAATGGAGGCAAATTGATTCCTCCCTATGACTAAAGCGCCACATGTGCCTCAAAGTATTCAATCAGGAGCTGAATTTATTGATTAGGATCAGATTTTTGCCTCGACACGGCCGAAGAAGTTACTTCTGCCAAGAACTTCAATGCAAAGAATATCTGAAGAGTTTCTTCGACACCACAAAATGCCTCAAAGGTCAAAAAAACTCCTACCAAGCTTGAAATCATTATAAAAATCATTTAATACAGAGGATATGTATGTGAACCTCCTCATTGAACCCCTCAAAGGCCATGAGCCATTTAATTATGTATTAATTGTAATTGAGATCTTTTATCGGATCTCACCTCCTCATATTTATATATATACTATAGCAGAAGATGAGAGAGTGTTGGTTGTTGTTTGATTACAAGTTGTAACATTGAAACTCTCTGAAATAAATATACAAGTCTGTTGAAGTTGAAAAAAAATTTGAAGTCTTTGATGTCTTGATGATGTTGTTGCATGCTTGTTCCTGAGAAGGCTCTATCATTGGATCCATGAGCTTGGCTGTTGGTGAAGTATTCTGAACTGTGCTATGTTTTTCCCCCATTTTCATTATGTTCCATAAATCTTACTACAATAGGCTGAAAGTTTTAGACTAAGAAATGACTCCTGTAAGCACCTTAGATCTGTTCATCCTTCACTGTTTTATGTTTTCTTCTGCTGAAGTATTTTAGAGGCTTTAAACTTTCTCTTTAGTATTCATGCTTATTTATTTCTATAATATCTCAAATAGTTGGTTTCAGCATGATTTATGGTTTTCCCTGCTTGTCTGCTATCACTTGAAAGCTGTCATTGAAGTCTCCCTTTGAAGTACCATTGTTTTAAGTTAATCAAAGAGGTCGGTTTTGATCTTGCCCTTTGCCATTGCTTGAACAATTGTTTTGAAGGTCTTTATAGCTGTAAGCATAGATGTTATTTAGGTGTTCCCTCTTCTATGAATGCAACTATCAGTGAATCTTTTATGTTTTCTAAATCCTTTAAAATAAAATCTTTGAGGAAATAGGGAGTTTCCCGAATCTTAGATTTCATTTTAAAAGTTGTCTTGAAGTCATTATTTGCTTAAAAAATGTTTTTAGAATTTATGGTTAGCCTTTTCTATCAAATATTTCTTTATTGTTAAGTTATGTTTTCAAGTTTCCCTTTGTTGAGAATTAAACTTCTTTTTCCAAATCATTAATGTTCACTTCATTCCAAAAACAAAAGGATCCTCTGGCCAAGTTAAATTTTCCCTTCGATATCCCATATCCCTTGGAGAGTTTGTCATGACCTTATTTAGACTCCATTGCCCAATGAACTAGATATTTCCTCTTTCTGTCTATCTTTCCTAGACCTTCCATGTTCTGCTGTATCAACTCAATCCAACCAAAAAAACATCTGTACTTAATAAATAGTCTAAAATTCATACTCAAAGCACAAAAGATAAACCTTTGCAAACAAATATTTGAGAGATCTCTCTCTGAGAACAGGAGGAATAGATCCTGGAACTCTAAAGATTGGTTCTGATGTTGCCTTGTCTTTTGATTTTCCAAACTGTCAAAACATGGAACACCAACAGGAAGCAGGAGTGGTCCAAGAGGTTGGAATCCTAAATAGGGGTATATTTTTATTCCGAGAAGATTCCTCTGAGGTCGAGAAGTGCCAGTGTTAGAAAGGGTTTAAATTTATAGTCATTTTCCATAGTTTTTCACTAGGAATCAAACCTTCCAACCCGTTTCTCTAGCAGAGGTCCCCATTTTCAGGCCATCACCAAAAGTGGTTGTATAAGATGTCAATTTTTAATTTCTTGTAATTTATTTGGACTTCAATTTAATGAAAGAGGCCTCCCCACATTGAGAAATTCATGAAGACATAGCCCACATTTGGTGAAATCTGTAATCCTATATTATTGAATCTTTGATATCATGCTTTCATTTGATTTCCACTTATTTTCGTGTGTTTAAGTTACTTGGTTATACACTCTTTCATTAGGGTAATTTTGAGGTATAAAATGTGTAACGAACCTCATTCCGTATTCAACAATTTTTTTTCCTCCATCGTTAGCAATATGCATACATTTAGAAAGTTCATCCTTCAGGTTGGCTATATGAAGAACAGCTGAATTTATTCAAGGAAAAACAAAATTTACATTTTCATACCTTATGGAAATACTTTCCCAATTGAGTTAACTTCTAGAATTGTCACCTTTCTTTTAACTCTCTTATTTTAAATTTGTCCTCTATTCTATTAAGACAATTAAATGTTGTTTTTCTAATAACCTATGAATACCTTGGTACCAGAATTCGATCCTTGGTATTACTATAGAGTTTCCATGGTAAATACACATATATCTTTTATGGATTTAATACCTCTATCATCATTATTAGAAAATCGTGACTATGGTCATGTTATACACCTTACTTTGGGAATTTCGAATCATATAAGTCAACCTTTTTAAATCGACTTCTCCCAATTCGTTTTCTGACTTCATTATAAATTTTCTCTATGGTTTGGACGTTCCTTCTCTTGCGATATCATATGTATCCTTGCGTGTGCATTCATTTCCACATTATTCTCTTATGGAATGGATTTTTCAAACGTTGGCATAGCATATCGTCTCAAATTCGAACGTTGTTTTTATTACTTACCTTATGGGATCCCATCAGAATCCATATATGATATGCATATTTTGTGGTCCACTATTGGAGTCATGTCCTTTGTCTAACATATATTAATTTTTTATTGTTGTTTGATTTGCCATACAATTACGTTGAGTTAAACCCAGTGATCATTCTAACTTCTCGAGCCTGTAAACTTGATTAGCTTGATGGGTTTCACATTACGGATCTAGCGTCACCTTTAATTCCTTCCTACCTAAGTACACTATACTTTTAATGTGATTTAATTCACATCGTATCACAAAGATTGTAGTCGATCCTTGTGAGGACCGACACATGTTCGACACTTGGAGGGATAGATTTACTTAGGTTTTCGACTTTCAATTTCTATATGTATCGCTCTCCAAACCCTCATTCATTTCTTTGTTCATATTTTTGTTTTTGCGACCATTTTTAGTGGGTTTAACTCTGTAAAAAGAATTAGCTCTGGTATGGGTTCTCATGGAAAACCAGGGCGTCAACGCGGCCTTCACTCTACGTAGAGGTATGAAGAAGCTCTCTCTCTCCCCACTCTGTTGACTATCTACCACAAGTTGCATTTATTTATTGGTTATTCATATTCATTTTTGTTATGGGATTGATAGATTTCCAGAAGAGTCTTTTGTATTTTATAGAGATACTTCCTTTCACTTTTGATATCGTAAGTAGAATGGATCGTGGTCCTGGTTTAGAGATGACTTGTTTACTCTACAATCCTCTCGTGCTTATTATTATTATAATGTCGAATTGGTGTTTTTTTATCCTCTTCTGATCTGAATGGCTTGCTATACACATTGACTCGACTATTAATTTTCTTTCAGGGTTAATTTGTTTGAATGGATTTTACAATGTATATCCATCTATAAGTTAACTTATTCGAGGCGATGAATCTCATCCTCAGGCTTTAGCATTTGTCTCTCATATGCTCATGATACAATTTAAGAAAAATTCCTCGTCCTCTTCAGAAGTTGTTTCGTCCAACTTGTCCCAGTATGAGTATGCTTGGCATTGTAATACTATAGAGAACTTTCGTATAATCTACTGAGATTTTATTTGTATAGATACATAAGCCATTTAAATATTCATTCAATATTTCCAAGATGATGTTTCTTAGGACGTTTATCATTTTACCTCAGGTAACTCAATCTTCCTATTTCATTTCTTATACATTCACTTATCTCTTGTTTTGTTTTCATATGTTTCATTTGGAAACAAAGTCATTTTCTATGGCTGATATATGGATTATAGGTAAGCCTTTGATATCGGCTTCCTTTATATGGTTCCTCAAGCACACTTTTCATTTCTCATCGGAGAATTTGTAACCCATCCCTGTCTTCTACAGGTCAGTACTTCCCCAGCGACTTCCAGCAATAGTCGCCCCGTTTCCTTGGCAGCGGTTTATTTAAATTTTGTTTTATATATCTCAATGTATAATACCAGCGAAGCTAATTGGACTCGACCTGTTTATCTCTGTATTCTTTGATGTTAGAACATAGAGGGTTTTATAACCCTCGACTTGGATTTCGGTGGTTCCTAAAATTCCAATATAATATTTTTTTTGTCGGTGTATTGTTCGCAGGGTATGAGCTGATAACTTTTATCAGCACCCTTATGCTCATTTTTGGTTATTCTATAGATGCATAATTAATTTTGTGGTTCATCTGAACTATTTTTAAAACAAATCCATAGACAGTTTATGGATTTTCTATGTACTGTCCAACCTCAATCTATTGTTTCCTTGTTGGTAATTCTAGATATTTTAACATATTAGTGATATGCCAATTTACTACATGATATCCAAGGGGATATACTTCTACGAAATGTGTCAACTTTAATTAACTATGATAAGTTATATGAATATATGGTTATCATTTCAGGAATGAATTAAAATTTGGCACATCTATAATTAAATTTGAAATTTCCGTATCTGCTTAATATCAAAGTTTTTCCAGAAAATCTCTGTACAAATAGGCCAGAATAGGGCCTTTGTCAGTTATTTCATTTCCAATCTTTTTCCCACAGTGTAGATATAAATTATATCGGTTAACTTTTCATTCTAGTGTGCATACATTAGATTAATATACATGAATGCATACATTTTAGAGGAAATCTACTGATTTAACATTATACAAACTGCCTACATGGCATGTTCATATCAACTGTAAAATTTATTTACAATATTCTTGCTATTTAAGTAGTTCTAGTGTACTGTAGTCCTCTATACTTTCACCTGTAAAATTTTTATTTCCATAGCACCTAACCATATTAGATTAGATTATTTCCTAAATGAAATATATTTGAAGTATGTCTATTTTCAATTATGTCTGTTACCTATAAAGCTACCCTTTTCTCTTTTCATATATGCAACAGTTATTTTTGTTAACTTAGAAGAAGATTAAATTTAAATAACTAAATCATCTTGGGGTAAAATGTATCCTCAGATTTAAACCAGTATTGGTTTAGAAACTCTGATGGATTCTCCCCATAGATTTTATTCCTACAACTACACAGATTTGAGAAGTTTTATTTCTTCTAACTAGTTCTGTCAATGTAAGGAATAAAAACTTCAGAAATTAAATATAACCTAACATCTACAACCACTAACCCTATTGCACAATAACCACTATTTTAACCATGCATAGAAAATATTTGGACATACCACTTCTGCAAATGACCAACCTCCCAACCTTAGAGTTATTCTGCCTCCATAACTCACCCCAAAGCTGAGATCATCTCCTAGAATAGACCAACCCCAATCTATTCTGGAGTAGCTTATTTAATCTTATGTTCCGCAAAGCTTGTTTCTAATTCTGCGTCCAGAATTATAGGATGCTTTTATTCCTCTTTGCATAGGCTTCCCCTTTTAGGGACTTTAAAGTTGATTTTTGTTTTTCCAACTTTTTACCTCTTCCCAACTACTCTCCACATCATTGGGGAAATCTAGATTTTTTCTCAAAAATATAAATTAGAGATAATTTCTTACAAGGTTTTTTTTTTTGAAATATTTTTGGTGAAATTCCTAGCCTCTCTCCATACCTCATGGATTTGGCAAGTGATCTCAAAAATATCATTTGGTCAATATGCGCAGAAATATTTTATTTACTTTTTCAAAATTTAAATAATTAATTACATTCACACCATAGCTATCCATTGGGGTCCACTCCCCTTTGGATTCAATTTCAAATGTCTAACTTGAAAACATAAAACTAGGGGTGTTACATATTCCCCCTATGAAAAAAAAACATCATCCTCAGTGTTAACAACTAATTACTAGAGTTCATTTTGAAAATAGATATGGATATTTTTCCATCATCTCAGCTTCTCTTTCCCATGTAGCTTCTTCAGCAGTAAAGTGCTTCCACTGTACCTTTACTCTTGCTACTGTCTGGTTTCTCAATTCAATTTCTTCTTGCTCCAATATTTGAAGCGGCTCTATGTTGTAGAAGTAAATCCCTTCTGCGGACAGAGGAGATCCCTACTAGCCCAAATCAGGTCTAGAAACAATCGTATCATGCTAAGGCGCAGGTCCCTAATTATAATAAACCAACTTGCGAAGAAGGCCTACCTCAAGTCCAACGCTGTTGTTCCTAGAGAAGATGATGTTCCCATTCCCTTGCTCCAGCAGATCACAATCCTTTCGCTTGCCATGATCGAACACCTGCACACGCAAGAAACACAACAAACACAAGCGTAAAACCCGATATATGAAATTATGGATCAGTCAGAGAAGACACAACTCACGATCATAATGAACGATATGAGTGGAACCATAACCAATAGTCGCTTATCATTAATTCATACAAAGGAAAATACAACTAGGCTCTGACGCTGAACCTTCCTTCGGTAGGTCGTGAGCGGAATACGACTTAGTAAAGCTTGTCTAGAATGGGGACAAGCCTCTCTCTTCGATCGTCAATCTCTTCGCTGTGGATTTGGCACTATGAGGACTATGGAAGATCTTGCAGCATTCTTTAGGCTATGAAGGCTCTTGGAGATTCTTGGAGACTAGCTTGCAAAGGGAAATGGATGGCTTATATAGATGGTGGAAGGGGAGTTGGGATCCCTTCAATCATGGGATTGGCCCTATCCTCAAGGAAGCTTCCATGAGAGGTGGAAAAATACTTCCTCTACATGGAAATCCAGAGCTAAACGTCCCAACCTAATTTAGATACCAGTTCAGGAGTTGGTTGGAGTCAATATTCCACCATTTAGTTTTTTTAAACACCCTTTATTAAGCCTGGCACGAGTGCGACTCTGAGACAGAGCACCAATTGGCATGCCCTCTTTGCAGAATTTCCCCCAATGGCATGGGTATAACACAGGCTAGTCACGCTAATGATGAAAAGGCTATATTTAGGGTTTTTCACAAGGAGATGTCTTCAGGGAAATGAAAGTCCATGTCTAGGGAAATGCCATGAAAGTGTTTTTAGGTTATGTCACTGCTCACAGGTCACGGAATGAGCCCTCCAATGTGTGGGATACAGAATTTTAGGGACGATGAAAAATTTATATGTAACAGATGCCCCCTAAAGCATGAGGTCCAAAAGAGAGAGAGGGACGAAATTCTTTACGAGAACGTGTCCAACTGAAAACACTGTCGTCGGAAAACCTGCGTAGAGGTGTACAACTGATATCTAAAATACATGATACATATGTGGTATGGGCACAGCCATCCATAACAGAGTATACAAGAATCCAGATCCAAGGCATGGACGCAGCCATCCATTAAGGATCGATAAAGAGACTTAGGTATGGTTGCATCCATCCAATGAATGAGTCATGCAACCAATAATAAAAATCCACAAAATCGCAGCCTAGATTCCAACAGACAAAATCCAGGGTCTTGTGCTCCATCTCGACCAGAACAAAGTACAAGTTCAAGCATGCGAATAAGTGAGTTGAAGTCGAACATGCAAGAACATCGCTTGATTACCAGCCAATGATGAAAGCTATTAACAGACGCGAGAGGTACCACCAATAATGACAATGGTTCTCAACATACTATAGGTACAATCTACGACATGTGAATCAATGAGCTGACGTCAAACACCCATAGAATCACTCGATCGGAGGCCAATGATGAAATCCTCACGTCGAACGCAACGAACCTGCCATTGAGGCATGCAGGTTCCAAGGTACCAGAAGGGAGTCTCTAGATCAGCTTCCTGGATAATGAGCTGAATTCGACAGGAAGTGACCTTGATCGAAGGTGGGCCATAGTGTTTCCCACATCATCGACACGATACATAGGAACATAATGTCTTTTGTGAATTAGGATCAGGCGAGAATCAGAGGAAGGTTGAAATTTATTTTTTATTTTTTTACAAATGTCAACTTCTCTTGAACATCTTGGTGGCACGATAGTGGATTTGGCAGTATTTGACATCACAATATCAGAGGTCATGGTGATGAGGCAAAGAGCAGATAAGAGGTCAAAAAGGATTACCCAAACCCACGGAGGCAAACAGATAATGAGATGAGATGTCCCCAACCCGACACGAATACAGACAATTTCCATGTTCAAGAGCGACATACTACCGACACGACATTGATGTTGGTTCCATTTTCCCCACCATTTCTGGCGAGTACCTCTTTATTTTTACACAAGCTTGAATAAGACACCATATGCTTGTCATATAAGTTCATCCTTCGGACAAACCCAACCTAGTACATTTAACGAGCCCTAGGAAGGAGAATCTCGAATATCGTCATTACGACTGGATCCAATGTCATCAGGGCTTAACGAGTCTAACAAAGGAAGAATCGGCATATTTTCATATTTAGATAGTTTGAAAAGACAACAGAAAAGTAAAATCCAAAGGTCCCTTTTCGTAAATAGTTCCCCAGATCCGAAAAGGTATAAAACTATGTCTGAGAAAACCTCCTAGTCGCGAGAGGCTAGGGTATTCCTTTTTCATAAATAATCTATCCTATACTGAAAAAGGGGTAAACATATATTGGGTAGATGTCGTTTCATGGCCACTTTAACGAGATCGAAATGACAAGGGCCTCGACAATCTTTTCATGTTTAGAGAGTCAGAAAAGAGCTGAAAGATGACTCCACGTGGAGGAACGAGTGGTATAAAGGGTAGCAACTAGTTCCGGTAATGGTGGAATTGCTCTGAACAAATAAAGGTCAAGAGGATGGCTAACAAGACCACTCATCGCAGCGGTTACTCAGGAATAGGTAAAACAATCAAGTGAAGGAATATGATTGGCCAAGCAGATAGTGACGATGGAGTGAGAGAACCAAGGCTCATCTGGCAAAAACAGGCTGATAAAATGGCAATCATGAGAGGTAAAATGGGAAAGGTTTCATTTTTACACAAGCTTGAAATCAGGAAACTCTGCTTGAACTTGGTTTCATTTTTACACAAGCTTGAAAAAAAGATAAACTATGCTTGAAAAAGTAAGCATGCCCCCAGCATGGTGACTCAATTCAAGGTACATGCCCCCCAAGCTTCACTCCATGCATCTTAGTAAACAGATGGAGGGAGTGAAGGTTCACTTTACGAGATCTAAGAAAGACTCGACTGGGATTTTACGAGATCTGATAAAAGACTCGAATTGAATAAGACCGTGTTTCATTATTTTAACGAGGTTGACACAATAAAAGAACTATCCTCAGGACACCTTGTTTCATGGTTTAAGGAGCTTGGCACAAGACAAGGAACTCTGCTCCCCAACCTTGTTTCATTTTTTAAAGAGCTTGACACAAGACAAGGAACTCTGCTCCACCAACCTTGTTTCATTTTTTAAGGAGCTTGACACAAGACAAGGAACTCTGCTTTGACAACCTTGTTTCATTTTTTAAGGAGCTTGACACAAGACAACGAACTATGTTTCGACCAGCTTGTTTCATTTTTTAAGGAGATTGACACGAGAAAACGAATTGTGCTCTGATAACCTTGTTTCATTTTTGAAGGAGCTTGACACAGGAAAAGAACCATGCTCCAAAAAACTTGTTTCATTTTTTAAGGAGCTTGACACAAGATAAGGAACTCTGCTCCAACAGACTTCATCATAATGAACAAGAAGTCATTGCTTCCAATATTTACACTCCTGATGGAAGGAAAACATCCTAGAAGTTAGGACCCAATCCCCCCAGCACACTATGCACAACGACACTATCACTGAGTACAGACACGGGGTAGGTAGCCACATAGTTGACCTGTGGTGGGACAGATATAACAGCTGGATAAAAACCAGGAAGGGATGATGGTGGTCCAGTGGCCACATTATGACCAAAGAATGAAAGCTAATCAATGGTCATGATCGGTCCTTCATGTGGAAAACAAACCACATGAAAAAGGGAGGGGATGAGCACTCCCATGGCATATGTATAATCACGCCCCAAGAGAAGATTAAAATCCAAGGGGCCTGGAACAACCATCACTTCCATATGGATGGTTTTACCCCCCAAAGTAACAGGTAACCTTGTAAGGACCCCTAATGGTTGATTCGTCCTTTTTTTAAACGCTAACAAATTCTATGTAATAGGCGCAAGCGGCGGTGAACCGAAATATTGCCAGGTAGTTGAGGATAGACAACTAACATACGTGCCTTCATCTATAATGGTGTTGGGTATGACCAGACCAAAATCCTGTACTGTTATCTCAAAAGGCACATAAGACGGAAGGCGATATCCTACAAATCGATTCCATTCAAAGGAAGTGACCAAAATACTTGGAGGGGATACCATCGAACCGAGATGGTCTTCCCCTAGTGTTATAGAAGAAGAAGGAGCATCCTCCATGACCTCCATCTCAAAGGCGAGTGGAGTTTCCTCTGGGACCTCCATCATGGGAGGCAAAGGAGCAGCTTCTTGAGGTTTAGGGATAGGTGAATCTTTCTCCAAGTCCGAGGAATTTGAAGAAAAAAGAAGAACCTAAGGGATGTGAGGTCCACTCTCAACGGAAAATACCTGGTGCACCGTAGACAGGGCCAGTTCAACTGATCCCACGACCAATGGTTGGCCAGGAATGGATTCCTGAACTTGAATTTCCGAGAGAGCAGGATCGACCAAGGATGAATCTTGACCAATCGTAGGATCAGTTGGTGGAGGACTCAAAGAAATATTTTTATAGCCAACCAGGAGGCATGGTGTAGAAACATCTGAGTTGTCCAAGACTCTTTTGGCTTCATCCATATAAGGACAAAGGTGAATGGCATGGTGCCCTTCACACAACTTACAGGGATTGCTAATCTTACCCTGCTTCTTAGGAGCCTTACCAACACCAGTTGAAGACGTGCCCCCAAATTGACTCCAGGAAGCCAAAGGCAATAGCGGGAAATCGTTGGACCATGCTTCAAGCACGTTGGCAATGCCAGGAAAGTCTTGAAGAAGATGGTCTCCCGTGCACAACATGAAAGGGAACTTGACTTTCCCTGGAGGGTTAGGAGGTCTATTGATGGAAGGCTTCTTAGACGGAATAGCCACAGAGCTAGCCTCTCCTTTATCAGACTTCTTCTTCTTTGTCTTCTTCTTATTCTTATTAGCCACTTGGTTACTCGAATCCAAACTTTCACTAGGAGAAGTAGAAGAGGAGGACGCAGAAATAGGCGAAGAATGGGAGAGGTCCACCATAGAATCAACATGATGTTGTTCAGGCGAAGGAACTGATTGAACAGTAGCTGAGGCATTCGAGACTATAGAGGTTGAAAACAACCAAACAGGCAACCCAACAGTTAACCCAGGAAGGGACAACGTTGCCATATAAGGAGTGCCAACATTTCCAAAAGGAGGGAAAGGACCAGGATTCCCATTGCAGGGGATTCCTTGGTTGGTGAAATCTGGAAAAGTTTCCATCAGAAACGATCTTCAAAACAACAACCTAAGGAAACTAACTTTAACCAGGAATATTTCGTGGGTAGTTAATTTTTAAAACATTGAAACAAAACTCTACCATTTCATATTTTAAGAGTCGAGAAACAAGAAAAAGGTGACTCTATCACTTTCAGATTGGAAACAAGCGTGAAAGGACGAGCATTTGATGATCTTTTCAAATTTAAAGAGTCAGAAAAGATTGAAATGACTACTCAAGAATTCTAGGCAAAGGGTGTACCAAATAACCGTGAATTTCAATATACACCTTGGTTTCAAAATGAAGGAGAAATCAACCAAGGACTTAACGTACATGCAGGCAATCTCCCCGAATGTTGTCTCCGGTGTATCATGGGTATAAGGCGGTAGACTCGGCTTCCTATGGATAAAGGATAGAAACCTAGTGGGGTCTCCCTTTATATACATGATGGTACGGGGATCACAAGTCCGTACTAGTGCTATCTAAAGCCAAGAGGCGAACGACAGCTACTAGGTTTAAAGGCACCGAAACACGTCTCTAGCCTAGACCTCTAAATATTTCGTTAATGTTTCAATGCTACCTTAGTGTAAATTGAATAAATTTTAATATTAACCTTCAATTATGTTCCATTTTTCAGGCCCTAGCGAGTGTCATCTGAAAATCTCCTATATGCAGCTATATGAGAAAAGAAAACTTTTCAATTCGATTAATGCTATCTAGTTAAGGGAAGAGTTTCAAACAATGATGCAACAAACAACAACACTGAAAATGAAACCTTTCCAAACTAGATGAATTTCACTATCCCAAAAGTAATTTCAAACATTCAACGATGCGAATAATGCAATGTAGTCTATGCAAAATCCTCTTTTTCGAAAACTATGCAATTGTAATCTATGCACAATTTCCTTTTTATTTTCAAATTATAAGAATGCACTCAATGCATTTTTCAATGAAATGAGAATATACTTAATGCATGCTTTAATGAAAGAGAATGCACTCAATGTGATTTTTAGATTTCAATCATTAAAAAATGTGATCTAAGTTCAATGATAGATTTCAAAAAATACTTTTCAATGCAATGTGATCTAATGCATTTTAACGAAAATAAAACTATGAGACAAAAAATAAAAGAATGAAAATCTCCTAGATGAATGCAAAAGAGATGTAAACAAACACTAAGAATGCAATCGTTGTTTCAAAACACTTTGTAACGAAATTCCTCAAAAGGTGACAAGACATATGAGATCAAACACAAAGAGGACTTCCAAAGCATGAGATCAAAACAAGGCATTCATTCCCTTTTACATCAAGTAATCATGGAGAGAAGACATTTCAAGGAATGAGAAATGTCATCTATGCTCATACAATGAAAATATCAGAAGGGAAAGACACACTCGTGAAGGATTTAGGGAAAAAATCTCAATTTTCACACACCCTGAAATTGGCACGACTTTATCATTGACAACTAGAGCCAACGCGTGAAAAAAAAAAACAAAGAATTCCTCCCAACCAAGACCAGACTCACCACTTCAAGCAGAATCTCCAAGACTCAAATGAACCATGTAATCTAGGCTCAAAGAGAGACAAAGTGGAATTCGAATGAAGAAGAAGCCAATCACTCAAATAATGTAGTGAAATGATAGAAAACCACCAAACGAATGCAGATAAGGAATCACAAAGTTGACTGAATAGGCGAAAACCACAAACTCCCAAGGGAGGCCCGACACACAATAGCACTTAGATGCCCTAGGGCTAAAATGTAAAATCGATAGAAACGGGCAAAAAACCAAAGGAAGAAGGTCACGGTCAGTCAAACAAGGCTCCAGAACACTCAAGCAGTCAAAAAAAGAAACCAAAACCACAGATCAAGCTTAGAAAGCTCAAAACCAAGAAAACCCTAGCACCTTTCAGCATTGGTGCGACTGTTAGGCTGAAACTAGCGCCATAACAGGATTAACGTGGGTAGCAAACTGGCAACTTGCGCCAATTGGTGCAACTGTCAAGCTATTAAGCGTGCCAGTCAAGTTTTCTATGACAAAATGAAAACAAGCAATCCAAGAAGCAGATCAGTGATGTTGGAGCTCAACCGAAAGCCAAAGACACGAAAATAACCAACCAAAAGAGTTGATCAAGCAAGAAAAGTCAAGAATTGACCGAAATACAAGACAATACTCCAAGTATTCAGTTCATAAACTAAACTGAATATTGAATGAAGCAGCATTCATATACTTTCACTAATGCAAAGCCAGAGCGTTTCAAAGGCTATCTGGCTAACTTCAGGCTCCATCTGTAGTTTATAAATTAAAAAACAAGCTAACTCCCCAGTGGAGTCACCAATTTGTTGTAGAGGTAAATCCGCTCTGCGGACAGAGGCGATCCCTACTAGCCTAGATCGGGTCTAGCAACAATTGTATCACGCTAAGGCGCAAGTCCCTAATTATAATAAATGAACTTGCGAATAAGGCCCACCTGAATTCCAATGCTATTGTTTGTAGAGAAGATTATGTTCCCGTTCCCTTGCTCCAGCAGATCACAATCCTTTTGCTTGCCACGATCGAACACCTGCACACGCAAGAAACACAATAAACACAAGCATAAAACCCGATATATGCAATTATGTATCAGTCAGAGAAGACACAACTCATGATCATAATGAAAAATACGAGTGTAACCATAACCAATAGTCGCTTATCATTAATTGATATAAAGGAAAATACAACCAGGCTCTGACGCTAAACCTTCCTTTGGTGGGTCATCAGCGGAATACGACTCAGTAAAGCTTGTCGAGAATGGGGACAAGCCCCTCTCTTCGATCGTCAATCTCCTCGCTATGGATTTGGAACTATGAGGACTATCAAAGCTCTTGTAGCATTCTTTAGGCTATGAAGGCTCTTGGAGATTCTTGGAGACTAGCTTACAAAGGCAAATGGCAAGCTTATATAGATGGTGGAAGGGGAGTTGGGATCCCTACAATCATGGGATTGGCCCTATCCTCAAGGAATCTTCCATGAGAGGTGGAAAACTACTTCCTCTACATGGAAATCTGGAGCTAAACGTCCCAACCCAATTTAGAGACCAGTTCAGGAGTTGGTTGGAGTCAATCTTCTGCCATTTATTTTTAAAAAACACCCTTTATTAAGTTGGGCGTGAGTGCGACTCTGAGAAAGAGCACCAATTGGCGCACCCTCTTTGTAGAATTTCCCCATTGGCGCGGGTATAACACAGGCTAGTCGCACCAATGATGAAAAGGATATTTTTAGGGTTTTTCATAAGGAGATGTCTTCAGGGAAATGAAAGTCCATGTCTAGGGAAATGCCATGAAAGTGTTTTCATGTTATGTCACTGCTCACAGGTCACGGAATGAGCCCTCCAATGTGGGGGATGGGGAATTGCAGGGACAGTGACAAATTGTTGTGTAACACTCTAGAAGGAACTCCCCTTCGGGTTCCACCTATATCACATTCAAATCAACAATGTGAGAAGCATCATGTACATATCTTTTCAATAACTAGACATGAAACACATCATGCACTTTAACATGGGGCGGTAAGGCAGCTTATAAGCCACTGGTCGCACCCTTTCTAACACTTCAAAAGGCCCACAATATCTAGGAGCCAATTTTACACAACTTCCCACATAAAGTGTGTTATTTTTGGGTTTAATACGTAGGTACACATGATCACCCACTGTGAACTCTCGATGCACCCTCTTCTTATCAGCATAGTTTTTCTATCGATCTTTTGCTTTCTTGATGTTTCTTTGTATTTTTTTGAGAATCCTTTCCATTTCTTGTGAAGTATCTGGCCCCAATACTAGCTTATCTTTAGGTTGGCTCCAACTTAAAGGAGTATGACACTTTCTCCCGTAGATCGCCTAAAATGGACTCATTTTGATGGAGGATTGATAGCTGTTGTTATAAGCAAATTCAACTAAATGCAGGTAGTCTTCCCATTTTAATGGCCTATCCATCACATACATTCTCAGCATATCTTCCAAGATCTAACTTTTTCTTTCTGTTTGACCATCCGTTTGAGGGTGATATGCAGTATTAAAATTCAATTTAGTGCCCATGCCCCCAAACAGACCTTTCCAAAAGGCAGTTGTGAACTTAGCGACGAGCGTCTCTATCTGAAATAATCATCTTTGGAACCCCGTGTAGCCTTACTATCTCTTTTAGGAAAACATCTGCCACTTGGGCTGTCCAAAAAGTAGATTTTATAGGTATGAAGTGTGCAGCCTTTGTTAGAGTGTCTACTACTACCATCACAGAGTCATGCTAGTACTTTGTTCTGGATAACCCGGTTACAAAATCTATAGAAACAGTGTCCCATTTCCATTCTGCAATTGGCAAGGGATTTAAAAGACCTGCTATAAATTGATGTTCAACTTTGACTAGTTGACATTCCATGCACCTAGCTAAATAGTCTGCTACATCGCTTTTCATTCCTGGCAAAAAAAAATTCTTTTTCAAGGCTGTAAGCTTTTTTTGATATCCTGGATGTCCTGCATATGGTTGTTTATGGTATTCATCTAGGATCTCTTTTTTAAAACATTCTACAATGGGGATATACAATCTGTTTTTATAGCAGATTAGCCCTTTTTGGTTTTGGGTGTACTCAGCCATTTAATTTTTCTACATTTTTAATTGCAGATTTTCATAATTGGGATCTTCATCTGCTACCTTTTTAACTAATTCTTCTAAAACAAAACTAGCGCTACTCCCAACGTTGCTTATGTTTTGGCAATAATTTCTTCTTAGCCCATTAGCAATTTTGTTTTATTTCCCTTTTATATTTTTTATGTTTATATCAAATTCGCTCCGAAAAGATAGCCATCTGGCTTCTTAAGAATTCAAATCTATTTGCGAAAAGAAATACTTGAGACTAATATGATATGTCATCAATGTAAATTTTTTTCCAAGAAGATAGTGTCGCCACGTCTTTAAGGTATGGATTACAGCAGCCAATTCGAGATCATATACATTGTAGTTCTATTCATGTTTCTTAAGTTTCCTAGACTCATATGCAATCACAGAATTTTCTTACAGCAGAAATCCTCCCAATCCCTCTCTACATGCATCAGTACACACAACAAACGCTTTGTCAGGATCTGCAATATTCAGTATAGGGGTTGTAGCGAGTCTTAGTTTTAGTTGTTCAAAAAAAATTTGGCATTTTTCAGTCCACTCGAATTTTGTGTATTTTCTCTGTAGTGAAGTTATGGGATATGCTATTGCAGAAAATCTTTCCACAAATCTTCGATAATATCCTGCAATTCCCATAAATGATCTTACTGCTGAAACATCAGTCGGCATTGGCCATTCTCTAATAGCCTTTATTTTCTCAGGGTCAAGAGCCAATCCTTGCTCAGAAATAATATGCCCCAAGTATTGAATCTTGTCTTTATAAAATTCACATTTACTGAACTTGGCATATAACTGGTTTTCATTCAAAGTTTGCAAAACTATCCTTAAGTGTTCTTTGTGCTCTTCCTCAATTTTTGAATAAACCAGAATATCATCTATGAACACTAGTACAAATTTATCTAAGTACTTTTTCAAAACGTTGTTCATTAAGCACATAAAGGTGGCAGGGGAATTTCTCAAACCAAAAGGTAGGCCTACAAATTCATAGTGACCATACCTGGTTCGAAAAGTTGTTTTACTAATATCTTCCTCCCTAATTCTGAGCTGGTGATAACCAGTACTCAGATCAATCTTAGATAATACTAAATCCCCTGTTACCTGATCAAAAAGATCATCAATTCTGGGCAATGGGTATCTGTTCTTGATTGTCAGCTTATTCAGATGATGATAGTCAATGAACATTCTAAAGGTTCCATCCTTCTTTTTCAAAAACAACACCAGTGCTCCCCAAGGAGACACACTCGGTCTGATATAACCTTTATCCAACAATTCTCGCAATTACATTTTCAAATCCATGAGTTCAGGGGGGCTCATCCGATAAGGGGCTCTGGAAACGAGGGTTGCTCCAGGCACCAAATTGATGGAAAATTCAATCTCTCTTTTAGGGGGAAGATGAGGAATCTCATCTAGAAAAACTTCTTTAAAATCCCTTACCACTGGTAAAGTGTCTAGTGGGTTTTCTTCAGGTTGCTGTCCTAGTTCTTCAACATGTACAACATATTCTTGATAACCTTTCCTAGCTATTCCTTTTAGTTGCAGAGCTAATATTTTTCTTATAGTGATTGGTTTTGGTTTTCCTTTGAGTATAAAGGGTCTCCCCTCCTCATCTATGTAATGCAAAGTTTTATCCCAACAGTTCATCATAGCCTTTCTCTTTTCTAACCAGTCCATTCCTATCATCAAATCATATGAGCCTAAGGGCAGAATGTTTAAATTTACTTTTGTTTGAAAATAATTTAATTTAATTTCTGTTGGAGGTAACTAATGAGTTACTTTTCTCTTGGTGCCAGTGGCTAACTGGACCAACCAAGACTGTGGAAATTTTTCAGTCTTGAGATTGCATTTCTCTACAACTTGTGGAATAATGTAACTCAAATAAGCACCCAGATCAATCAAAACTGTAACAGATTGGTCAGCAATCTTACCTTCAATCTCGACCATAGTAGCCTATTGTTCTGCTTGTCGGTTATCCAAGGCTGCACTAATAGTAGGTATATTCCTTGCTATGTCATTCACTATGGTAGCTTCTCCATCCCTCATAATCATCTGAATATTTCAGTGTGGAGAGTCCCTCAATAGATGAGGTTCTCCATAGCCCCAACATTTCAAAGGCTCTCACATTTTAGCTATTCCTTCCCTCTTATTATCTCCATCTATTGGTTTTGAATCGAATTGGGACTGAGCAGTTTGACTTTCTTTTGGTTTGCTAAATTTTTTCCGCTGATGATCCCTTCCAAAGTTATTCAAGTAAGCTGGTTTCTATTTATTTCCTTTGAATTCACCCTTGTTTACCCATATTTTCACACACTCACCCTTTCCTTTAAACTGTTGGTAGCATAATCTGGCTTTCCTCACTGCTTCGTCCATAGTTTTTGGATTATCAAACTCTATTTTCTCCTTGTACACAGTAGGCAAACAATTCAAAAACCTTTGTACCTTTGCCTTCTATTCACGAGTATAAGGAACATACCTTAACAGATATGTAAACTTGGTGACAAACTCATCTATGGTGAGATGTCCCAATCTGAGCTTGTGGAACTCCTTTGCTTTATCATCATAATAACGTTCGTTCAAATAGTGGTTTTTAAACTTAACTTGGAAATCTTCCCAAGTCATTGTCTTTTCATGAATGGCATGCACCATTTTCGTCTCCTCCCACCACAAGGTAGCCTTACGCTGTAACTGGTAAACAACTAATCTAGCCTTCAGCTTGCTTTCATATTCATAGAACTAGAAATACTTAATCATATTCAACAACCAAGCCTCAACATCTTCCTCCTTCTCCCCATCATAGGAGGGAGGTTTATCTTTTGGAATTCCCCCTGTAATTTCTTTCTCTATTTATACTGATGTCTAGTAGTGTCATCTTCCTTAGAATCATTAGAGAACTTTCCTTTCTTCCTCTTTGTGGAACCTTCACCTTCTTGGTTGTTCCACGAAGTTGGTTCTCTTATGAGCTTTTCCTACTCCTCACTAGCTAATGACAGCCTGTCATTCTGGCTTCTTAACTCAGCTATCTCCCATTGCAACCTGTGCAACATAGCCATCAAAGGAGTGTTGGGATATGGCATGTTATCTTCATCATGCAGATCAACTTAAATTTCATGTCCTTTAGCCATTGTCTTTTCAGTTCCAGTATCACTGTACACTAAAAAAAACAACATCAGTAAAAATATATATATATTTTTTTCCAACAAGAATTAATTTATACAGTGAGCATAACAACATCCCAGTTTTCAAACATGGGCTCTGATACCATTTGTAACGAACCTCATTCTGTATTCAACAATTTTTTTTTTCTCCATCGTTAGCAATATGCATACATTCAGAAAGTTCATCCTTCAAGTTGGCTATATAAAGAACAGTTGAATTTATTCCAAGAAAAACAAAATTTACATTTTCATACCTTATGGAAATACTTTCCCAAGAGAGTTATCTTCTAGATTTGTCACCTTTGTCTTAACTCTCCTATTTTAAAATTGTCCTCTATTTTATTAAGACAATTAAATGTTTTTTTTCTAATAACCTATGAATACCTTGGTACCAGAATTCGATCCTTGGTATTACTATAGAGTTTCCATGGTAAATACACATATATCTTTTATGGATTTAATACCTCTATCATCACTATTATAAAATCCTGACTATGGTCACATTATACACCTTACTATGAAAATTTTGAATCATATAAGTCAACCTTTTTAAATCGACCTCTCCTAATTCGTTTTCCGACTTAATTATCAATTTTCTCTATGGTTTGGACGTTCCTTCTCTTGCAATACCATATGTATCCTTGCGTGTGAATTCATTTCCACATTATTCTATTATGGAATGGATTTTTCAAATGTTGGCATAGCATAGCGTTTCAAATTCGAATGTTGTTTTTATTACTTACATTATGGGATCCCATCAGAATCCATATACGATATGCATATTTCATGGGCCACTACTGGAGTCATGTCCTTCGTCTGACATATATTAATTGTTTATTGTTGTTTGATTTGCCATAGAAGTACGTTGAGTTAAACCCAGTGATCATTCCAAATTATCGAGCCTCTAAACTTGATTAACTTGATGGGTTGTACATTACAGATATGAGCTCGCCTTTAATTCCTTCCTACCTGAGTCCGCTAGACTTTTAATGTCAGTCGATTCACATCGTATCACAAAGATTGCATTCAATCCTTCTGAGGACTGACAGATGTTCGACGCTTGGAGGGCTAGATTTACTTAAGTTTTTGACTTTCGATTTCTATATGTATCGCTCTCCAAACCCTCGTTCATTTCTCTGTTCATCTTTTTCTTTTTGCGACCATTTTATGTGGGTTTCACTCTATAAAAATAATTAGCTCTGGTATGGGCTCTCATGGAAAACCAAGGCGTCAACGCGGCCTTCACTCTACGCAGAGGTATGAAGAATCTCTATCTCTCCCACTCTGTGGACTACGTACCACAAGTCACACTTACTTATTAGTTATTCATTTTCATTTTCATTATCGGATTGATAGATTTCTAGAAGAGTATTTTATATTTTATAGAGATACTTCCTTTCACTTTTGATATCATAAGTAGAATGGATCGTGGTATTGGTTTAGAGAGGACTTGTTTTCTCTGCAATCCTCTCCTGCTTGTTATTATTATAATGCAGAATTAGTGTTTTTTTATCCTCTTCTGATCTAAATGGCTTGCTATACACACTGATTCGACTATTAATTTTCTTTCAGGGTCAATTTGTTCGAATGGATTTTACAATGTATATCCATCTATAAGTTAACTGATATGAGGAAATGAATCTCATCCTCAGGCTTTAGCATTTGTCTCTCATACGCTCGTGATACAATTGAGGCAAAATTCCTCATCCTCATCGGAAGTTGTTCGTGAGCTTTTTGTCCAACTCGTCCCAGTATGGGTACGCTTGGCACTATAATACTATAGAGACCTTTCATTTAATCTATTGAGATTTTATTTATGTTGATACATAAGCCATTTAAATCTTCATTCAATGTTTTCAGGTCGTCGTTTCTTAGGACATTTATCGTTTTACCTCAAGTAAATCAATATTCCTATGTCATTTCTTATACATCCACTTGTCTCTTGTTTTGTTTTTATACGTTTCATTTGGAGACTAATTCGTTTTCTATGGTCGATATATGTATTACAGGTAAGCCTTTGATGTCAGCTTCCTTTCTATGGTTCCTAGAGCACACTTTTCATTTCTCATCAGATAATTTGTAGCCCATCCCTCTCTTTTACAGGTCGATACTTCCCCTCTGACTTCCAGCAAAAGTCCCCCCGTTGCCTCGACAGCGGTTTATTTAAAATTTGTTTTATATATCTCAATGTATAATACCAGTGAAGCTAATGGGATTCAACCCATTTATCTCTGTATTCTTTGATGTTAGAACATAGAGGGTTTTATATCCCTCGACTTCGATTTCGGTGGTTCCTAAAATTCCAATATAATTTTTTTTTTGTCGGTGTATTGTTCTCAGGGTATGAGCTGACAACTTTTATCAGCACCCTTATGCTCATTTTTGGTTATTCTCTAGATGCATAATTACTTCTATGGTTCATATGAACTATTTTTAAAACAAATTTGTAGACAGTGTTCGGATTTTCTATGTACTATCCAGCCTCAATCTGTTGTTTCCTTGTTGGTAATTCTAGATATTTTAACATATTAGTGATATGCCAATTTAATACATGATATCCAAGGGGATATACTTCTATGAAATGTGTCAGCTTTAATTAACTATGTCCAGTTATATTAATATATGGTTATCATTTTAGGAATGAATTAAAATTTGGCACATCTATAATTAAATTTGAAATTTCGGCATCTACTTAATATCAAAGTTTTTCTAGAAACCACTGTACAAATAGGCCAGAATAGGGCCTTTGTCAGCTATTTCATTTCCAGTCTTCTGCCCATAGTGTAGATATAAACTATATCGGTTAAATTTTCATTCTATTGTGCATACTTTCGGTTAATATAGATGAATGCAGAAATTTTAGAGGAAATCTACAGATTTAACATTATACAAACTGCCTACATGGCATGTTCATATCAACTATAAAATTTATTTACGTTATTCTTGCTATTTAAGTAGTTCATACTTTCACCTGTAAAATTTGTATTTCCATAGCACCTAACCTTATTAGATTAGATTATTGCCTAAATGAAACAGATTTGAAGTATGTCTATTTTCAATTATGTTTGTTACCTATAGAGGTACCCTTCTCTCTTTTCATATATGCAACAGTTATTTTTATTAACTTACAAGCAGATTAAAGTTAAATAACTAAATCATCATGGGGTAAAATGTATCCTCAGATTTAAACCAGTATTGGTTTAGAAACTCTGATGGATTCTCCCCATAGATTTTATTCCTACAACTACACAGAGTTGAGAAGATTTATTTCTTCTAACCAGTTTTGTCAATGTAAGGAATAAAAACTTCAGAAATTAAATCTAACCTAACATCTACAGCCACTAACCCTATTGCACAATAATCGGTATTTTAACCATGCATATAAAATATTTGAACATACCACCTCTACAAATGACCAACCTCCCAACCTTAGAGTTCTTCTGCCTCCAGAACTCACCCCCGAGCTGAGATCATCTCCTAGAACATACCAACCCCAATCTCTTATGGAGTAGCTTATTTAAGCTTATGTTCCCCAAAGCCTGTTTCTAATTCTACGTCCAGAATTACAGGATGCTTTAATTCCTATTTGCCTAGGCTTACCTTTTTAGGGACTTTAAAGTTGCTTTCTTATTTTCTAACTTTTTACCTCTTCCCAAATACTCTCCTCATCATTAGGGAAATCTATATTTTTTCTCAAAAATCTAAATTAGAAATAATTTCTTCGAAGGATTTTTTTTTTTATAAATATTTTTGGCGAAATTCTTAGGCTCTCTCCATACCTCATGGATTTGGCAAGTGATATCAAAAATCTCATTTGGTCAATATGCACAGCGATATTTTGTTTATTTTTTCAAAATTTAAATAATTAATTACATTCACACCATAGCTATCCATTGGGGTCCGTTTCCCTTTGGATTCAATTTCAAATGTCTAACTTGAAAACATAAAACTAGGGGTGTTACAAAATGGGCCTCCTAAGAAAAAATATAAAATAACAGGGGAAATAATAAATTAATATATGATTACATCATCAAATTTTAGAGAGAAAAGAGAAAAAACTACTTTTTCAACTAGTATTTTCAACTTATATCCCTATGGGTTTACAAAAATTTTGAGCGGGAACACTCATTGGATGAATAATTTGAATCCTCTTCAAAGGAGTACCCATGTTTCATATTTTAGATGGATCTTGCTATATGAAAATGATAAATACATGAAAAACATGATTGCAATCACGTTTTTTCATGTATTTCTCATTTTTTGTGTAGAAGGGTCCATCAAAAGAATGTAACATGGGTACTCCTTGGATGGGGAATTAAATTTTTCATCCAACGAATACTCCTGCTTGAAATTTGAGTAAAACCTTGACGAGATAAGTTGAAAATATTAGTTGAAAAGGTAGCTTTATTATTTTATTTTATTTTTATATTTTTACCTTTTTACCCCAAAAAAGTTGAATCATCCCCCATGTTTGACATAATCATATTGAATCTGATTGTTTCTTACAAAGTTTATTTTTCTTAGCAGGCCCATTTTAGTCCTCAAAAGTTCTCTAATGATATGCTTTCTTGGATAGTTCTGGATGAGTTTGTGGAGAATCATGGTCACCAAGTTGAAGAGGAGCACACAATTTAATCCCTAGAATGATGGAAAAATAAGTTTGTCAACTGCATAGTGATACAATTACTTGGAGGATATTTTGGCAAGCACCCCAAGATGTGGGATGAGAAACTTCCTTATCTACAACATGCATACAATTTGGTAGTGCATTCATCCACTCAAAGATCGTCGTTCGAGACAAGATTTGGATATTTTCCAAAGGATCTCTTAGACATGGTTTTTAGGAGATATGAATATTCTAGTGGGAAAAATGAGAAGGAAACATCATTGAATTTCATTCAAAAAATTCAAATGATTGAACAGAATGTACAAGAGCAGTTGGAGAAAATCCAAGATGAATCCAAATCTTGACATCACAAGCACTGAGTTGATCGCCAATTCTAGGTTGGAGACAAATTGTGGATCCACATTAGCAAAGACATGATTAAATGGTAAGGAAAGAATTTGTTACCAATCTGAAATGGTCCATTCACCATATAATAGAATATTGGAGACAATGATATTCATCTCGATTTTCCATCATACATGTAGATGTACTCAATGGTGGACGTTGAAAACTTGAAGCTTGATGAGCCTCCTTTGGTCATGGACACTGAAGAGGTTGGACAACTCCTTTAATGGAAAAATTTTCACCTTAATACTTGGACCAGTTACCTAAGGATATCATGCTGAACAAGAGGAATAGGACTTCAAGATGGGAAGATGTGGAGTACCTTCATATTGGTTTTAAGTGAATGCATCCAAGTAAGGCCTGATGGATTGAAAATGAGAAACTGTGCGAGTAATTCCCTCACTTTCCAATTGGATCATAAAAATTTTGGTGGCCCAAAAGTTCATTACTAGTGAGGAATGATCAAGGTGGCTCCAAAAAAAGAAGTGAACTTCAAAAAACTCAAAATTAAAAGCAATTAGATGTTGGAATCACGATTTCCATTATACCAAAACTCGCAGGCATTAGTCTCTACTACAATCCACTAGAGGTAGTTATTCAATGTTGTGAAACACACAATGAGTATTGAACCCAATTTCCAACAATCTCTCCCACAATGCAAGCAAGGTGAGTTTCAAATTCGAGAGTTGTCTCTTTGACACCAGTTGTTAGAATGACGATTGTCGTTAGAGCAAAACCCACAGGCGTTAGTCTCTACTACAATCGCCAGAGTTAGGATCCATGAGAGGTGGTTAGTTCATGTCATGAAACACACGAGGAGTGTTGAACCCAATGTCTAAAATTATATTGAAGTGAAACTTGGACCAGATTGTAGTGTTCGTCGTCTTCATTCAAACGATGTGAACAACACTCAAATCCAAGTTTGAATGCTCAAGATATAGTTGGTAAAATTTTTGGTCATACTAGGCCAAGTGGCAGTCACTAACGAGGAAACAATTTGGAAAAAGGACATTGCACAGAATCTGACAGTTAGAATGGGTGAATTTGTTGCCTCTTTAATTTTTCAAGTGACCGTTAAAATTTGCCACCTAAATTTTGACTATATTATTATAAAGTAAAAATATATATAAATTGCGGTGGCGACCCCCACCCCTACCTCACCCCGATAACATTATTATATATATAAAATGTGGTTGGTGGGTGGTCAGCTCCGCCAACCCACAAAACCCCAATAAGTATCTATATATATATATATATATATATCAATCACCGTGTCATGGAATCTACCAACAGTAACTATCATAAGGGACCGACAAGGTTTGAACCCACTAGGCGTGATGAGTCGGCCCACCAACCAAGTGGCCCCATCACCATATAAAACCGAAAATGATAGAGAGGATCCAAAATAGGAGGCTTGTAGTTGGGAACCCAAGACATCGCAACCAACAATGTTGTAATTTAACACCGCTATCCAACAGGCCATTTGACATTTGTTGGAATGTTTTCCACCCTTTGATTACCTAAACCTTAAACAATTTCTCATTTAGGCATTGGAAGGCAGAGAGTAGGTCCATGCAATGGAACTAGCAGTGGCCCAGGACATCGGAACCTCGAAGACAAGTATCTTTTGATGATGAGAATATTCCTTTGGCATCTAGATGTGCCATTGTCAGAAATGGGTCAAATTTATAGTATTGTTTCATGATTTTTCACTAGGAATCCAACTATGCAACCCATTTCTCCAACAAAGGTCTCCATTCTCAATCCATCCCTAGAGGTGGAGGTACAAGGTGTCAGTTTGTAATTAATTGTAATTTATTTGGGCTACCATTTAATGAAAGAACCATCTCCACATTGACCAGGGCCTAAATATGTAGCCCACACTGGGTGAACTCTATAATAAAATCGTCTTGTGTATTTTCTCTCATTCTTGCTTTTTATTTTCACTTTTTTTCATGTGTTCAAGTTACTTGGTTATACATTATTTATATACAATTCTTTATGCATCCTTGAAATAAAATATATGGATCAATAACAATTAGGGAGTGCCAACATGTGCCAGGGAATGATAAGAAGTGTTAGCACATGCTAGATAGTTCCAAGACATTTCAAGTGCTATGGAATGCCAAGATGTGCCAGGTTCTAAGATGGTGTGCCAATCTATTCTAGGGCGTGTTAGGGAGTGCTAGGAAGCACAAGGGAGGACTAGTTTCAATTGCATGGAAATGAATGAGTGAGATTGTGTGATAGGGACTGTTAGTGAATTACAAGTTTTCTAAGGAGGGAGTGATAAGGTATGCTAGGAATTTCCAATGCATGCTAAAGTGCTAGGGTAGAATTTTAAGATGTACCAACTTCTAAGGTTTGTTAATGTGTGCTAAGTATTTTTATTGAGTGTTAGGGAAACACAAGGGAGTACTAGGTCAAAATGCATGGAAATGAATGAATAAGAATGTGTGATAGGGAGTGTGAGCCAGTTCTAAGTGTGTTAAGGAGGGAATGAAATTGTATGCTACACAGTGACAATTCATGCTAGAGTGTCAGGGAAGAATGTTACCAAGATGTTCGAGGTGCCAGGGTGTGCCAATACATGGTAGGAAGTTTTACGGAGTGTCAGGGAAACACAAGGGAGCACTACATCAAAATAATGAATGGAAATGAATGAATAATATTTTGTGATAAGAATGTCAGTGATTTCTAGGTGTGCTAAGGAGGGGGTGACATGATATTCTAGGTAGTGATCAGGCATGCTAGAGGCTAGGGAAACATGCCAAGATGTGCTAGGTGCTACAATATTTGAATGCATGCTATGGACTGCCACAAAAACACAAGGGAGCAATATTTTAAAATATATGGAAATCAATTAATAAGAGTTTGTGACATGAAGTGTCATTCAGTTCTAGGTGTGTTAAGGAGAGAGTGACATGGTATGTTATGTAGTGCTAAGGAATGATAGAGTGCCAGGGTGACATGCCAAGATATGTGAGGTGATAGGGTGTGTTAGGATGTTCCATTGAAACAAAATGGAGAAGTATTTAAAAATTCATGGAAATGAAGGTTGAATAAGAGTGTGTGATAGGGAGTGCGAGTGAGTTCCAAGTGTGTTAAGGAGGGGGTGACAAGGTTGTATGCTAGGTAGATCCAAGGTATATCAAGGAGTGGTAGGGTTTCCTAGGGATTGCAAAGTGTGCTAAGGAATGAAAGGGTTGCTAACACATGCTAGATAGTGCCAATTGATTGTTAGACATGCCAAGTGCTATGGAATTTTAAGATGTAAACTATGTTGCTTAGTTGTTTTATAGCCACGGTTGGACATCATCCTTTACTTGGTAACTTGTGACTTGTTAAGTGGGATAAGTTGATATTAATTGAGTAGCCTCAGATGATTTATAGTAAGCTATTAGGTGAGAAATTCATAGTCTAGTTGTATTAACCATAACTTGGTCATGTTGTTTTAGTCAAGGAAAGACTTAGTTGGGTTCCCAAGTCCCAAAAAAAGGTAAGGGCAGTTGTGAGGGAATGATAGATAAGGAGTGCCAACACATGCCAAGGAATTAAAAGGCATGTTAACACATGTCAAACATTGTACATACATGTTGAGGAGTATTAGGGATTTATAGGGCATCAAAATAGATGACTAGGTCAAAATTCATGGAAATGAACAAATAAGAGTGTGTGCCAAGGAGTGCCAACGAATTACAAGTGTCTCAAGGACAAAGTGTGTTAGGAGAAGGTCATAACAGGTCTTGTAGGAGGGAATCCTATGGTTAAAATAAGGGGTTGGTCAAAGTAGTTTCATATAAAGGGATACTTTGGGTTGGGCACAACATTATTTTTCCAATGACTTGGTTGGGTTCCCAAGTCGCAAAAAAAGTAATACTATCTATGAGGGCCTGACAAATAGAGAGCGCGATGGTGTGCCAGGGAATTTCAATAAGTAATAACACATGATAGATAGTTCCAAGGCATACTAGGGATGTGAATATGTGCCAGGTTCCAAGGTGTGGCACTAACACATGCTAGGGATTGTTAGGGCCAAGTTCCAGTGAAAACCAAGGGAGCACTAGTTTCAAATGCATGGAAATTAAGTGTTAGTAAGGTCTAGGTGTAGTAAAGGAGGGAGTGAAAAGGTATGATATGCAGTTCAAATGCATACTAGAGTGCTAGGGAAGCATACCAAGATGTGCCAAGCACTAGGGTGTGCCAATGCATGCTATGGAGTGTCAGGGAGTTCCAAGGAAGAACAAGGTATCACAAGGTCAAAATGCATGGAAATGAATGAATAATAGTGTCTGAATGGGAGTGTGAGCGATTTATAGGTGTGCTAAGGAGTGAGTGACATGGTGTGCTAGGAAATTCTAATTCATGCTATAGTTATAGGGTGGCATGACACAAAAATGTGTTAGGTTCCATGGTGTTCCAACATGTTCTAGGAAGTTTTTGGGAGTGCCATGGAAACATAAGGGACTACTAGGTAAAATTAACGCATGCAAATGAATAAATCAGAGTTTCGAACACGATGTGCTAGTGACATATAAGTGTGAAAGGAGGGAGTGAAAAGGAATAATAGGAAGTGCTTGGGCATGCTAGAGGCCAGAGAAACATGCCAAGAGGTGCTGGGTGTTGCTGTGTTCCAAGGCATTCCAAGGTGTGTTATGGAGTAATAAGGAAAATCAAGGGAGCACTAGTTTAAATTGCATTAAAATAGATGAAAAAGAGTTTGTGTTAGGGAGTGTTAGTGGGTTCTAGGTGTGATAACGAGGAAGTGAAAAAGTATGCTACATTATTCTAAGGAATGCTACAATTCCAGGGATACATGCCAATATGTGTTTATTTCTAGGGCATGCTAATGCATGCCAGGGAGTACGAACAACGCACAAGGGAGAGAAAGTTCATAATGCATGGAAATGAAAAAGTAAGAGTGTGTGATAGGGAGTGATAATGAGCTTAAAGTGCTCTAAGGATGGAGTGACAAGGTTATATGTTAGGTAGTGCTAAGTCATGCTTGGGTTCTAGGGCATGTCAGGGAGTGCTAGGGTGTGCTATGGAGTGAAAAGTATGCTAATAACTCTAGGGTATTTTAACACATACCACCTCGTGCTAAGGCATTGTTAGAAGTTCCTGGCTTTATGCCATGTCAAAATGTAAACTATGTTTCTTAGTTGTTTTATGGCCACGGTTGGATGTGAGACTTGAATTGGTGAATTTTTAAGTGGGATGAGTTGAGATTGTACATGAGTAGCCTAATAGGAGTTATAGTAAGCTCCAAGGTGAATACGGCATAGTATGTTTATAGTAATTATAACTTGGTCAATCTATTATAGTCGAGGAAGGACTTGGTTGTGTTCCCAAGTCTCAAAAAATGTAAGGGTACTTGTTAAAGCATGATAGCTAAGGAGAAATAGGGCATGATAAGGAATAAAATGGCGTGCTAACACATGTTAGATAATGTTAGTGCAATATGAGGAGTGTTAGGGAGTGCCAGGGGAATGCAAGGGAGAAATAAGTCAAAATTCTTGAAAATGAATGAATAAGAGTGTGTGCCAAGGAGTGTCAGTGAATTCCAGGTACCCAAAGGATGCAAATTTTTAGGAGATGTTAAAAATAGTAATTGTAGGGTGGACATTTATGGTGGTGGTAAGGCATCGAAAAATCAATTTTAGAGAAAGGGAGACTTTGGGTTGGAAACAACATTGTTTTTCTAATGACTTGGTTGTGTTCGCAAGTTGAAAAAAATGTAAGGCTAGTTGTGATGGTATCTGTGGCAAGGTGTGTTTAGGAATTCTATCATGTGCCAGATACTGTGAAGGCATGCCAAACATGCTAAGATGAGGCAAGTGCTAAGCAATAACAAGATGTACAAGGGTGTGAAAATGCATGCCAAGGACTGTGAAGGAAAAAAGAGGGAGAAAAAAGATAAAATATAAGGAAAAGAACACATAAGAGTGTTATGAATTCATCAATTTACTTTTTCCATGCGGGGCATGCTAGGCACACCAATAATAGGTGCCAGCATGTGCCAAGTGCCAAGTGTTAGTGCATTTTATGTGCCAAATATTCACCTCTTGATTCTCTTCTACTTTCTAGTAATTGATCTCAAATAACTTTAATATTACACCATGCCAAAGCATACAAAGTCATATCAGCGCATGCCAGGCATGCTAATACTTTCCAAGCACCAACACGTGCCAAGTGCCAATGTGTGTCAGGGAGTGTTATGAATTATATGAACCAATTCATGTTGCAGAGGTTTAGGGAGTACTAGGACAACACAAGGGAGCACTAGGTGAGAATTCACGGAAGTGAATGAATATGAGGGTGTCCAAGGGAGATTCAATGAGTGTTGGTTGTCATGCCAAGGAGGGAGTGACAAGGTATGCTATGCACTAGTAATGCATGCTAGGGAATATCAAGGCATGCAAAGAACTACTAGAGTGTGCTAGGTAACTCCAGGGTGTGCTAACATCAGGGAAAATTTCAAGGATGTAAATTTATTTTAAATTTTATAAACCATAGTGAATCTCACTAGTACATAATATGAAATTTGGAAAATGTTTGGAAATGTTTTTGGAAAATTATTTAAAGTTCTAATAATTTTATATTGTCTACATAAAATTTAGGCAATTTTTAAGGTAAAAAAATTATATATTATAAAATTTGGGCAAATAACTTTTAGAAAAAATGGAAATTAACGAATATTTTTTTCGAAAAAAGCATGGAAAATTAGCCCACTTGCAAATTTTAGCCCCTGAAATTTCCGCTAGCTAACACGTGCCAAATAGTGCCAAGGCATCCCAATACATTCTAGGTTCTAAGGCATGTTAGGATGTGTAGGATCCTGGGGTATGCGAATATGTGTCAAGGAGTGTCAAGGAAGTAAAAGGAAGAAACAATCTAAAATTCAAGGAAATCAACACATAATAGGGTTAATAATTTAAGACTTTATATTTTTCAAAAGGGAATGCTAGGCACACTAATAATAGGCTCAGATACATGTTGATGCAGAAAAACTGTACTTTTTAATAATCCACGTGGACCTATGGGTTATGAGCCCATGCATACACTCCAAGCACGCAACAACGGAATCACATTCTTGCAATTATAAACAGATCGCAATCACTCCCAAAACAATATCGCAGATCTCAGCATTTACGATATCGCATGTTGGAAAATGTAACATAAATAAAAACATAAACAGTAAATATGCCGATGCGAAGGATTGCGATGATGATATAACATCACATCTTTGCAACCCAAACCATATCGCAATTCTAAGTTCCTTCTACCAAGTGCGATAGGAGCTGGATCGCTATGCCAACATGTGGCTACTCTTCATTGTATCACAACGTATATCATTTAACTTGCAATGGCTTAACATGTCAACATAATGATCATCGATTGTGATGTGTGTAAACCATATTTTTTCCATGATGATGTGATCTAGTCCATTCATCTCTCGCTGTCGACTAGATCATGATCGTCAGTTCCACCTGCACGCGGCTTGTTATTTATCAATAAAATCACATCTCAATAACTCTTGTTCTGTCATACTTGATCTACAGTGAAGTTGATAGGGACTTCGTTCTCCACAATATTATTCACACAGACTATTGATAACTGAAAAAAATGTGTATATGTATTGAG
Organism: Pinus albicaulis; assembly: GCA_034641835.2. Lineage (NCBI taxonomy): Eukaryota > Viridiplantae > Streptophyta > Pinopsida > Pinales > Pinaceae > Pinus > Pinus albicaulis. Next base: position 182,469,977 of record CM076580.1, read on the forward strand.
GAATTGAAATAAAATAACACAAAGATACTGCCAGATCCAGAACATGTCTCGATACTTCAAATTAAATAGATTTATTATTATATTGAGCTCAAATATAGGCTAAGGCCACTACAGTCTGAATCACAATTTCCCTTGAGGTTACATCATGCTCCTCCCCTATCCTTCAACACAAAATTTGGTTATATAATGGAATTAAAAAGCGAGTGGATCATCTAAGATCCACGATGTTCTCCCACAATCGCTAGCTAACCCCTCATATATCTCTATTTAATTACATGGTAGATAATTAAAATAAATCAAGTTTTCTAGAGACATATCGACTCCATAATTTTAGCTCTATTTCATGGAAATTAGCCCCCCTTTTACAAATGTTTTTCCATTTTTCACCTTCTGCAACATTAAATTCAAACTTTAATTAAGGGTGGTCTGATGCTCCTGCATCAGACTCCCAAGGTACAAAAATTTTATGAAGTCCTATTCATATTCCATCTTAATCTCTGTAACAAGTATGCTACTTTCTATCAATATCAAGCCCTCTTCTTTATCTTACAAATTCCACCCACATCCTTTGTGGAATTGCCTTTGTGATATTTCTATAACAACATTCATGAGCTACAAAAAAACCTCTCCAGTAGCAAGTCCTCCCTGCTACAAGATACCTCACTAAGCTTCTCTCCTCTGAGCTCAATATTTCCACATCTCTCTGGTTCTCTCCTCCAAAAACATTTAAGAAATCCTGCTCTAGGTTGCTACAATATTTTCACCTTCTTCTGCTGCTAGCTACAAAAAATATAAATACCGCAAGCTTACCAATTTTCAAAATAATTGTACCTCCTTTCTTTCCATGCAAAACTCGCTCTGCAGGAAATATTTCCCTGCTTTGATACCACTTTGATTTAGACGAACTGCACTTTTTAATAATAATCATGGACCTATGGGTTATGATGCCACATATACTCTCTAAGCATGCAATAATGGAATCACTTTCTTGCAATTATAAATAGATCGCAATCTCTCCCAAAACAATATCACAGATCTCAGCTTTTAAGATATCACATGTTGGAAAATATAGCAATAAATTTAAACATAAACAATTAATATGTTGATCCAAAGCATTGGAATGATGATATCACATCGCATCTTCACAACCCAAACCATATCACAATTCTAAGTTCTCGGTACCAAGTGCGATAGGCACTAGATCACTATGACGACGCATGGCTCCTCTTCATTGCATCGCAACATATATAGTTTAACTTGATATGGATTAACAAGTTCATATGAAGATCGCTAATTGCTATGTGCACAAAAAATCTTGTAGCCATGATGATATGATCTGGTCCATTCATCTCCTGCTGTCGACTGGATCATGACCGTCGGTTCCACCTGCACGTGGCTTGTTATTTATCAACAGAATTTTGTCTCAATAAATACTCTTCTACCATAATTGATCTACAAATAATTTCATAGGAACTTCATTCTCCACACTCTTACTCACACAACCTATCGATAATAGAAAAGAATGTGTATATATATTGAGAAATCAAAATAAAATAACACACAGATACTGCAAGATCCAGAAAATTTCTGGATACTTAAAACTATTCAGATTTCATTATTATCTCGAGCTCGAATATAGGTTAAGGCCACTATGGCCTAAATAACAATTTCCCCTGAGGTTACATTGTGCTCCTCCCCTATCATACAACACATACTTCAGTTATATAAAGAAATTATAAAGCAAGTGGATCATCTAAGATCTATGATTTTCTCCCACAATCGCTAACTAACCCCTGATATCTCTTTATTTAATTACATGGTAGATAATTAAAATAAATCAAGTCTTCTAGAGACATATTCATTCCATCATTTTTCTCTATTTCATGGGAATCATCCCCCATTTTAAAAACGATTGTCCAAGTTTCACCTTCTACCACATTGAATCCGAATTTTAATTAAGGATGGTCGATGCTCTTGCATCAAACCCCCAAGGTACAAAATTTTTATGGCCTCTTGGTCATATTCCTTATTGATCTCTTTAACAAGTCTACTACTTGCTATAAATACCAATTTCTCTTCTTTATCTTAGCAATTCTACCCACATCCTTTGTGGATTTTCCTTTGTGATATTTCTGTAATAGCATTCGTAAGATCTAACAAAACCTCTGCAGTAGCAAGTCCTCCCTGCTACATGATACCTCACTAAGCTTCTCTCCTCTGAGCTCAATCTTTCGGCATCTCTCTGGTTCCCTCCTTTGGAACCATTTCAACACTCCTACTCTAGGCTGCTATAATATTCTCACCTTATTCTGCCACTACCTGCACAAAATATAAAGGCCACAAGCTTAATAATCTTCAACATAGTTGTACCTTCTTTCTTTGCACACAAAACTGGCTCTACAGGAAATATTCCCCTCCTCTAATACCACCTTGATGCAAACAAACTGCAATTTTTAATAATCCATGCTAACATGTGGGTTATGAGCCCACATATACTTTCCACGCACACAAAAATAGAATCACATTCTTGTAATTATAAACAAATTGCAATCAATCCCAAAACAATATCGTAGATCTCAGCGTTTAAGATACTGCATGTCGGAAAATATAACAATCACTTTAAACATAAACAATAAATATGCTATTGTGAAGCATTGAAATGATGATATCACATCACATATTCACAACCCAAACGATATTGCAATTCTAAATTCCTACTATCGAGTGCGACCGGAGTTGGATCGTTATGCCGACACGTGGATCCTCTTCATCACATCACAATGTATATCATTTAACTTGCGATGGCTTAACAGGTCAACATAACGATAACTTATTTTGATGTGTGAAAACCATTTTCTAGCCACGACGATGTGATCTAGGATGTTCATCTCTTGTTGTCAATTGAATCATGACCGTTAGTTCCACCTACACGTGGGTTGTTATTTATCAACAACATCACGTCTCAATAACTCCCGTCCTGCCATAATTCTATATCGAAGCTCATAGGAACTTCGTTCTCCACACTCTTACTCACACAACTTATCAATAACAGAAAATAATGCATATATATTTTGAGAAAATGAAATAAAATAACACATAGAGACTGCAATATCCATAACATTTATGGATACTTAAAATTAAATAGATCCGACTATTATCTTGAGCTCGAATACAGGCTAATGCCACTACAACTTGAATCAAAATTTCCCCTAAGGTTACATTGTGCTCCTCCCCTATCATACAACGTAGACTTTGGTTATATAAAGGAATTACAAAGCGAGTGGATCATCTAAGATCCACGATTTTCTCCCATAATCACTAACTAACTCCTGATATCTCTCTGTTTAATTACATGGTAGATATTAAAATAAATCAAGTCTTTTATAGACATATTGATTCCATCATTTTAGCTCTATTCCATGGAAATTAGCCCCCCTTTTACAAATGGTTGTCCATGTTTCACCTTCCGCAACATTGAATTCCAATTTTAATTAAGGATGGTCTGATGCTCCTGCATCACATGCCAAGTGATAATGTACGTAAATTAATACTAAGGTGTTTTTGGGCCTTCTAGGGACTACAAGGTATGCCAACACATGCTAGGAGAGTGCTAAGCTATACTAGGGCATGCCAACATGTGTTTAGGTGTCCTAGTCATGAAAAGATGTTCTAGGTACAAAGATGTTCGAAGAGAGGTGAGGTGCCAAAGAATTTTAGTGTGTGCCAAAGCATCTTAAGGTGTGCTAGGAGTATTGAGGAGTGCTAGGTATCCCTCATTAATATAATTGAAAAATCTTGATTATGTATTAAATAATATAGTTCCGACACACACTAGTGGAACTTTATCTAAAGGGAATTTTCTAAATAATAAACCTAATATAGATGAACGATGTGTTCGCTCATAGGACAAATATATTCTCATTACTTGAGGGAAATTATACACAATAATTAATTCTTAAAAAATCTACTAACTTTAACCACTATGCCATTAGACACACAATGAAAAATACCCCACAACAATGTCCTTAAATTGATATCTTTTGATAGAAATTATAGTAACAAGCACATAGCATCATAAAAACTCATTGGAATCATCAATTATGATGACATTTTTTTTATCATCACCAAAAGTAACAAAAAATATCATTAGCGAGGGTCAATAAAATATCATCACTACAAGTTTCACCAAAGAGGTTATTAGTGACGAGCCTTTAACAACCTCACCAAACTTTTCGTTGACAATGGCTTTGGTGAAAAACCTTAAAGGACCATCACTATACACACTTACAACAACACATTTTTAAGGACCATCACCATATGCGACATTGTTTATGGACGTTAAAGGTCCATCACAAGAGTGACCGTCACAAATGACCCTTTTTGTTGTAGTACTAGTAACATTTTCAACACTCACTCTTAATTAGGGAGATATTCATATGAAAAGGATCTGTATTGATAAGAATAAATGATGATATACATAGTCATAGCCAAAATTACTAACAAAATCTATATTTCCACTATATTAGAGAACAATGCTAGGAAGCATAAATTTGGAAACCACCACCTCTTAGGCACATACCCGACCAGGGATTTCACCAGGTATGTCCTCATAAGACTATTTCCTAATCCATTGTCACAATATTTAATTCTAGGAAATGTATATTATAATCACTATTCTTATCTTGGATTAATGTACTTAAGTTTTGGCAGTTACTCTTGGTCAAAGTAAAAACCCTCAAAGAATATAGTTCCTAGATACTTATCCAATACACCATTCTCCCTAATAGTGCATTAACTATGCTTATGCTTGCTAGTCCTAGAAATAGTATATAAAACATGGAGAATACATTTTTCATCCTCAATCCCTCTCAACCAGGGAGTGGATCCTCACTCCCTCTGAACGAGGGAGGAGATATCAAAAAACGTAAGCTTTTACCAAAGTTACCCATTCCTATATAGAATAAAATCATAAATACATTAGCTACTTACTTCATCTACGAAGAAATATTGTTATTTCATGACTTAAACCTACATTATATCATGAATCATAAAGCACTTCGACCTTCCTGGTCCTCTTCCAATATTTACGTAGCCTTTGATCATTATCTAAATCGAATCTATCATGTCATAATGTAGTTCATCAAACATTATTATTCACAACTAATTGTACCAACTGCCACACCCTCTATTTCTATGGTTCTTAGGAATATGCTAGGTATCCTTATAGGAACCCATACCATATCTCAGTCGTCAATAATATATGTACTTATTACCAAACCAATCAATGTATCCTTAAGTATGAAGATGTAAAATTGTTCCTATCTAGTTCTACTTCTTTCTCCCTTTGAATTCAATATCATTACATTTGGTTCATGAATCCTTCTTTCTTGAGATCCTCTTTAATGATATGATTTATTCAAAATAACAAAATATTTATTCTAGATGAGGAAATCATTTTTACTTTATCCTTTTTCATTTTACTAGGAGAGCCTTTAAACAATAATTACTTAATGCAATTGTAATATCTCCTCATTGGTTTTCCGTGTAAATAAAATAAGACCGAGGTCATGGGAGACATATTCCAAGCTGAATTTTCGGTAAAAATTATAGTGGGCATCACTTGTGGATTATTTATGGTTATGGAAATTTTCAAATGCATTGGAAAAGGAAAAGAGGAAATAATTGGCATTTAACTATGAAACTAAAGGAAAATAAGAGAAAAGGAAGGTGAAAAGACACAAAATTGAGTGCAAGGGAAAATGGAGGAAAAATGAAGCAAAATGAAGAAAAGGGAGACATCAATAATAAAAAGGCATAAGAGAATCAGTTCACATATTTTGACATTACTCTTTGTCAAGTTTTTCGAGTTCGCATGTTGTATCTCTCATTTCATTCTCTCATTCTCTCATACTCTTGCCCACTTAGAGCATTCTTAGAGCATCCTTGAAGCATTAGTGGATTCATAGTGATTGGATAAAGAAATGAAAGGAAATCAAGGAAGCACAAGGATACAATTGAATCAACAACTACAGTTGAATCAACAACTACAAATGCATTGATTTGCATGTAATAAGTTGTGTGTATGATCTTCATGTTTGTTTTTTTGGATGCATGATATATGCATGTGATTCTTTGGTTATGTGTTGTCATTGGCATGGAGGTTTTCTTAGATTGACAATGGTTTCATCCATAAAATCCATGGTGTTGTGGATTTTCCCACTTGTTTTCTTTATTGGTGATTAGGTTCCCTATGGCTTTGGGTTGGAAAAAATGGTATGGAGCCTTGTCGTTTGAATTACTATTCCCTAGATTCATTATTGGAACAAACACTCTAAACCCATGAGTTAGTTGTGGGTAAAGTTATTAGTTCTTGGAGCCCTAGACAACTTGGGTAGGTAATGATCTCGTTGATGTTTGTGTTTTTTGTATCGTAGAGGTGGAATCACTATTGTTGAGGGTTAAGGTGGTTTGACCTTTGGAAGCCCAGGTTGGTTTTTATTTGGTTTAACCCATGAAATTCCACATTCATGCTCAGAATATGGTGCGAAGGTGATTTGATATAAGAAATATTTGGTTCAGCCCAATATATGGTCTTGTGATATGTGGAAGTCCCTTACTTGGTTTGAATTTTCATATGTTATTATGAGATATTTTCCTATTGTCACCTATGAGCATTCATATCGATTATAATGGTGATACTATGGCTGATTTTCCATTGTTTCCATTATGATTATATGTTGGCTATATGTTGGTTATATGATTTATTCTATCTATGACTATTCACATTTCTTGATAAGTATTGGAATGGTTGTTGAATTCTTGACCTAACAAGTGTTATTACAGGTAGCTACAAAAGGGCTTGGAGCCTTCTTTGTGATTCTCAAATGGAGACTATCAATTTATGATTAGATATGCATTCAAAACTTATAGCTTATATGTTTTCCATATTTTTCACAAAATGTATATCATGGATTAGGCATGTGTAGGTCAAGTAATTTCTTGACCGTTGGTTGATTATAATTCCCATTAATTTTTTTTTCATTATGGAAAATTACAGGAAATTTTCAGTAAAGGTATGGAGAATAGCCTAAAAATTTGGCAAAGATCTCAGAACCGGTGGGATTGAACTAGCGATTTTAGGTCATAACTGCATGAAAGAAAAATAATGTGTGCATTTTGGGTATCATAACCGTATTGATGATCTATTATGCATGCATTTGGGGGGTTTTCCTTGTGAAAAATAGTTCAAACTCAAGGATTGAACACCTGGGATGGTTTGCGGCCTCCTGAGTGGTTCGTGGTCTCTAAGGGATGTCAATTTCTGGTTGGATTGCAGGCCCTATTTCCATAATTCGAACCTGGAGGCCAGTCCATATCATAGTGACACTCGTCTCATGTTTACCCTAGATAGCTAATAAGAGTGCATAAATTTGGGAGGATTCTCTTACAGATTGGTATCAGATCTTCCTCGTTCAAACACATGGATTGGTTAGGCTAGATGTGATTATTGCGCATACTTGTCAATTTTCGATATGTTTGCTATAGATGCATTTTTATGGTCATTGATATAGTATTTTGTCATCATTATGATGTTGATATTATTGATATGTTGATTTCATGATGTGTACATATATTGTGCTTATCTAGATTGATTGTGCAAAGGAGATAGCCTCCCTTGAAATTCACACTAAGGTATTATTTTGATTATGTCAATATTTGGTTTATATAACATGACATGTATAGAAGAGATATAATATCATATATTATGAGTATAATTGTGGATTATAATTCATGCGAATCTCCTTAGAGATCAGTCAAGAAACAAGGATATGAGAACTCTCTTGATATAGAATATACACTGAGAAGTTTGAAGGGAAAGATCAAATTTTGTAAGGAAAGCAATAACAAGTCAATTGAGTCACAGGAAAGGATTACCAGAGCTCAATAAAAACAAGAAGAGATTAATATAGTGATCCTTTATAGAATTTCATATTTTTATAAGCAGATAAAACTAAGGATCAATCATGGATAAGAGGAAAGGACTAATGGGGCATACGGTAACAGGTATTGATTAGGGCATAAGTTGGATATGGATAATATAGTAAGTGGTGGTAGATGGTTGGATACACCTTGTAGCGGAGGTAGTGCTTATGGGTTCCATTCTAGTTCTAGTTCATAGAGAGATCATCGTCATAATTATAACTAGCATCCTTAAAGGAGGAGTGAGAAGAATAATTTTACCAAAGGATTGCAAGAAAGAAAAACCTATTACTTTTAAAGGGGATGTGAAGAAACCAAAATATGTAAAAGCATGGATAGTTGCGATGAAGACTTTCTTCGAATTGCATGATTATTAAAATAATATGAAAGCAAATATAACTATGTTTAGTCTTAAGGGAAGAGTAGATATTTGGTGGGAAGTTGTGAAGTGTGTAAGAAGAATCATGATGGAGGATTTGAGTTGGCATGAGTTTAAAATACTCTTTAGGAATTAGTACTTGTCAGAGGGATATTATGATATAAAGGTTAAGGAGTTATATGAGTTGAAGATGGGTTTTATGATAGATGAAGAGTACATGGCTAAGTTTTTGGAGTTGTTGAGGTATGCACCATTTCTTAAGAATGAGAAGACAAAGGTTCAAAGGTTCATTAGTGTATGGCCTTTACAATTTAAAGATCAGATTGAGCATGATGAGCCTCATTGATTGGAGAAAGATATCAAGAAGTTAAATAATTATTATGTTCATTCTAAGCATGAGTCTAATCCTAAGCAATATTCGAAAGCTGATGATAATACTAAAGGAAAGTGGGTTAATAACAGAGGAAGACCTCAAGATTTATGTGATAAGGAGAATGTGAACCTTATAAGAAGTTCAATTCAATTGAAAAAGGACATGGATTTTGGTCTGAGGAGAAGAATAAGCGTAATGAGAGGAAGCCTTTGTAATGTTGGACTTGTGATGGAGAGCATCGCAGTAGATATTTTCAATTACATTAGGGTGGAAGACCGCAGATTCATAGTGATCAGGAGGAAAATATAGTTAGAGATGTTGGGCATACTATTCTTCATATTTATGGTGCAGTGGATAATAGGAAATTTGATCATAATGCATCCATTATTCATATGGAAGGAAATCTTTGCGATCAAGTTTTTTCTATTTTGATTTATCATCGATCTAATTATAGTTATCTTAGAATTTACCTAGTGGATAAGTATTTCTTGAATAAATAAGTGCATGTAGAATATTGGTTGGTGTATTTGGCTCTAGGAACCAAGCTAAGATTTCCTCATTGGGTGAGATCTTGTGCATTTGAGTTGCATGTTATGCCTACATCAACGCATCTAAATGAGCTTCCTTTGGGTTCGTAAAATATGCTTTTGGGCATGGATTGGTTGTTCATTAATAGAATTAATGTAGAATTATTGGTAATGATAATGAGTGCATGGATGATGATGGGGAAAAGAGAGTATCACAGGGAAAGAAGAAACATACATCAGTGAGAATGGGTACAACTATGCAGGCAAACCATAGTTGCAAGAAATTTTGTGTACTATTTAAAATTCATATTTCTACTGATGAAGGGAATGGTGTTGAGGACGATGAATTTATGAAGAAGTATCATGTTTTTAAATAATTTTAGGATGTGTTTCCTACAAATATTTTATATTTTTCTCCTCATAGGGAGCTTGAATTTTCTATTAATTTGATGTTAGGGGCAACACCAACATCAAAGGCACCTTATAGAATGAGTACTATAGAGTTGGTGGAATTCATGTTGCATCTTAAGGAAATGCTTGATAAAATATATATCAGGGAAAGTGTATCGCGTTGGGGTGTAACAATGTTTTTTGGAAAGAAGAAGTATGGTAATATCATGTTTTGCATTGATTACATGCATTTTAACAAAGTGACTATGAAGAACATGTATCCATTTCCATAGATTGATGGTTTGTTTGATCAATTGAAGGAAGGAAAAATGTTGTCAAATATTGATTTGAGATAACGATATCATCAGGTGTGCATCAAAGAGGAAGACATCTATAATATCACATTACGTAAAAGGTATGGAAATTATGAGTTTGTGGTGGTTTCTTTTGTTCTTAACAATGGTCTAGCCACTTTCATGTGTTTGATAAACAATGTTTTGCGTCCTTACCTAGACAAGTTTGTGATAGTGTTTATTGTTGATATATTGATATACTCCAAGAATGAGGAATAAAATGAAGAGGACCTAGTAGTAGTGTTAATATTTCTGAGACAACATTAGTCGTATGCCAAGATTATAAAGTGAAATTTCTTTCAAGCTAAAGTTCATTTCTTGGGACATGTTTTTTCCAAGGAAGGGATGACAATGGAGTGAGAAAATATTAAATCTATCATGGAATGGCCAAGTCCTAGGAATGTGTATGAGACCAAATCATTCATGGGACTATTAGGTGACTTCAGATGGTTCATCAGGAACTTCTCATAGAATGGATATCCCATTACATCTTTGCAGAGGAAAGGGAAGAAGTTTCAATGGACTGGAGAGTGTGCAACTAGTTTTCAGTTGTTGAAGCATTCACTTAAAAATGATCTAGCCTTAAAGATTTCAGATCCTGATAAAGAGTTTGTGGTATGTATATATTCCTTCAACGAAGGAATTGGTGGGGTATTGATGCAGGAAGGGCATGTGGTACGCTATTATTCAAGCAAGTTGAAGGAGAAGAAGCAGGACTATGTGACTCATGATCTCCAATTGGAAGCTATCATTCATGCAATGGAGATGTGGAGACATTATATTCTTGGAAAGAGGTTCATACTGATGAGTGATCATAGTAGTCTAAGGCACTTGTTTGATCAACCAAATATAAAATTTTTTGGAATTGTTTCAGTAATAATCACATGCAAAAGAACATTTTCAACACATTTCGAACCAACCAGTCTGGCTTCCAAATTCCAAGAAATTTTGATGGTTGTCTACCTTTAGTGAGTTTTAATTTGATATAAAATACATCAAGAGAAAGGAGAACCTTATTGTAGATGCTCACTATTAAAGTGCACGTGAATCATATTTCAACTATGAGCTCTTATGGGACATATTTATAGGATCAGATCTTGCATGTAGGGAAGCATGATGAAATGTACAAAAAATTGGAGCAAATATTGAAACAATAGGTTGAAGGTGACAAGGAAGACAAGTATCACCTCATAGCAGATGGCTCGGTCAGATTCATGAACAATATTTATGTGCAGTATAGTAGTAAGCTAAAGAAGCTTAGTTTGAGGGAGATTCATATCAAGTCGTATTGAGGTCACCTGGGATATCAGAAGAGTTTTAAAACATTTAAGAAGTTCTATCATTGACTGAAATTGAAAAATAGGTTTTTGAGTTTATTTTTAGATGCATGGACTATAAACAGGTGAAAGTATAGTGTAAGCATATTGCTAGTTTATTGCAGTCCATTTCAATTCCAGAGTGGAGATGGGAGGTCATTTCCATAGAATTCGTTATATTTTTTCTAAGGACATAGATGTAGCAGCATTCCATCAGGGTTGTTATTTAAAACTTGAGTCATGTAGCTCACTTCGTTGGAGTGAAGTCTACAAATCCAACTATTGCGGTAGCTAATATCTTCATCATGGAGATAGTGATATTGCATGGTGTTACTAAGATGAATATGTAAGACAAATATGCTAATATAAATTCTATATTTTTGGAATAATTTGTTTGCAGGCTTGGGGAGAAAGTTATGTTTCACTAAAACTTATCATTTGTACACATATTGAAATACAAAGAGGGTTAAGAAGATTATTGAGGATATTTTGAGGATGTATGTTATGCATCAGAAAAGGGAGTGGGAGGAGTATCTTCCAATGGTATATTTTTCATATAATAATGGGTATCAAAAATAATTGAAGATGATTCCATTTAAGGATATTTATGGGCGGAGGTGAAATACTCCTATCAACTAGAGTGATCCAGTAAACAAGGTGTTGATAAACCTGATATGTTGGATAAAATGGAGCAGGAGATAAAAGTTATCATAAGAAATTTAAAGGCAACACATGATGGGCAGAAGAGTCAAGCGTATAATCATAGATCATTAAAGGAGTTTCAGGTTTGGGGGCATGTGTACTTGTGCATCAAACCCAAGAGGTGCTCCTTGAGGACTAGATCATGTGCCAACATAGAATATTAGTATTTTCGGGCTTTTGAGGTGCTTCATAGGACTGGATGAGTGGTTTACCAATTTTCACTACCACCAATAGAAAAATTCCATGATGTTTTCCATGTTTCATTTCTTAAGAGATATGTCTAATATTTTGATCATGCGATTGATTGGTTTGCATTGCAGGTGGATCCAAATGGAGAATTCCAGCCAAAACATCAATTCATTATGTAGAAGAAAAAACTGATGATCCAGAACAAAGGTATCAATTAAGTTAAAGTCCAGTGGAAGCACTTTGGGCTAGATGAAGCTACATGGGATGTGGCTGATCCAATCTGGGCTTTGTATACTTCTTTATTTGCTAGTTGATCATATGTGTTTGGTTTATGTGTTTTGGTTTATTTTTATGCATATGCTTATTGTATATAATTCAATGAAATGTATTATAAAGCTCCGATAAGGAGTGTGTTGTAAATACTACATTTATTTGTCCTATAAATATCCAATAAGAAGTATGGTGTTCATTTTTTCAGTACTTGGGTATGATGTAAATGTTGTATCGATCAATCTTACAAATCTTCAAGGGAAGCATGTTATACTAGTTATAAGCATCATTGAATAATGAGGATGAAGTTCCCCCTTAGGGGAGGGGATTGTAAAAATCCCTGATTGATTTTATATGAAAATAAAATAAGAACAAGGTCATGGGACACATATTCCAAGTTTAATGTTAGGTAAACATTATAGCGAACATCCCTTGTCGATTTTTTATGGCTATGGGTACTAGAAAAGGAATGGAAAAGGAAAATAGGCAATAATTGGCATTTAATTATGAAAATAAAGGAAAATATGAGAAAATGAAGGTGAAGAGACACACTATTTCATGTAAGTGAAAATAGAGGAAAAATGAAGGAAACTGAAGAAAAAAGAGACATCAATAATGAAAAGGAATCAAAGAATCAGTTCACATCTTTTGGCACAACATTTGCTCAACTTTTATCATTTTATATTTCGGCTCTCTCATTTCATTCTCTCATTCTCTCATATTCTTTCACACTTAGATAATTCTTGGAGCATGGTTGGATCATTCTAGTATTCACAGGGATTAGAGAAAGAAACAAAAGGAAAGAAAGAAAGCTTAAGGATACATTTGGATCAACAACCATAGCTGGATTTCTTTGAATTTAAAAGGTTTTATGTATCATCTCCTTGTTGATTTTTTTGGATGGATGATATATGCATGTGATTCTCGATTTATGTTTTTTCATCGGCATAGATTTTTTCTTAGATTGACAGTGGTTTCAGCCTTTCCTTGCCATTTCCTAGATATCAATGGTGTTATGGGTTTTCCCACTTTTTCTTCTTCCTTTTTTTTTTTTTTATTAGTGATAAAGCTCCCTATGGCTTTGGGTTGGAACAGACACTTTGGAAGCGTTGGAACAACTTGGGTTGAGTTACTATTTCTTGGAGATATAGGTTGAGACAAACACTTTGGAACCTTGTGGGTTGAGTTACTAGTCCCTAGAGTGGTGGTTGGAATAAACTCTCTGGAGCCTTGAGTTATTTGTGGGTTTAGTTATTAGTTCCTCAAGCCCTGGAAAACTTGTTTAAAGATCAATCTAGCTAGTGTTACTGATTTCGAGACCGTAGAGGTGGAATCATTGTGGTTGAGGGTTGAGGCAGATTGACATATGGGATATCTAGTTAGTTTTGTTTTGGTTTAGCCCATGAAATATCACATTCATGATTGGAATATGGCATGGGGGTGATTGGATGGAAGATATATTTGGCTTAGCCCAATCTATGGTCATATGGTACATGGAATTATTTGACATGGTTGGAATTTTCATATCTTAATATGAGATATTATGCTATTGTGATCCATGAGAATTTGTAGTGATTATGTTGGTGATATTATACCCTATTTTGTATGGTATCCATTCTCGATATATGATGGTTGTATGTTGGTTATCTGATGTATATTATATATGTCTCTTGACATGTTTTGATAAGTATTTGAATGGTTGATGAATGCATGGCCTAGAAAGTGATATTGGAGCTAGATAGAAAAGGGATTCAAGCCTTCTTGGTGATTCTTAGATGAAGATTATCAATTTATGATTATATATGCATTCATGAACTGTAGCTTATATGTTTTCCATATATTTGATGAAATTTATATCATGGATTAGGCATATCTTGGGAAATTTATTTCTTTAGTTTTGATTGATTAGCATTTTCATTACCCTTGTTTTCATTCTATAAAGCTACAAGAAGTTTTGGGAAGTGTTCTGTAGTATAGCCTTAGAAAGTGGCACATATCTTGGAGCTGCTTGCGCTAAACTATGGATTCTAAGTCATAATCACATAGAAGTAGGCCTATGCATGCATTTGGGACCCCATAAACCCACTAATGTTATGTAGTGAATTTGGTTTGGGAGTTTCCCTTGTGAAATAGATTTTTACCTTAAGGATTGACCACCTGGGATGGTTCGCAACCTCCTGAGTGGCCTGGTGTGTCTTAGGGATGTTAGTTTGTGCTTGGATTATAGGACCCACTTCCATAAATAGATCATGGACATAAAATCATTTCATAGTGACACTCTTCTCGTCGTTACTCAGGATAGCTGGTAAATGTGGGTAAATATGGGATATATATATATATATATATTATGAATCTTCATGTATCATACTTTTCCTGCAACTACCTTTGAAGGTATCGTTTATTATCGATAAGTGACTTTTACATAATTTATTGCAAGGTGTTCATGAAAATCCTTTTTCATCATAAGTAAGTGTACTTCTTCCTTCCATTCTTCCATTTAATTGACTATCTATAATATATATTATTAAATTTCCTTGGTTCATATTGTAAAAATGATTTTTTATTGTATTTTTAGTTCTTCTGTATGACCTGCTTTTGAAATTTCTTGCCTTAGTATTGTCTCCACTATATTTGAAAGAAAATATCATGTTCGAGAAAATTTTAATATCGACGTGGACTATGTTATTGTTGTGCTTCTATCTGTATTCTTTTCTTGCTAAATTATATCATGTTTTCTTCTAAATCTTCATGATGATATTAACATCTTAACTGTTTCATTGACTATAAAATACTGTGACTGTGGAATAATGTGTAGAAACAATTTAATGACTAAATCTCTGCTAAACTATATGCTTCTTATTAAAATAGACCTTGATGACTTCAAACTTGTGAATTCCAAACGAAAATTTTCATCCTCAAAATGTAAATTTGTAACTTCTAGTATAACTACAATCTTCTAATAAGAAATCACTAGTACAAAATGAGAGATTAGTGAATACACGACTAAAATCTTTAATAACCATAATTATTTCAAGTGAATTACTACTAAATTTGAGAAATTCTAAGTGACCCAACTAGAAATGAGTAACCTAAATGACTAATTTTGTCTAGGGATAAAATATATGACTAGATAATAAGTGACCCAAATAAAAGTGACCAACTTAAATGACTAATATAGTCCAAGAATAAAATATATGACTAGATAATAAGTGACAAAATAAAAAATGATTAACGTAAATGACTGTTATAGTCGAAGAATAAAAAAGGGATAAACTATTAGGGAAGAAAGTATATGCATTAGTCATTTATGATAGTAATTTTTAATTTTCACCCCAGAAATGGAAAATTGCAATTTCGACACTGAAGTGTTACATTTCAATAAACTTTAACACTATAGATGGATTAAAAGACCCCTTTGTCTCTAAATTTTACACTGTATCTTGTAATCTACAGTGCTAAAATTTAGAGACAAAGGTGTGTTTGAATCCATTTACAACGTTAAAAATTAGAGACCCATTTGAAGGGGTCTATAAATACGTCTACAATGCTAAAATCTAGGTAGATTGATTCAATGACCCCTTAAATGAGTTAATGAATCCATCTATAATGCTAAAATCAGAACAGTTTTATACAATGTTCCTATCCTACCATATTCCATAGAAATCCTTTTTAGGCATATGCATGATGGCTCAACACAAATCTAGTTGTGCTCAACTAACTAAAAAATTTATACTCAGATCACGAGAAGGAAAAGGGGTGATTTGAGCCTCCACTAGTATCCCCAAGGCACTAAATATCCTTATCTAATTTTTAAGAAAACTGTTAGATAAACGGTCATATGATATGAAGAACTAACTTAACTTGATTCTGTACATGAAATGAACAATCTAATATTAGTTGCAATTTTTCTAGTTATCTAGGAACAATTTGTTAATTAAATATCACCTGGCTATAGAGCTCATGACATCCTCTACCTTGTATAACTTCGTTAAACCCAACTCTTAACTTTATTTTACTTATTCTATCAATTGTATATCTCACTTACATTATCAATTATGCAGTGGAAAATTTTGAAAAACACAAAACAAATACCTTACATAATCTAAATAAATAAACTAATTTTAATAAATTAATTTTATGTAATCTATAAATATATTTTTATAAATATGTGAAAATATTCTCATATTTTCTCACAAGAAATTTTACACTTATGAAATATCTGCTTCCTACCTTTGAGATCCTACAAATCTATCAAACATTGAAAACATAAAATTTATCCATTCATTAAAATTTCCTAAGGTTTTCATCATTGGACACATTAGTTTTAAACCAAAAATATATGAAACCAAATATAGTGTAATGAATATTGATTTCAAAACTTATTGAAAAAACAACTGCCACATGACCGACGAAGCAGAATTAAAAAACCTAGTAACTTTAGTTTAGTCTCATTCAACAGTTATAGTGTATTCCAAGGAGAAAAACCAGATCGAGTTGAGATTTGAAGGAGCGATCACTCGATGTAACAATGAGCTAATTCATCAGGCATCAACATGTAAGTGAAAATATATTAAATTTCTTAGGGTTTGGTTGTTTTCAATATGTATTAAACCATCCATATGTACAATTCAATTTATACTGTGGATAGTTTGTGATGGGTAATATTCGATTTGTTGTCGAGATATAGATGATTGAATTAGATCTACAATGCGGGGTTTTGTATATTTGATTTGAGAAATGAGATTTTTTTTTTTTTGTATTGAATTGTTTTGGGTTTTTTTTGGCAGTCCATATATCATCCAATAGGTAAGTAGATGAGAGGGATCTGAAAACATTAGGTGTTGAATATTTTTTATGGAAGGATTTATCTGAGATTAGATTATGGTTCCATTAGTTGGAGAATATTAGGAGGAAGTGGGGAAGGGATGGGTTGTTTATGGGATCAAATAAGAGACCAAATATATTTGGAATATAGTAACATTGAAAATAAATTGAAGTATTTTGTATTAAATGCTTTTGAAAATTCTACTAATACAACACAAGTTCAAACACATGTGTTTTTATAGTAAACAATAAACAAACTTAAGCTAGATTGGCAACCATTACGAGCAGTAGCAGGAGGATATTAAATTACTCATTAGGGATATATCCACTACCATATTTGAGTCCAAATTCCAAATTTCAATAAATTTAAGGCCTCTAGGTGCATAAATAAATATATTCATCGAATTCCAAACAACATAAAAATAATTTTTTGCCAGATCGGTCGTGGGGGCGGAGGATCATATTTCTCATTTTATGGAAGTTCTTTCTTTCCCTAAATTTTAGGCTTGGGTTCATGTGCATGAAATTCCTAATCATCAGTATTCTATGATATAGGTTTACCTTTGTCCATAACTTGCCAATTCCATCACATGAAATTTATGATTTGGTGGATTGGGAGGAGGGTTGAGAGGCCAGCTGTGTCATTGTTTGTAGTGTTACCTCACATCCTAGTCTGATATATCTTGAGCCTAGCCAACAATATGTCATGACCAGTGAGACAAGGGCGAGGGAAAAGTATACTATATAGGGTAATCCATCCCAGTAATCCATGGAGCTATATATGTTTTAATGGTATTATCGATTGAAATTTCAAACAATAGCATATTTGAATATTTATAATATTTTTGACTATTTCCCATTTTATAATCACATGAACACCCACATAGGACACCCCACAGAGTAAAAGGAGTGATATTAGAAAGCATGCGTGTTCATCCTTCTATTTGGAACCAATCAACCTTATGCTAGTAAGAAGGACAATGTCTCCACAAATGACCCCATTTTCATAAAGATATTTATCAATGACCCCTAGATCTCCACCCACACTCATATGAATATAGCACATCCAACATAAGAGGAGGGGGAGGGTGAGAAACTTAGATATTCATATAGCTACTTGCAACCACTAAAACATTACGTAAAGACTCAAGAGGATGGCCATTTCCTCTATGGACATTCCATTTGCATTAGGTTCATCATTCATGGTATTTTTGAATTTATATGGTCATCCTGCAACACTTCATACCTCATGGCCAATGTAAAAGGCTGGAAGTAAGAATGAAACAGATGCCTTAGAAAATATTAAATCATATTGTTAATGCACAAGTCAAACACCATTACACACATATTTTTTTTGTATGTGAAACACTAATAGTAGATATTAAATATGGAAGGCTAAAAGCCATGTATTTTTTCCTTCTAGAAGAGTTTTTTCATTTGGAGACATGACTGTAGTTCCAACACTCCCTTTTGACAAGTATTAATAACTAATTTTTTACTCACACCTAAAGGAGCTATATACGTTAGGACTGACCCATGTTGAACTTCAAGTAGATCTATTGGAAAATGGGTGACTTTGTTAGTGTTTCCATCGATGTCAAAAATATTTAATGGTGATCCATTGATATCTACAAGCTTCTAGCAGAGAATCATCATAGTAGAAGTATTATTGAGAAGCCATAAAATGATGACTATGGTGTTTGGGAACCCCAAATTCCAAGCATAAGAAGAAGATAAAGAAGAAAAGTGTGGCCTAGAGTTTTCAATCAAATCAGAGGTAGAAAATGTGCTCCAAACCTACATCAGACCCTACCCATTAGAAAGTGCTCTGGAAGATATTTCCAATGATATGTGGGAGTCCAAAAATGAGCTCCTAGATAAAATGATATGGTCTATTGAAGTTCAGGGATTTGAAGCCTTAATAAGGATGAAATATAGAAGCAGGAGACATATCAGAAATCGGAATATATGAGGTCTAGGATATGATAACATCAAAAAAGGGGGAATATTAGGTATTGGAATATTAGAACATTGGAGCAGGATTCATATCAAATATCGGAAAATCGGAGTAGGACAACACATTGAAACCTCAAATCACAGAGCACATTGGAACCTCGTAGCAGATAGGTGTCGTAAAATAATATCATAGAAAAAGACTTATTGGGAATCATAATATCGAAGCCTCATTATATCAAAATATCATACATTCCTAACAAAATTGTTTTAGGAAGTTAGGATATCTAGTCATCCTGATAGTGTTAAAAGCACTTAGAAATGGTGAAAATTAATTAACAAAGCATTCTACCATGAAACAAAGGTATGGAGGGTACTCTTCCCTCTCCTCTGATAGGAAACATGGAAGCATGAGATTGGTTCCAAGAAGTTTTAGTGGAAACTGATGGCATCATGACGTAGAACTATGACATGAAACATTGCAGACAAATTCAATGTTATTAGGTGGTATAGTGGGCCAAATCTGGGTGATACGTGTCAACAATAAGGAGTCACCACGTGGTGGAAAATGAAAACATATTGAATATTGACATATCAAAGGATGATAACATCATAAATTATGTGCAAAGATTTTTTGGAATGTTATGATAAAAAGGGCTTTCAATGTGTGTTTCGGAACATGGTCTTGAGATGTCAAAGAACCAAGGGCACAAAGTAGTTAACAAAGGGAGCCAAGGATATTGGGGAATAAAATTGTTACAATATAGCATGTCTCCAATGGAGTAGTATAATTAATTGAAGAAGAAGAAGGGATGGGTAAGAAACTGAGGTTTGAAAGAGTTATATTAGAGTTGGTAGTTGTAGAGAATAAGCCTTGCAACAATGTGCCAAGGACACTGGCTAATTTAAATAAAATTCTAATCCCATGTATGCCTTTGATAATTAAATAAAATAGGGAAGAAAATTTCCCATTCCTCTATACTCTACAACTCCTATAATATTCCCAAATGGGGAAAGCAGCAATATAGCACATAAACATAGAAAATAGCAGTGAATACATCAATACACAATTTCATGAGACAAATGTATAGAAATATTATTAAACATATCAGAAAATAATAGGCACAATATCTTGAGGGTCAAGTCACATAAGCAATATAAAACATGCCTTCAATAAGAAAATATGCTAATACATGAAATACATTGCTATAAAATTCCATGAGCCATGAACATGAATTTTTAGGGCATAAAATGCTACATAAAGATATATCAATGTGGATCTACTGTTATAAAGCTCAAATAATACCAGGAGTGAATATCTAGACTCCCAAACACCTTTCCTTTATAACCCAGAAAGGGTTTCTTGAAATACCCAAAATGAAAAAATGTTGGAATGAAACTGCAATTGAAAAACTAGATGGAGGTGGCTGAAAATAATGTATAAATGTATATATTACCACCAATATATCCTTCAAGTGGAAGGCTAATCCTAACATTGAAGAGCTAAATATCCAACTGAAGAACTAAAACGTCCCCTATAGATGCTAATTGAAATAACACAGTTTTATGATGGAACTGCGCTATAAGAGGTGGAAATAAATTTTATTGGTGCAAAGATATTAAAAGAAGCTCCAGGGCCTTCCTTGATGGCCTCCCAATGGAAAGGATTCCCCTCCACTAAAAATACAACATTGAAAGTGAGCCTCTCAATCCTCCACTACAACACCATCCACCTCAACACAACTCTGAACAAAAATTGTGTTGTAGCTGAATACTAAAGCATGGTCTGATGCCTAGATGTGGACTATACAACTCAATAATCTCTCCTGATTAGGAAATTTAAGTCCCCCAATGATGAGTGTGGGATTCCCACTTGGGAACACCCTTGTACTAAACATTACAATAGACCCTACTAAACAACAAAAGCATTCATAGAAATGTCACTTGAAAAATTCAGATCTAAAAAGATCAAAATCAATCATCTAACATGCCTTCGATGGCTGCCTTTCCATTCCTTATATGATTTGTGAGCCTTCTCACCTTGTGTCCCACTCATTAAAGACACTACCCACATGGATACTATCTCCCTTTAACAATGCGATGTTTCACATTGATGATCCATTCTCTCTATACTAGTGCTATTGATTTGGTGAACATTGACCTTGTCCACAAGATTTTACCCATGTTCACACATGGAGGTGCTCTATCTAGCTATCAATATGATCCCTTTTCAAATTAAGAGGGATTTCATTCCTACTAAAGAGATTTATGGGTCTACCTACCCACTTATTCGTTTATCTAAAAGACAAAAGAAAAAATGAATATTCCAATTAGTTCCATGCTAATTTAGGAATATTATAGTCCTCCCCTACCAAATGTTGCTTGTCCTCAAGAAACTGCAAGGACATAAATGAAGAGCCTTCTCTCCTCCTCTTGTAGAATCCTCATAGGATAAGCTTCCCAAATGAACAAGAGGCTTTCTCATCAATGTCTCTCCAAGTTTCTCCTCCCAAGTGTATAAGCTAGCCTTTGGTGACAAATCCAAATGGATCTCATCATGAAGTAGTGGGACGTACATGGAGGTAGCCATATGCTATATATAGGCCTTCTTGATGCATGGAATCTGAAATATATTTAGAACCATCATTCGCATGTGAGGCTCCCATCTCCAAGCTATCATCCATACAAAATGAGTCACCCTCCAAAATGGTAACTCATGGAAAAACTCCTCCACCTTTTGCTCCTGCAATGTAAGTGGGCTGCATAGCTACACATGATAGACCAAATTTTCTACCCCATGTTGTCTCTCTCTCCACTTATGATAAGTGTAGAGCTGCTACTGATATTGGGATGGAATAATTTTCCCCTTAAGAGGCAAAAAGGAAACTAGATCTTCAAAGATTCCCTATTTAGTTTTTGACCAAACTATCCCATGTAAATTCAATAAAGCATCATCACAATATGGGATCCAAATGAGAAAGATATTGAAGGTTATGTGTGATTTTGAATGGTACCAAAAACTTCCCAAGTGGTTATAGCACAGTTCTGCTAACTGTTGTTTTAGAATACCATATCGCAAGTTGTCTCCCAGCAATTTGCTAGTTTGGCATGTTATCTCATCTACTAGAAAATACTAAATGGCATTGTGTATCAACTTAGCATACAAAGAATGGTACAACTTTTCCCAAGGCCATAAAATAAATGGCTATCTTGATTACTGATGTTGGTATTATAAAGACAATGAAGCCCAAATATAAAATTTCACTCTTGTGGAGCAATGTACTATTTATAGATTGCAAGGGAATGCAAATAATTTGTTAGATAATAAATAAGTACAAAAATAAAAATCCTACCATAAACTATGAGTAGGCTAAAAATGAGGTCTATGGATGAGCCCTCCCATGATAATCTCCTCATAGTGGTCTAAAATATGAAGGGATGCATACGCTGCTTGGAACACTCCATCAATAAATACATACTCCCAAGTAACAACGTTGTTGGCCTTTGTAATAAGGCTCCTGCCATCTCATGACTTCCCTCTTTGAAAAGCCATATGCCAAATTCATCCACCATAATGCTACTATAAGAGGGAGATTACTTCCTTTATGGTACCTCTTGATTTTCCAAAACTAAGGAGTAGCCCCTTTGCACCATGATTGTGCCACCATCTACTCCTGCAACATCATGCAAAGTATGGGATAAAATCAACCCATAGTTTCCCAAGATTATCTAAAGTAAAAACAACTCTTTTTTCCTCATGATGTCATCATCATACAAGTCACCGAGTAACATCATGATGATTGACTTCTAGAATTCCCCATACAACCATATTTTCTTTTTCCATGTCCCATGGGTGCCATGCAATGCCTCAAACCATTACATAACCTCTAAAATAGGATATGCTACATGATGGGAAAACTCTTTTAAGAGTAGCCATCATAGCCATGCCTCTTGCTACCCTATGTCATAGATGTGAAAGTGGCTCACCAACCTCTTTCTCATCATCCTCACCCATCCATCCAAATGTGGGTGTCTCCTTCCATGCTCAAAATTGGTATCCTTCCAATGGAGAATACTATCCTCCCAAATCATGTTACTACCTTTGCGCTTCATGGGATGTTAAAGTACAACCTCCTAGAGATCTCCAAATGAAGACCACTCATAAATGACCTAGTTGACCCCATAAGGATCCAAATATGTTGTAGGAAAATACTTCTCATTGAGTTGTGAGGTGATCATCAAGAAGGATCCATATTAAATAATGGGAAATTTCATCCATCATAAATTGTCCTCCATCAACCATCTGCCTATCCCTTGCTACACAAGTGCGCTGGTCATGAGAATGTCACAATACTAGTTGGCCCCCCAACTCATCACTGTTGCTCAATGATAGTGATACTGATCTCCATGATGGTGCATCTATTGTGTCATGATCACGCACAATTCTGAACATAAATTTCTGCATTGAATTGGCTAGGATAATTCTCATCCTATACTCCAAAACTCTACTCTCCAACCCAAAGTGTTGTGTGCAGCTCATCAATAAATAACCAGGATGAATAGATATATCCTCCTTGAACAAGTCAAGGGTACTTTTTGCAGTGATAGTTTGATCTTCCAAATCAGCAGTGTACATTGACCCTAGGTCATGCAATTGTCCTGATGGCATGTCCCCACAACTCTCCATATGATGTGCTGAAATAATAGGAAGTGAATTATTTTCATACATTGGTAAATCTAATCTTTTGGAACATCTTATACTGCTACAAAGGTTCCTTCTTCTAGTGTGATGACTTCTCCAAATGTTGGTGATGATGGCTGCTCCTCTATGGCTACACCAACGTTGGTATAAGCCTCATCCTCCTCATGCATCTACTGAATAATGCACGAGACTCTAAATGTCAATAGATCAAGACCACTTTGTAATTATGCAAGTGTTCCTTCTCCTAATGCAAGTACTCCTGCAACAAGTCGTGGTGGAGTTTCTCTTCATCCAAATTAATAATATGGATGTCTTCCCTTGGTTTCTTCGGTTTCTTCTTATCAAACTTCTTGATCAAACTTTGAGTAAAATATGCATGTGCAGTCAATCTTGAATGACTCAAATGGATAAACCACCAAATGTTTGCTCAACCCTCAAGGTTTAGTGCTGCAATCTCAAAAAATGCTCTCTCTCCTACTGGATGGAGCAGGAATAATGCATCTAAATCCATTACCCAAGACCTCCCTATCCATGTGGGTGACCCATCAAATGTAGAAAATAGAAATCTATTGTGCTTCCTTGTTCTATAGCTGAAAATTCTTCTCTCTTCTTTGATCTGAATAAACTATGGGAGAGTTAGGTTCTCCTTGAAAGCCCTTGATTGAGACTTGTAATCTACAAGATAATCACTTAGAATCTCATTATCTAAGTTTCCTCCATCTCGATGCCTTTTATCTCCTTCTTCAAAAAGAAAATGACATAGTGTATTTCTTTGGAGCTGTATGCAATAAGAGTTCTTTCTTCTACTGATAGGAAGTACAACAACCTTCCTCATCTTGAAACCCTCTAGAGGTCTCATTCCATATTTCCTTTCTCATTTGCTTGACGTCCTTGGAGAGGTTTTTCATAGATCTGAAAATTGATGAGACAAATCTCATTCCTTGCATAAATATAGATCTATTTTCCACTTCTTATAACATATTGGCTAAAACTCACAGTCTAAGCCAAGATTATGCTCTGATACCACTGTAATATTCCCAAATGGGGAAAGCAACAATATAGCATATAAACAAGGAAAATAGCAACGAATACATCAATACACCATTTCATGAGGCAAATGTACAACCATCTTATTAAACATATCAGAAAATAATAGGTACAATATCTTGAGGATCAAGTCACTCAAGCAATTCAAAACAATCCTCTAATAAGAAAATATGCTAATACATGAAATACACTACTATACAAATGCCATGAGCCATGAAAACACAGTTTTAGGGAATAAAATACTACATAGATATATACCAATGTGGATCTAATGTTATATAGCTCAAATAATGTTAGGAGTGAATATATATACTCCCAAACATTTCCTAGACAACCCAGAAAGGGTTTCCGGAGATACCAAAAATGCAAAAATGTCAGAATGTAACCCTCGGGATGAATTGTAGCTACAACTGAATAAATGGATGGAGCTAGCTGAAACTGATGTATAAATTTATAGATAACCTCCAATAGATCCTTCAATTGAAAGGCTGATCCTAACACTGAATATCTAACCCTCCAACTGAAGCACTAAATCCTCCCCTACAGATGCTGAATGAAATAAGGTAGTTTGATGATGGAACTGCACTGTAGGAGGAGGAAATAGATTGGCTTGGTGCTAAGATATGATATAAAGCTCCAGGATAATCCTTTCGGGCTTCCCAATGGAAATTATTCTCCTCCACTAAAAAATAAACACTGAAAGTGACCCTCTCAATCCTCCACTACAACACCCTCCAACTCAACACAAATATGAACAAAAAATGCATTGTAGCTGAAGATTGAAGCTTGGCCTAATGCCTGGATGTGGACTAAATGTCTCAATCATATCTCCTGAGTAGGAATTAGAAGTCCCCTAAGGGTGAGTGTAGGATTCCCGCTCGGGAACACCCTCGTACTAAACAATACAACAGACCCTGCTAAACAACAAAAGCATGCATAGAAATGTCACCTGACAAATCGATATCTAAAAAGATCAAAATCAATATTCATCTAACATGCCTTCTATGGCTGATTTTCCCCTCTTTATATGCTTTGTGAGCCTTCTCACCTTTGGTCCCACACATAAAAGACACTACTCACATGGAGACTATCTCCCATTAACACTGCGTTGCTTCAGATTGATGATCCACTCTCTCTATACCAGAGCCATTGATTTGGTCAACATTGACCCTGCCCACATGCTTTTACCCCTGTTCACACATGGAGGTGCTTTATCTAGCTAGCAAGATGATACATTTTCAAATTAAGAGGGATTTTATTCCTACTAAAGAGATTTATGGGTATCCCTACCCACTTATTCGTCTATCTAAAAGACAAAAGAAAAAATGAATATTCTAATTAGCTGCATGCTAATTTAGGAATATTACAACTTCGATGGAAAATAAAAATGGAAGGGAAATTCCTGTAACATGACCAAACAAACCATGAAGTGAAGGCTCAGAATGGAAGGGTACACGATGAGACTGTATATATTTCAAAAGCCCATTCCTGTGAACAAACTCTGTGACAAAACTTACTCTACAGATGCAAGGGCAGCTGAGTAAGTCACACAAATAAGTAGTTGAGTGATGTTTGTACCAATGACTGAAAGAGGAATATGTAGTACGCAACAGTAGAAGAAAACTAGCGAAAGCCTTTTTCTGAAATAGGGCAAAAGAGTATTGTTGAATTGGCTAAGTAGGTGAGTGTTGTGGGAGCACAGGTGTAGTGTTGAGTGAGATGGCACAAAGTCTGAGTTGTGGAGAAGCAACGAAGGATGAGTTATGAGGAAGTAGAGTGGTGATTAGAATTTCATATGTTGAGTTGTGGGAAAAGAAACAAATGATGCATTAGGGGAATTTTGAGGTCTAAAATGGGCCTATGTTGAGCCTCCATTTTTTATAGATTTAGATCCTTTTTGCTAAGGATCTGCTATACCTTCACCTGGTGTTTGTAGTTATTATTATATTTTTCAATACATTGTTGCAATATTAGAGAGGCGTTAAGAGGTAACACTTTCTTATTCTATGAATTCTATTTTTTTTAGTGAATGCAAGGGAGTTGTGTGAAAATCACTAGTAACATGTTATCCTTGTGAGAAGTGTACAATTCTTGTTCCAGCAGCACTGTTCATGTTCCAATTGTGTAGTTTCTATTCATTTAGTACAAATGTTTTTTCTATGAAACCAACTCCAAAAATAGAAGAAAAGAGAGATCAATGCCTTATAATTCAACCACTTCGAGGGGGAAAGCTCCTTTATGTTACATAAATGAAAAATTCTTAGATGATGAAAATGAAAAACCTCCTTTCTATATATAGGAGTCCATGGGGTCACACTATAATCCTAGATGGCATAAAAATAATAATTAAGGGGAACAATAATAAAAATATGGGGGATTCAGGGGTACAACAATAAAAATAAGGGGGTATACTAACAAAAATAAGAGACTACATTATTAATATAGGGACCTAACATGCCCCTCTCCACTAAAAAGATGTCGTCCTTAACGCTTGAGTAGCTTTGGATGCTTCTGTATAAAATTCTCATCCTCCCATGTAGAATATTCAATGGCTAAGTTATTCCACCTGATGAGATACTCTGAGATTGATCAATTTTGTAGTTGTCGAGTTATTTTTTCCATGACTTCTTTAGGTTCCAATATTATTTTTCCTTCCTCTTGAAGTTCTAGAAATATCGTTTGAAATGGAAGTTTTTCACCTATAACCTTCTTTAGGCGTGAAACATGGAAAACTGGATGCACTCGAGAAGAATTAGGAAGCTCGAATTTGTATGCCATAGTACCAATATTTTGCAAAACCTTGTAAGGACCATAATACTTTGGTGATAATTTATTATCCTTTTTAGCTTTCTTGAGGGAAATTTGTTTGTATGATTGTAACCGTAAAAATACCGAGTCTCATACATCAAAACTTCTTTCACTGCAATGTCTATATTCCTATTGTTTCATTCGATTTTGTGCCAAATTTAGGCTATTGTTTAAGAGTTGGAGAACTTGTTGTTGATTCTCAATGTGATCTTCCACTGCTTGAACCTTATCATTTTTACTTAAATATGATGTGATGGATAGTGGATGATATCCATAAAGTGCCGTAAATGGGGTCATTTTGGCTACAGTATGGAAGGAAGTGTTATACCACCATTCAGCCAGAGGGAACCACTTGACCCGTTGTGTTTGATTACTAGATACAAAACAACAAATATATCCTTCCAAACATTTGTTCACTATTTCAGTTTTCCCATCGGACTGAGGATGATTAGATGAGCTATGAGCTAGTTCAGTACCCGAATAAGAAGATAATTCCATCCAAAAATTTTGAGTGAAAATGGGATCTTTGTCCCTTACAATAATATTTGGGTTTCCATGTAGATTTTGAATGGTTTCCATAAATGCTATAGCAACTATACTTGCTTTAAATGGATGAGATAATTCACAAAAGTTTCATACTTTGTAAGTCTATCAAATGCCACCATGATGAAACTCTTTCCTTTAGAATTAGCTAATCCTATGATAAAATCCATTGAAAATTCCTCCCAATGTTGACTTGGAATGGATAAAGGCTCTAGAAGACCCGTGGTCTTTATTGTCTCAACTTTATTTTGTTGGCAAAGCAAACATTCTGCCACAAAATTTTTAATATTAGATTTTAGGCCATCCCAAAAAAATTCTTTCTTTACCCTGTGGTATGTTTTTAAAAAATCCTAACTGTCCTCCTAAGGGAGAAGTGTATCATTCCAAATTTTTTTTTTTTCTTAGTTGGGAATTCTTACAAAGATATAAGCAATATTTGTACCATAAGGAATTATTTTCCCAACTAAATGTATCATATGTAGTAGGATCTTGCTACAAATTTTGAATGAGTGTCCAAACTTCTTCATCATTTTTCCATTCATCCCTTGCTTCGGTTATCCAATCTAGTTGGATAATAGAAATGGAAAAAAGCAATGCTTCCACCTTTTCATCCTTTCTTGAGAGTGCATCTACAACAACATTTAGCTTCCCTTTTTTGTAGATGACTTGAAATTCATAACCCAACATCTTTCTTACCCATTTTTTTTGCTCTTATGAATATAGTTTTTGTTCCAAAAAGTATTTAAGACTATCATGATCAATTTTTACCTTGAAATGTCTTCCCATAAGGTAAGGCCACCGTTTCTTTAGTGCATGTATTATTGCCAACATTTATTTCTCATAAAAAGATTTATGTAAATACTTTCCTTTGATTGGACGATTTTCAAAAGAAATGGGTCATCCTTCTTGCATTAAAACAACACCAATTCCATTTCATGAGGCATAAAATTCCACAATAAAGGTTTTTTTGAGGTTTAACATAGCTAATACCGACGCTAGGAACATTTCCTCTTTAATATGTTCAAAGGCCTCAGTTGCTTTAGAAGTCCATGAAAATGAATCTTTCTTCCATAATGTTGCTAGAGGTGCTGCTCTTCTCCCATAATTATTAACAAACTTGCAATAATACCCTATTAACCCAAGAAATCCTCCCAACCACTTTATGGTTGTGGGGAATATCCATTCCTTAATGGATTTAATTTTGTTAGGGTCTACCTTAACACCCTTCTGAGATACAATATGACCCAGATATTCCAGCTCTTGTACTCCAAAGAAAAATTTGGAGATTTTTTCATATAATTGTTTCCCCTCCAATAGATTGAGCACCTTGTCAACATGTTGAACATGAGCCTTTCAAGACTTGTTGTAGATAAGTATATCATCAAAAAATAATAACACAAATTTTCTAAGGGTTTGAAAATCGAATTCATCAACCTTTGAAATGTAGAAGGTGCATAGGTAAGGCTAAAAGGCATGACCAAAAATTCATAATGACCCTCATGAGTTTGAAATTTTGTTTTTGGAATATCTTCATTCTTCATTCTAATTTGATGATATCCTGAATGAAGACCCAACTTGGTAAAATAAGTTTCTCCATGTAATTCATCCAATAATTCATCAATCACAAGAATGTGAAATTTATATTTAATAGTGATCTTATTGAGCTTCTTATAATGCAGACACATGCGCCATGATCCATCCTTATTTTGCACCAATACTACCGGAGTAGAGAAATAACTTTACCTCCATTGAATTATACTAACCTTTAACATTTCTACAATCATACGTTCAATTTCACTCTTTTGGACATAAGGATATATGTAAGGCTTGATGTTTTGAGGAACACTTCATTGAATCAAATGAATAGAATGATCATGATCACGAATTGGTGAGAGTCCTTTGGGAGTTTCAAATGCCTTGGAATGATTTTCCAAGGGTTTTTGGAGATCTGGAAAAATAGATGATTTTTATGTTAGAAATTCTAGTGAGCATAATTGTGAAATGATGCCTTGTTGTAAATTTTTCAGAAGCTTTGTCATGACATTAGAGCTTGTTAGCTTTACCAACTTCCCTACGATACCCCATAGTTCAAGTTACTTTCCTTCCGAAAAAAAAATTGAAGAAAATTTCTTGAAAATTAAAAGCTGTCATCCCCAAAGATTGTAACCATCATACTCCTACTACAACACTAGCACCTCCCATTGGAATGGAAAGAATTTTACTATTAAATACATATTCCCCCATTTTTATCTTTATATTATCGTATTTTCCATAGAAATTTTGCAGTTCCTCCATTTTCAACCATCACTTGAAATTCTGGTGCTGGGTATAAGAAACAGTACAATTCTTTGGCTACCTTACAATGAACAAAATTATGGGTACTACCCAAATCAATCAACACTATTACCTTTTTCTTCTTGATATGTCCTTCTATCTTGAGAGTTTGAGGAGTGGTAATTCCCGCCAATGCATTGCAGGATATGGTCAGACTCATTTCTTCTTTCACTAGGGTTGGAACCTGGTGTATATCCTCTTATTTTCAAGTTTCTTGTTGTTTTTCTTCCTCCTCTTCACAATTTGTGTAAAATAATGTCTTCTCAGGACACTTATGACCTTTAGTGTATTTTCTATCACAACTGTATCAAAGCCCTTTTACTCGTTTTTCTTCCAATTGTTGTGGTGTCAACCTTTTAGGTTGTGTAATCCTAGGAGTAGAAACACTTTTATCTTTATAGATGTGAGTGGTAGGATTCCTTGTCACGTTAATTTTACATTCAATTTTTCTTTCCAACCTGAATGCCTTCTCCAATGAATCAGGTTCCCAGAGGAAAACCTCATGTTAAATGTTATCCTTTAAATTCCCTATGAAGACGTCAATCCTATGTTCCTCTGGAATATCAGCTACCCTTATATTGAATTTTTGCAAGTACTCAATGTGCTACCCCATTAAGCCCTTTTGTTTCAGATTTATCAATTGGCTAAAGAAGGTGTTTCTCTTTGTATCCTCATAATGTGTTATCATTTCCTTCGTAAAAGTTACCCAAGTGACAATTTTTTTACAAGAGAAAAGCCATCGATACCATAAAATTTCATTTTATTCTAAATGTAAAGTTGCAATGCGTACCTTTTGTGTGTTTTTCACAATATGGAGATCAAAATGTTTCTCCATCTGTAGTATCTATTGTTATAGCATCATTTTTCACCCTCATGTGATTCATGATTGTCTCTTTAGCCTTGGGCATCCATTCCCACAGACTTGAGTAAAAGTTCATAAAAACCAGTGTTTAAAATCCCATATGCGGGTATGCCCAGACTTTTCCGTGTGTATACGCGAGTCCAGAGATACTTTTCCACGTATGCCTGAAAATCATAAAAAAATATATAAAAATCCCTATTTTTGAGTCTGGGTTGATGGTTATTCCTATAATTCAACCACCCGAGCCCATGGCCAACTGTTTCCAACAGATTGAAACTACTTTGAGGGAGTATAAAAGCCCCTCATATGCATGGCCTAAGGGAGAGAGAAAATTATAGACATTATACTCTGCTGGAACCAAATTCAAGTCTGATTTCCCGTGCCTCCTGCACTTCCCAGATTTTTACAGGAAACCCTTATTTCCTAGAGATGTTCATCATCTTATATGTCATCTCGTGTGCACAAGTCTTGAAAGAATCCTAGTGAGGCAAGGGCGGGACGGGTCTAGACGACGATTTGTTCGAAGATCATGGAAGGATTCAGGTGATCTCTCCACCTTTATATCATTGTACATGATGTTCGTAATGAAGAAGAACCATCTTGTTCCTGAATTCACCTGTTAATATCTGCTTGCATATGTGAAAAGAATGTTAATTAAGCATTTATTATTGTTTATATGATGTTTCACATGGATTACACTGACATTTAGGAAATATATATGTTGTACAACTAGATTTCCGTGCATGTCTCTTCTTGATTTCCAGGTTGAAGAGGAAGAAGGGTTGCTGGGGGTTTGGACCCCGCGGGATTTACATCAAACGTAGGATCTACGGGTGAGTCCTATGATCTATAATATTTAGTTTTTAGTGTACAAGTGTCGTTGTGTGAGTCCTTCTTGAATAGCATGCCCTGATCTATGGAGATGTTTGACCCAATGACCTCTAGGGAGTTATTTCCCGAAACATAACTCATGACTCCACTGGGGATCACATTCTTGTGATTCCCCTATTGGGTGGTTTCAGCTGTTTTAAAGGTTTCCAGTAGTTTTAATCATTATTTCCAATCTAGTGAGTTTTTCTCAGTTAGACTAAAGACCTGGTTCTTTAGCCAGGCTTGATCATTTTTATTTTTCATTATTTACTTTTCCATATGCTAGTTTTCCTCTACTCAGATGCGTATACACGTAGGTTTGGTGAAAGGAAGTCACGTATATGCATTTTTCCTTTGCCACGGTCGCGTATGCACGCTTGTTTCAAAACTACTAAGTAGCATATGCCTGGGAAAATTTTGAAATATTTGATTTTTTGACTTTTTGGTCTTGTCTGCCTGTGGGGGCCTGTTCCTGCAGTGTCCTTTTAGTCTCTGGATTGTGTTGAAAGTAGTTATTGGTATTTTTCTCTCTTGTTCAGTTGAAGACTGGCTCATCTGGAAAATCTTGTTTTTGTAGTTCTTACACTTCTGGTCTGAGTAACAAGATCTCTTCTTGGGGATTCTTGGTTGTTCTACTTAATTAGGACAGAGAGCTTCTGCTCATATGCTCTTTCATAACTTTATGTCTTGCTTTGCAATTTAATTTTTGCATGCTTTTCGGTTGGTTTTCATGATTTCATTTGATTAGGTCTTGTTGCAATTTTTGAAGAGTCATTTTTGGGTCTTTGAAGTTTTGTTTGCTACAAGATTGTGCTATTCTTCTGGGCTAAGTTACTGAGTTTCTTGTCTTCCTTTTGCTCGTATAAATCTTGCTACTAAGTGGCACTATAAGATTTGGAGCATTTTTGTTGAAGTTTTGCTTGAAATTCACAGATTGTTTGGCTTGGGAATTGGATAGTTCCTCTTGGTCTCTTTGAAATCTTCTTTTTATAAAATTTAAAAGCTCAAAAACATTTTGTTTTTCCATTGCCTTTGTTTTGCATTTTTGTTTGGGTTTATTTCTAGCTTTTGAAGCCTTGTTGATATTTCTTACCTTTGGTTTCTGACTTGATTTGGGAAGGGAATTTTCATTGGTTCCTTTCTCTTATTTCGAGCATATTTTGGTGTCTTTATACTGAGAGTTTCTTATTTGGGAACTAGCTCTGTGGACAACCAGAAAAGTGATAGAACTGGGGGATTCTTGGAAATTTCACTTTGCTTTGTTAGATTTTGCATCTTAGAATTGGCATGATCTTAGTATTTTGCATTAGGTTCACTTAAACATTTGTAGTATTTTTCATAAATTTTGCGAGTGTGAGGTTTGATATCTGAAAAGAAAAAGAAAAAAATAGTCTCGTAGAACCCGTGTAGAAATTTATTTTCATCGAAAGGAAATTACTGCATTTTCATGTAGTTTGGTTTTCATTAGTTTATTTTCTGTGTCATCAAACATCACGAGTTTCATTTCCATATTCCCTTGACTTAATATAAAAGCCAACTAAAATAAGCACATTAATTTAAAAACAACTAGCAAGTTTTTTATGAAGTGTCATACATCAACTAGCTATGTTGTAGGGCCTTGGATTAGGTGAGTGGAGAGTTAACTCTCCAAGGCCGCTCAAAATAAAACATAGAAGTTCATTAAATGAGCGAAATCCAACACCGTTAGGTGGAACGGGAAAGCTCTCCTCCAGAGAGTCAAGCGCAAGGGGAAGTGAAGGTTGAGAAGAGAGATACCGCCTCTCTGATTTACTGGATCTTGCCTTAAGACCGTTCCACCCGACTGCTGACACAGATCGATGCCCTTAGTTGCCATTCCTAGGTACCACACAAGTGACTATGGGGGGGAATTACCGTGGTACCTGAGGCAGACGTCGTATCACTTCGAGTAGTACTTCTGGAGGGTGCCCCGGCGAAGCTTGGGTACTTTCACTGACAAAGGCTGTTGTTAGGAGGTCGGCGTAACTGTTTCTGTTACCTTCGTTAGTAGGCCTGGGCCGTAATTATCCCAGACTACTTTTGGGAGGTCTTATTTTTCACTTTCTCATATTTTGGTGTCCGGTCCTAATCACCCGGAGCGGAAATACTTGAAGGCTGTTTGCTTGGTTGCATCTTAGGGATTTTTGTAGTGAGTACTCTTTGCTCCTAGCTTGGCTAGCTTTATAATTTTTTGAGTCTAATTAATCTGTTAAAGTGGCTAATCAAGTGCCTCGTTGATCGAGGAGAGTTTGGGGGTTATCTCCCGAAAGTGTTGAGCCTTCTTCAAGAAGGCGTAGGAGTAATATAGCGGATGAATATCACCCAGTGGTATCTGATGCAGCGGAGAGAGATCCTCCACAAGGGCTTGAAGTTTTTGTAGTTGGTTCTGGTGTTGGTTCCGAGAGGAGTTCTCCACTCACCTCGAGAGTCTTATTTCCGTGAGAAGAAGAAGTAGAAGTAGAGGAAGTATCTCAGCTTTCTGAATCACTTCCATCTCCTCTTCCTCCTGATTTACCATTTGTTGTTGAGTACATCGGACCTGAGTCAGAAATACCAGAAAGTCCTTATCCATATTATTCATACTTTTTGATGGCCACGACTGGGAATGCGGCTTCGGCTGTGAGTGCTGCAGGCATTCAGAATCCTGCTTCAGTAGAAGGAGGAGGCACAATTGCTATATCTTTGATTTCTTCTAGTACTGCTGTGTTTGGCTCTGGTTTCACCCAAGAACAAGCTTCTCAATATGGTCCCTTTTGTTTTGGAATGCCCAGTAGTGGGATTCCTTTTTTTTCCTTTTTCGCTGCTGCAACTGCGTCTACACCCATGTCTTCCATGGCTAGTGGGTCAGCTTATTTTCAAGGGTTCCCCTTCCGAAGTGGGAATATTCCTAGTTCAAATCCTTCCTTAGGGTATTTTCCTTTTACTTATCAAACTCAGAGTTTTAACCCTTGGTCAAGAGGTCAGAGTTCGACTACCTTTATAGGTTGGAACCCTGTATTTATAGCAGTGGGGGCAGGGAATCAGTTTCTCGCTGGTCAACAAGGGAATGTTTCTTTCTCTTCGTCGAGTACTTATCAGGATTTTTCCCTTCTTTCTAGCACTTGGAACCCCTACCTGGGGGTTTCCTCTTTATTCACTACTTCGAGGGGGAACTGGTTCGGTCTATGGTAACTCTACACTGGGAGGGGGTCCTTCTCCAAATGCTAGGTCCTATGGCCCAAAATTTTCTATGAGTTCTTTATGGCAACCTGGTGCCTCATCAAATCCAGGTTATTATTTTTAGAATGTTGGGAATTCATCCCACCAAGGATGGAATCCTCAGGCTCCTCCTCATTTACCTTCTCTGGCAACGTTGAACTTGCCAGATTTGTTGAAATTGACAAATGATCCAATCCGATATAGTCTGGGGTTGCCTCTGGTTCCTACCAAACTACCTTCAGACATTCAAAATTTTGAAGGCAAGAATGGAGAGGACCCGGCTGATCATATCAACACTTTCCATTTATGGTGTTCATCTAACTCCCTTATCGAGGATTCGATTAGGTTGAGGTTGTTTCAATGCACGTTGACTGGAAATGCTGCCAAGTGGTATATTGAGTTAACTGGGGGTAGTTTTGCTACTTTTGGATATCTGGCTACTATATTTCTAAATCATTTCTTGTTACCTGTCCTTTATGATGCCGGGACTGAACTCCTAGATAATTTTAAGTAGGATGACACAACCCACATTTCTGATCATATTCAAGAATGGTGGCGAAGGAAGAGGCTCATTAAAGCTTATATTCCAGGATAATTTATTTTGGAATGGTTTTTGAAATATTTGCAGGCAGATATTTCTAAGGATGTATCCCTCTCAGGGGTATTTTCTGAGGAGTAGGCTATTTTTAGGGCCCAACAGCTTGAATTGATATATTCTCAGTCTGGTGTCCTTCATAAGTATTTGCATAATGCTCCTCACTCCAAATTAGACATATCCAAGACTAAACTTGGTCCTCATGGTGACGGACTTATTAGGTCAATCAATAGTGGCGCAACTAACCTGCTTAGTCAATTGCAGCAGTTGTCTATACAATATGCTTCTTCTGGTCAAGATGTGCCTGCTGAGTCATCGCCTTCTCAATATTTTTCGGTAAATGCTGTTCAGACTTATAACCCTAAAGAAAATCAACAGTCCAAAGGGAAGAAGAAGGGACGGAACAATAATAAGAAAAAGGGCAAGAATGGGAAGGGTAATGCAAATAAATCCAACGAGCATGTTGGTGAGGGTCCAACGGATAAAAATAAAGTGAATTTTCCATGCAAGTTATGTGCTGGATACCATCTTACTCACCTTTGCCCTAAAATTTAGGATGTGCAGTGCTTGTTAGCTCAGCAGGGTTTTTCTAGTTCCCAGTCTGTGTTGACAAACCCTTTTCCCCAAGGGCAACAACTAGTTGTTGGCATGAATCAAAATACTTGGGCTTCCTCTGGGGGCACCCAAGAAGGGGAAACTCCGTAAAACATATACATGATGAGTGCTCATGCGGATATCACCACGAGATCCCATGATTATGGTGAAGATGAGTCTTCGAAAGCCAAGGGTGCTCTCGATGGTACTGAGCCGCTTCATATCACAAGGCCTGCTGTTGAGCCTATACCTCGGATGCCAAAAGCATCTACCAAGCATACGATGATTAATCCAAATGCTAGGGCTACCCATAACTACTATATTGTGGAATATCTGGTGCAGAGTCCTTGTGCCATGTCGGTTCTTGAGGTGCTCTAGTCTTGTTCAGCTCAACGCAGTGCTCTGCTCACTACTATTGGGACTCTCGATCCAAAAAACTCTCTTGTGATTACATTCGATATGTCTAATTTTAAAAAGACACTCCCCCATCATATGGATTTTCATATCAAATCGTCGTTTCGGAAATTCAATATTTTTCAAACGGTCATTGATGAGGGCGCTTCCACATGTGTGATGTCTCTCGCATGCTGGAAGGGAATTGGATCTCCCGCAGCTGTTCCATCTGCTACTCTTCTGACTGCGTTTGATGGTCATTCTCACGGACTGCATGGTATTATCCCATCTTTTCCCATCTGTGTTGGGGGAAAAACTGTAAATATAGAGGTTGAGATAGTTGATGCAAGCTTGGACTATAACCTTCAGTTGGGCCGAAACTGGATTTATGATATGGATGCCATTGCATCCTCATTATTTCAGGTTATTTGTTTCCCTCACGAAGGGAGGATTGTTACAGTGGATCAACTGGACTGTTCTCCTGTAGACCCAAATGCATCTACTGACTCAACTATTCCAAACTTGGATAATGCCAAGCCACCTGTTGAAAATTTAGGGGTTGGAATGTATTCTTATTTGATGGGTACTTTTGATATTCCACCTTCTACTATTCATATAAATGTAATTTCATCCTCCAGGGTGACTATTCGAAGAGAGTTCTTCAGAACTCATTATTTTTCGGATCCTTGGACCTTGCCTTCCCCTACCTCCACATTAGCGGAAGGTCAAGTGGGTGGAATAGAATTTCCGATGTCTGCAGATGAGATTTCTTATCAATCTATTATTGACTCTGCAGAGTCCATTCCAGCTCCTTTTTCTTTGGAAGAGTTGGATGGCGATGTGGCTCCAGCTTGGACACTTAGTTCTTCTTCCGCCCAGGATTGCCTTGATACCACTCTTCCATCTAAAGAGGCCATCCTGGAAGCTATGACTGGTATAGATAGACCATGTGATGATTTGCATCATCGGTCTTACTTTTTACCTAATTTGAGCGAAGTTGAATCAATTTTTCCAAGTCCTTTGTCTCTTGGTCCTCTTCACCCAGTCCTGAATCCCTTAGCACCAACACAGGTATATGCTGAAGGGAACATGGCTGTGATTTCTCCAACTATCCTGGTGAACATTTCTAGGGATCCCAATGTTATAGAGAATGTCTTCATCGAAGCTGAATGTTCCCCTAAAGAGATTCAGATTTACACCGATCTCTTTAAAGAGTTTAGGGATGTGTTTGCTTGGTATTATGAAGAAATGCCTGGTATAGATCCATCTATTATCCAGCATGAGATCAAGACTTACGAAAATACTAAGCCTATGAGGCAAAAAATTCGTCCGGTCAATCCTAGGAAGGTTGCAGCTATCGAAGACGAGGTGGAGAAGATACTCAAGGCGGGATTTATTTTCCCTGTTCCTTTGACAGAGTGGGTTTCGAATCCTGTTCCCGTGGATAAAAAACAAGGAACAATTTGAGTTTGCATTCATTTCAGAGACCTTAATAAAGCATGTCTGAAAGATAATTACCCCACACCATTTATAGATCATATTATCGATGAGTGTGCTGGTAATGAGTTTTTCTCCTTCATGGACAGTTTCTCCAGATACAATCAGATTACTATCCGTTCTGAAGATCAGCATAAGACTACCTTTATTTGTCCCTGGGGTAATTTTTCTTACAAGAAGATGCCTTTTGGTCTTAAAAATGTTGGGGCTACTTTTCAGCAGGCCATGTCATATTCCTTCCACGATATCAAACATATTATCGAGGAGTATTTGGATGATTTAGCTGCTCGTTCTCGAAAGAGAATTGATCATCCTGCTCACCTCCATCAAGTATTTGAACGATGTCGTTTCTACAATATTAGGTTGAATTTGAACAAGTGTGTTTTTGCGGTTACATCCGGTCGGTTATTGGGATTCATTGTGTCTTTGGAAGGGATTAGGGTAGATCCCTTCAAGGTTGAGGCAATACTTCGGTTGCCTCCCCTGTCATCTATTCATCAACTTCAAAGTCTACGAGGAAAAGCTAATTTTCTTCGGAGATTTATTGTAAATTATGCTGAAGTTACCAAAGGATTTATGAGATTGTTGAAGAAGGGAGTTCCATTCTTTTTGGATGACTTTGCTTAGCGCTCATTCGATGCTTTGAAAAAAACATTGACCTCTGCTCCTATATTGAGTCCACCTGATTATAGAAGGGATTTCCTTTTGTATCTTGCAACAGCAGAATCTACCATTGGTATGGTTCTGGTTCAGGAGGACGATGCTCTGACAGAGCATGTTATATAATATCTTAGTCGAGGCTTGGTAGGACCTGAACTTCGGTATACTCCGATAGAGAAGCTAAATTTAGCATCTTTTCATGCTGTATAGCGACTCAGACATTATATTATTCTACGAAAAACTTATGTTTTGGCAGCAGCCAATCCATTTCAGTTTGTTCTTAGTAGATGAGTGATTGGGGGAAAATGCAATAGATGGATTGTGATTTTGCAGGAATTTGATCTTGATTTTATGTCTGCCAAGTCCAAGAAATCATTAGTTTTCGAGGAATTAATCTCTGAGTTGCCTTGTGGAGAAGAGATAGTCTATGATGAATCCTTCCCAAATGAACATTTGTTTCTCATCTCTCCACAGGATCCTTGGTATGGAGATATCATTGTGTATCTTCAGACTGCAAAGTTTCCCTTTACTTTTTTGAAAGATGGCACTGTAAGTTGCATCACTTGGCTAAAAATTACTTGATT
The DNA here is from genome assembly GCA_034641835.2 of Pinus albicaulis. Taxonomy (NCBI): domain Eukaryota; kingdom Viridiplantae; phylum Streptophyta; class Pinopsida; order Pinales; family Pinaceae; genus Pinus; species Pinus albicaulis. The sequence goes on from CM076580.1 coordinate 182,509,938, forward strand.
ATTGGTGATGCTTTATACCGTCGAGGGGTTGATTCAATCCTGAGATGTTGCTTAACTCTCGAAGAAGTTGAGGCTGTGTTGAATGATTTCCAGAGTGGAGCTTGTGGTGGTCATTTATCGGGGCTTGCTACAGCCCAAAAAAATTTGTGTGCTAGATATTTTTGGCCTTCAATTTTCAAAGATTGTATGGAGTCGGTCAAAAAGTGTCATCCGTGTCAAGTCTATACTCGAAAAATGCACGCTCATCCAGCTCCTCTTTTTCCAGTCATTACTGTCGGTCCCTTTACAAAGCGGGGTATTGATTATACTACTTGTAACTCGCCCTTGGCTAAAGGTCACAAGTACATTATTGTAGCAGTAGACTACTTTACGAAGTGGGGGAATGATGGTGAGACAACAACTCTTTTTCTTTTCAACCAGGTTATTGCTCGTTTTGGTATTCCTAGAGAGATTTTCACTGATCATGGAAGTCATTTTCAAAATAGCATGATGGCTGAGTTGGCTCTAAAATTAGGTTTCTGGAAGGAGCATTAATCTCCGTATTATCCTCAAGCCAATGGGAAAGTGGAAGCCGTGAACAAATCCTTGAAGACCATTCTTCAAAGGACAATTAATAAAGTTCGATCCAACTGGCATATCATGATGTATCCTGCACTTTGGGCATACAGGACATTAGTAAAAACTGCAACTGGCTTTACTCTGTTTCAACTAGTTTACGAGCTGGAATCCATATTTCCCATTGAATGTGAGATTCCTTCTCTTAAGTTGGTTTTTGAGCTTCTTCCTGACACTTCTAGTCTTGAATAACGTCTCCTTCATTTGGAACATATTGACAAGCAGCGTCGGGATGTCGCGATGATGAATGAGGCACATAAGAAATGAGTCAAAGTTCAGTACGGTAAGGTAGTCAAGCCTAGGGTTTTCTTAGAAGGCGACCTCGTTTTGGTCTATGCCCAAGAGAAGGATGCCCTGGGTGTAGGAAAGTTTAAGTCTATGTGGTATGGCCTCTTCATCGTTAAAAAATTCCTTAAAAAAGGAGCATATGCCTTGGTTGATTTTGAAGGAAATGAGTTTCCAGAGCCCAGAAATAGGCTCTATTTGAAAAGGTATTATGCCTAGGCTTAGGCCTGGAATTTTGCTTTTGTATATAGTAGTTTTTATTTTGTACATGTCTAGTTTTTAGGTCTTTGATGTGATGGTGATGTTTTTGATCTGCTTTGGCAGGTTGTGTCAAATGTCATGAGTCATTATGGTTTCACCGATGGTGCTAGTAGAAACAGCCGGAACTTGGCTTCCGCAGCTTGGGTGCTTCATCATCCATCCGGTCAGCTGTTAGTATGAAGAGGAGTCTGAATTGGTCCTGCTTCCAATAATATAGCAGAATACACTGCAGTTATTTTTCTACTCTCAGAGGAAATATCTTTGGGTGTTGATTCATTGGTAGTTTTCTTGGACTCCCATCTGGTGGTGTCGCAGTTGAACAATACTTATCGGGTTCGAGATCCATTTTTACTTCGGTTGTTTTTGAGGGTACGTCTGTTACAAATATCATTTCAATTTTTAACATTCAGTCATATTCCTCGAGCAAACAATTGGATGGTAGACTAATTAGCTAATCAAGCAATTGATTGGAATATTAATCATTCGATACAGTAAAATTTAATCATCAAAAACATCATGTATTTTTATACATTTGTCACATCACATCACAAATTGCTGTATATATATCATCAGAGTGTTCAAAAAACTATACAAAATTTTGATCCATAAGTCGTACAAAATTTGGGCTTATGCCCCATCATGTTCAATATCAAAAATATACAGTCATCATGTAATCATATCTATCTACTACTGTGGTCCTTGCCCAAAATTCCTGTTCCTATAGAACACGATCACAGTGGCGACTCGGTGGAATAATCGCACCCAGTCATGTGGTACTCCCACTACCCGTCTCTGGATAGCCTCAGGTAGGTCTTCCACTGCAACCATAGGAACTTGGCGAGCTAAACCCTCCAAGTTCCTTTGTACAGCATGGAGGGTCCTGTCTGGGTCTATAGTATCCGCCTCGCCTCTGCGGTGCTTATGCCATGGGTAGCCCTCAGGACGGACTGGTCTAATATTTGTATCATGATCATCATAATATTGTAATTCATTTTGAATTCAATCAAAAACATGTTTTGTTTTCACTTTTTTTTCATATATATTGAAAAAAATGATAAAAATCATATAATCTAAAAATTGCAATCCTACCAATTGCGCCCCATGCCGCGCTAGGTGGAAGGATGAGGTCTGGATCATCGTGGAAATCCATCTCGGCATAGGGGTAGTCCTCCACGGCGATGACTTGTTCTCCCCACCATGGGAACTTCTATTATAACTAAAATCTTCTAATAACAAATCACTAGTACAAAATGAGAGATTAGTGAATACACGACTAAAGTCTTTAGTAACCACAATTATTTCAAATGAATTACTACTAAATTTGAGCAATTCTAAGTGACCCAACTAGAAATGACTAACCTAAATGACTAATTTATTCTAGGGATAAAATATATGACTAGATAATAAGTGACCCAAATAAAAGCGACTAACTTAAATGACTAATATAGTCCAAGAATAAAATATATGACTAGATAATAAGTGAAAAAATAAAAAATGAATAATGTAAATGACTATTATAGTCGAAGAATAAAAATAGGATAAACTAATAGGGAAAAAAGTATATGAATTAGTCATTTATGATAGTAATTTTAATTTTCACCCCAAAAATGGAAAATTGCAATTTCGACATTGAAGTGTTACATTTCAATAAACTTTAACACTACAGATGGATTAAAAGACCCCCTTGTCTCTAAATTTTACATTGTATCTTTTAATCTACAATGTTAAACTTTAGAGACAAAGGTGTGTTTGAATCCATTTACAACGTTAAAAATCAGAGACCCATTTAAAGGGGTCTATAAATCCGTCTACAGTGCTAAAATATAGGTAGATTGATTCAATGACCCCTTAAATGAGTTAATGAATCCATCTATAATGCTAAAATTAGAAAATTTTTATAGAATGTTCCTATCCTACCATATTCCGTAGAAATCATTTTTAGGCATATGTATGATGGCTCATCACAAATCTAGTTCTACTCAACTAACTAAAAAATTTAACCTCATATCACTAGAAGGAAAAGGGGTGATTTGAGCCTCCACTAGTATCCCCAAGGCAATAAATATCCTTATATAATTTTTAAGAAAACTATTAGATAAATGGTCATATGATATGAAGAACTAACTTAACTTGATTCTATACATTAAATGAAGACTCTAATATTAGTTGCAATTTTTCTAGTTATCTAGGAACAATTTGTTAATTAAATATCACCTGGCTATAGATCTCATGACATCATCTACCTTGTATAACTTCTTTAAACCCAACTCTTAAATTTATTTTACTTACTCTATCAATTGTATATCTCAATTACATTATCAATTATGCAGTGGAAACTTTTGAAAAACACAAAACAAATACCTTACATAATCTAAATAAATAAACTAATTTTAATAAATTAATTTTATGTAATCTATAAATATATTTTTATAAATATGTTAAAATATTCTCATATTTTCTCACAAGAAATTTTACACTCATGAAATATCCGCTTCCTACCTTTGAGATCCTACAAATCTATCAAACATTGAAAACATAAAATTTATCCATTCATTAAAATTTCCTAAGGTTTTCATCATTGGACACATTAGTTTGATGCCAAAAATATATGAAACCAAATATAGTGTAATGAATATTGATTTCAAAACTTATTGAAAAAATGACTGCCACATGACCGACGAAGCAGAATTAAAAAACCTAGTAACTTTAGTTTAGTCTCATTCAACAGTTATAGTGTATTCCAAGGAGAAAAATAAGATCGAGTTGAGATTTGAAGGAGCGATCACTCTATTTAACAATGAGCTAATTCATCAGCCATCAACATGTAAGTGAAAATATATTAAATTTCTTAGGGTTTGGTTGTTTTCATTATGTATTAAACCATCCATATGTACAATTCAATTTATAATGTGGATAGTTTGTGATGGGTAATATTAGATTTGTTGTCGAGATATAGATGATTGAATCAGATCTACAATGCGGGGTTTTGTATATTTGATTTGAGAAATGTGATTTGTTTTTTGTGTATTGAATTTTTTTGGGTTTTTTTTGGCAGTCCATATATCATCCAATAGGTAAGTAGATGAGAGGGATCTGTAAACATCAGGTGTTGAATATTTTTTATGGAAGGATTTCTCTGATATTAGATTATGGTTCCATTAGTTGGAGAATATTATGAGGAAGCGGGGTAGGGATGGGTTGTTTATGGGATCAAATAAGAGACCAAATATATTTGGAATATAGTAACATTGAAAATATATTGAATTATTTTGTATTAAATTCTTTTGAAAATTATATTAATACAACACAAGTTCCAATGCATGTGTTTTTGTAGTAAACAATAAACAAACTTAAGCTAGATTAGCAACCATTACGAGCAGTAGCAGGAGGATATTAAATTCCTCATTAAGGATATATCCACTACCATATTTGAGTCCAAATTCCAAATTTCAATAAATTTAAGGCCGCTAGGTGCATAAATAACCATATTCATCGAATTCCAAGAAACATAAAAATATTTTTTTTGCCAGATCGGTTGTGTGGGCAGAGGATCATATTTCTCATTTTATGGAAGTTCTTTCTTTCCATAAATTTTAGGCTTGGGTTCATGTGAATTAAATTCCTAATCATCAGTATTCTATGATATAGGCTTACCTTTGTCCATTACTTGCCAATTCATTATTCCATCACATGAAATTTATGATTTGGTGGATTGGGAGGAGGGTTGGGAGGCCAGCTGTGTCATTTTTTGTAGTGTTACCTCACATCCTAGTCTGATCTATCTCAAGCCTAGCCAACAATCTATCATGACTAGTGAGACGAGGGCGAGGGAAATGTATACTATATAGGGTAATCCATCCCAGTAATCCATGGAGATATATATGTTTTAATGGTATTATCGATTGAAATTTCAAACAATACCATATTTGAATATTTATAATATTTTTGACTATTTCCCATTTTATAATCACATGAACACACAAATAGGGCACCCCACAGAGTAAGAGGAGTGAGATGAGAAAACACACATGTTCATGCTTCTGTTTGTAACCAATCAACCTTATGCTAGTAAGAAGGACATTTTCTCCACAAAGGACCCCATTTTTATAAAGATATTTATCAATGACCTCTAGATCTCCACCCACACTCATATGAATAAAGCACATCCAAAATAAGCGGAGGGGGAGGTTGAGAATACTCAGATATTCATATAGCTACTTGCAACCACTAAAACATTACGTAAAGACTCAAGAGGATAGCCATTTCCTCTATGGAAATTACATTTGCATTAGGTTCATCATTCATGTTATTTTGGAATTTATATGGTCATCCTGCAACACTTCGTACCTCATGGCCAATGTAAAAGGTTGGAAGTAAGAATGAAACAAATGCCTTAGAAAATATTGTATAATATTGTTAATGCACAAGTCAAACACCATTACACACATATTTTTTTTGTATGTGAAACACTAATAGTAGATATTAAATATGGATGGATAAAATCCATGTCTTTTTTCCATCTAGAAGACTTTTCTCATTTGGAGACATGACTGTAGTTCCAACACTCCCTTTTGAAAAGCATTAAGAACTAAGTTTTTACTCACACCTAAAGGAGCTATATAAGTTAGGACTGGCCCATGTTGAACTTCAAGGAGATCTATTGGAAAATGGGTGACTTTTTTAGTGTTTCCATTGATGTCAAAAATATTTAATGGTGATCCATTGATATCTACAAGCTTCTGGCAGAGAATCATCATAGTAGAAGTATTATTGAGAAGCCATAAAATGATGACTATGGTGTTTGGGAACCCCAAATTCCAAGCACAAGACGAAGAGAAAGAAGAAAAGTGTGGCATAGAGTTTTCAATCAAATCAGAGGTAGAAAATGTGCTCCAAACCTACATCAGAGCCTACTTATTAGAAAGTGCTCTGGAAGATATTTCCAATGATATGTGGGAGTCCAAAAATGAGCTCCTAGATAAAATGATATGGTCTATTGAAGTTTAGGGATTTGAAGCCTTAATAAGGATGAAATATAGAAGCAGGAGACATATCAGAAATCGGAATATCTGAGGTCTAGGATATGATAACATTCAAGAAGGAGGAATATTAGGTATTGGAATATTAGAACATTGGAGCAGGAGTCATATCAGATATCAGAACATCAGAGTAGGACAACACATTGAAACCTCAAATCACAAAGCACATTGGAACCTCGTAGCAGATAGGTGTCGTAAAATAATATCATAACAAAAGAATTATTGGGAATCAAAATTTCGAAGCCTCATTATATCAGAATATCATACATTCTTAACAAAATTGTTTTAGGAAGTTAGGATATCTAGTCATCCTGATAGTGTTAAAAGCACCAAGAAATGGTGAAAATTAATTAACAAAGCATTCTACCATGAAACAAAGCTATGGAGGGTACTCTTCCATCTACTTTGATAGGAAACATGGAACCATGAGATTCGTTCCAAGAAGTTGCAGTGGAAACTGATGGCATCATGACGTAGAACTATGACATGAAACATTGCAGACAGATTCAATGTTATTAAGTGGTATATTGGGCCAAATCTGGGTGATACGTGTCAACAATAAGGAGTCATTACGTGGTGGGAAATGAAAACATATTGAAGATTGACATATCAGAGCATGAGAACATCGTAAATTATGTGCAAATAGTTTTTGGAATGTTATGATAAAAGGGGCTTTCATTGTCTGTTTCGAAACATGGTCTTGAGATGTCAAAGAACCAAGGGCGCAAAGTAGTTAACGAAGTGAGCCAAGGATATTAGGGAATAAAATTTTTACAATATTGCGTGTCTCCAATGGAACAATATAATGAATTGAAGAAGAAGGGATGGGTAAGAAACTGAGGTTTGAAAGAGTTATCTTAGAGTTGGTAGTTGTAGAGAATAAGCCTTGCAACAATGTACCAAGGACACTGGCTAATTTAAATAACATTCTCATCCCACGTATGCCTTTGATAATTAAATAAATTAGGGAAGAAAAGTTCCCATTCCTCTATACTCTACAACTCCTATAATATTCCCAAATGGGGAAAGCAGCAATATAGCACATAAACATAGAAAATAGCAGTGAATACATCAATACACATTTTCATGAGACAAATGTACAGCCATATTATTGAACATATCAGAAAATAATAGGCACAAGATCTTGAGGATCAAGTCACATAAGCAATATAAAACAAGCCTTCAATAAGAAAATATGCTAATACATGAAATACATTGCTATAAAATTCCATGAGCCATGAACATGAATTTTTAGGGCATAAAATGCTACATAAAGATATATCAATGTGGATCTATTTTTATAAAGCTCAAATGATACCGGGAGTGAAGATCTAGACTCCCAAACACCTGTCCTTTATAGCCCAGAAAGGGTTTCTGGAAATACCCAAAATGAAAAAATGCTTGAATGAAACTGCAATTGAAAAACTAGATGGAGGTGGCTGAAACTGATGTATAAATGTATATATTACCTTCAATATATCCTTCAAGTGAAAGGCTAATCCTAACATTGAAGAGCTAATTGTCCAACTAAAGAACTAAAACCTCCCCCACAGATGCTAATTGAAATAACATAGTTTTATGATTGAACTGCGCTATAAGAGGTGGAAATAAATTTTATTGGTGCAAAGATATTAAATGAAGCTCAAGGGCCTTCCTTGCTGGCCTCCCAATGGAAAGGATGCCCCTCGACGAAAAATACAACACTGAAATTGAGCCTCTCAATCCTCCACTGCAACACCCTCCACCTCAACACAACTCTAAACAGAAACTGTGTTGTAGTTGAATACTGAAGCATGGTCTGATGCCTAGATGTGGACTATATATCTCAATAATCTCTCCTGATTAGGAACTTTAAGTCCCCCAAGGATGAGTTTGAGATTCCCACTTGGGAACACCCTTGTACTAAACATTACAATAGACCCTACTAAACAACAAAAGCATGCATAGAAATGTCACCTGAAAAATCCATATCTAAAAAGATCAAAATCAATAATCATCTAACATGCCTTTGATGAATTCCTTTCCCTTCCTTATATGATTTGTGAGCCTTCTCACCTTGTGTCCCACTCATTAAACACACTACTCACATGGATACTATCTCCCATTAACAATGCGAGGTTTCACATTGATGATCCATTCTCTCTATACTAGTGCTATTGATTTGGTCAACATTGACCTTGTCCACAAGATTTTACCCCTGTTCACACATGGAGGTGCTTTATCTAGCTATCAATATGATCCCTTTTCACATTAAGAGGGATTTTATTCCTACTAAAGAGATTTATGGGTCTCCCTACCCACTTATTCGTTTATCTAAAATACAAAAAAAAAATGAATATTCCAATTAGCTCCATGCTAATTGGAATATTATAGTCCTCCCCTCCCAAATGTTGCTTGTCCTCAAGAAACTGCAAGGATAGAACTAAAGAGCCTCATATCCTCCTCCTGTAGAATACTCATTTGTAAGCTTCCCAAACGAACAAGATGCTTTCTCATCAATGTGTCTCCAAGTTGCTCCTCCCAAGTGTATAAGCTAGCCTTTGGTGACAAATCCAAATGGATCTCGTCATGAAGTAGTGGGACGTCCATGGAGGTAACCATATGCTATATATAGGCCTTATTGAGGCATGGAATCTGAAATATATTGAGAACCATCATTCACATGTGAGGCTCCCATCTCCAAGCTATCATCCATACAAAATGAGTCACCCTCCAAAATGGTAACTCATGGAAAAACTCCTCCACCTTTGGCTCCTACAATGTAAGTGGGTTGCATAGCTACACATGATAGACCAAATTTTCTACCCCATGTTGTCTCTCTCTAAACTTATGATAAGTGTAGAGCTGCTACTGATATTGGGATACAATAATTTTTCTCTTAAGAGGCAAAAAGGAAACTAGATCTTCAAAGATTCCCTTTTTAGTTTTTGACCAAGCTATCCCATGTAAAGTCAATAAAACATCATCACAATATAGGATCCAAATGAGAAATATATTGAAGGTTATGTGTAATGCTGAATGGTACAAAAAACTTCCCAAGTGGTTATAGCGCAGTTCTGCTAACTGTTGTTTTAGAATACCATATCGCAAGTTGTCTCCTAAAAATTTGCTAGTTTTGCATGTTATCTCATCTACTAGAAAATACTAAATGGCATTGTGAATCAAATTAGCATACAAATAATAGTACAAATTTTCCCAAGGCCATACAAGAAATGGCTATCTTGATTACTGATGTTGGTATTAGAAAGACAATGAAGCCCAAATATAAACTTTCCCTCTTGTGGAGGAATGTACTATTTATAGATGGCAAGGGAATGCAAATAATTTGTTAGATAATAAATAAGTATAAAAATAAAACTCTTACCATAAACTGTGAGTAGGCTGAAAATGAGGTCTATGGATGAGCCCTCCCATGATAATCTCCTCATAGTGGACTAAAATATGAAGGGATGCATACTTTGATTGGAACACTCCATCAATATATACATACTCCCAAGTAACAACGTTGTTGGCCTTCGTAATAAGGCTCTTGTCATCTCATGACTTCCCTCTTTGAAAAGTCATATGCCAAATTCATGCACCATAATGTTTCTATAAGAGGGAGATTACTTCCTATGTGGTAGCTCTTGATTTTCCAAAACTAAGGAGTAGCCCCTTTGCACCATGATTGTTCCACCATCTACTCCTGCAACATCATGCAAATTATGGGATAAAATCAACCCATACTCTCTCAAGATTATCCAAAGCAACAACAACTCTTGTTGCCTCATGATGTCATCATCATACAAGTCACTGAGTAACATCATGATGATTGACTTCTAGAATTCCCCATACAACCAAATTTTCTACTGCCATGTCCCATGGGTGCCATGCAATGCCTCAAACCATTACATAACCTCTAAAATAGGATATGTTACATGATGGGAAAACTCTTTTAAGAGTAGCCATCACAGCCATGCCTCTTGCTGCCCTATGTCAGAGATATGAAAGTGGCTCACCAACCTCTTTCTCATCATCCTCACCCATCCATCCAAATGTGGGTGTCTCCTTCCGTGCTCAAAATTGGTATCCTTCCAATGGAGAATACTATCCTCCCAAATCACATTACTACCTTTGCACTTCATTGGATGTTTAAGTACAACCTCCTAGAGATCTCCAAATGAAGACCACTCATAAATGACCTAGTTGACCCCATAAGGATCCAAATATGTTGTAGGAAAGACTTATCATTGAGTTGTGAGGTGCTCATCAATAAGGATACATCTTAAATAATGGGAGATTTCATCCATCATAAATTGTCCTCCTTCAACCATCTACCTATCCCTTGCTAGACAAGTGTGCTGGTCATGAAAATGTCACAATAATAGTTGGGCCCCCAACTCATCACTGCTACTCAATGAAAGTGCTTCTGATCTCCATGATGGTGCATATGTTGTGTCATGATCATGTGAAATGCTGAACATACAATTATGCATTGGATTGGCTAGGATAATGCTCATCTTATACTCCAAAATTCTACACTCCAACCCAAAGTGTTGTGTGCAGTTCATCAATAAATAACCAGGATAAATAGATATATCCTCCTTGAACAAGTCAAGGGTCCTTTGTGCAGTGATAGATTGATGTTCCAAATCAGCAGTGTACTTTGACCCTAGGTCGTGCAATTGTCCTGATGGCATGTCCCCACAACTCTCCATATGATGTGATTAAATAATAGGAAGTGAATTATTTTCATACATTGGTAAATCTAATCCTTTGGAACATCTTATACTGCTACAAAGGTTCCTTCTTCCAGTGTGATGACTTCTCCAACTATTGGTGATGATGGCTGCTCCTCTATGGCTGCACCAACGTTGGTATAAGCCTAATCCTCCTCATGAATCTACTGAATAATGCATGGGACTCTAAATGTCAATAGATCAAGACCACTTTGTAATGATACAAGTGATCCTTCTCCTAATGAAAGTACTCCTGAAACAAGTCCTGGTGGAAGTTTCTCTTCCTCCAAATTAATAATATGGATGTCTTCCCTTGTTTTCTTCAGTTTCTTCTTATCAAACTTCTTGATCAACCTTTGAGTAAAATATGCATATGTAGTCACTCTTGCATGACTCAAATGGATAAACCACCAAATGTTTGCTCCACCCTCAAGGTTTAGTGCTGCAATCTCAACAACTGCTCTCTCTCCTACTGGATGGAGCAGGAATAATGCATCTAAATCCATTACCCAAGCCCTCTCCATCCATGTGGGCGACCCATCAATTGTAGACAATAGAAATCTATTGTGCTTCCTCCTTCTATATCTGCAAGGTCTCTTCTCTTCTTTGATCTGAATAAACTATGGGAGAGTTAGGTTCTCCTTGAAAGCCCTTGATTGAGACTTGTACTCTACAAGATAATCACTTATAATCTCATTATCTAAGTTTCCTCCATCTCAATGCCTTTTATCTCCTTCTTAAAAAATAAAATGACATAGTGTATTTATTTGGAGCTGTATGCAATAATAGTTCTTTCTTCTACTGATAGGAAGTACAACGACCTTCCTCATCTTGAAACCCTGTAGAGGTCTCATTCCATATTTCCTTTCTCATTTTCTTGACCTCCTTGGAGAGTTTTTTCATATATTTGAAAAGTGATGAGACAAAGCTCATTCCTTGCATATTTGTAGATCTATTTTTCACTTCTTATAACATATTGGCTAAAACTCACAATCTAAGCCAAGATTATGCTCTAATACCACTATAATATTCCCAAATGGGGAAAGCAACAATATATCATATAAACATGGAAAATAGTAGTGAATACATCAATACACCATTTCATGAGACAAATGTACAACCATATTATTAAACATATCTGCAAATAATAGGTACAATATCTTGAGGATCGAGTCACTCAAGCAATACAAAACAATCCTCCAATAAGAAAATATGCTAATACATGAAACACACTACTATACAAATGCCATGAGCCATGACAACACAGTTTTATGGCATAAAATAATGCATAAATATATATCAATGTGTATCTAATTCTATATAGCTCAAATAATTTCGGGAGTGAATATATATACTCCCAAACATTTCCTAGACAATGCAGAAAGGGTTTTCGGAAATACCGAAAATGCAGAAATGTCGGAATGCAGCCCTAGGGTTGGATTGTAGCTACAGCTGAATAAATGGATGGAGTTGGATGAAACTAATGTGGAAATTTATAGATAACCTCCAATAGATCCTTTAATTGAAAGGCTTATCCTAACACTAAATATCTAACCCTCCAACTGAAGCACTAAATACTCCCCTACAGATGCTCAATGAAATAAGGTAGTTTGATGATGGAACTGCACTGTAGGAGGTGGAAATAGATTTTCTTGGTGCTAAGATATGATATGAAGCTCTAGGATCATACTTTCGGGCCTACCAATGGAAAGTATGCCCCTCCACTAAAAAATCAACACTGGAAGTGACCCTCTCAATCGTCCACTACAACACCCTCCAACTCAACACAACTCTGAACAGAAACTGCATTGTAGCTGAAGATTGAAGCTTGGCCTAATGCCTGGATGTGGACTACATGTGTCAACAATATTTCCTGAGTAGGAATTATAATTCCCCTAAGGATGAGTGTAGGATTCCCGCTCGGGAACACCCTCGTACTAAACAGTACAACAGACCCCGCTAAACAACAAAAGCATGCATAGAAATGTCACCTGACAAATCGAGATCTAAAAATATCAAAATAAATATTCATATAACATGCCTTCTATGGATGATTTTCCCCTCTTTATATTCTTTGTGAGCCTTCTCACCTTGGGTCCCACTCATAAAAGACAATACTCACATGGAGACTATCTCCCATTAACACTGTGTTGCTTCACATTCATGATCTACTCTCTCTATACCAGAGCTATTGATTTGGTCAACATTGACCCTGCCCACATGTTTTTACCCCTGTTCACACATGGAGGTTCTTTATCTAGCTAGCAAGATGATCCATTTTCAAATTAAGAGGGATTTTATTCCTACTAAAGAGATTTATGGGTATCCCTACCCACTTATTCATCTATCTAAAAGACAAAAGAAAAAATGAATATTCTAATTAGCTGCATGCTAATTTAGGAATATTACAACTCTGATGGAAAATAAAAATGGAAGGGAAATTCCTGTAACATGACAAAACAAACCATGAAGTGAAGGCTCAGAATGGAAGGGTACATGATGAGACTGTATATATTTCAAAAGTCCATTCCTGTGAACAAACTCTGTGACAAAACTAACTCTACAGACGCAAGGGCAGCTGAGTAAGTCACACAAAGAAGTAGTTGAGTGATGTTTGTACCAATGACTGAAAGAGGAATATTTAGTACGCGACAGTGGAAGAAAACTAGCGAAATCCTTTTTCTGAAATAGGGCAAAAGAGTATTGTTGAATTGGCTAAGTAGGTGAGTGTTGTGGGAGCACAGGTGTAGTGTTGAGTGAGATGGCACAAAGTCTGAGTTGTGGAGAAGCAACGAAGGATGAGTTATGAGGAAGAAGAGTGGTGATTAGAATTTCATATGTTGAGCTGTGGGAAAAGAAAAAAATGATGCATTAAGGGAATTTTGAGGTCTAAAATGGGCCTATGTTGAGCCTCCATTTTTTATAGATTTAAATTCTTTTTGCTAAGGATCTGCTATACCTTCACCTGGTGTTTGTAGTTATTATTATATTTTTCTATACATTTTTGGACTATTAGAGAGGCGTTAAGAGGTAACACTTTATTATTTTATGAATTCTATTTGTTTTAGTGATTGCAAGGGAGTTGTGTGAAAATCACTAGTAACATGTTATCCTTGTGAGAAGTGTACAATTCTTGTTCCAGCAGCACAGTTCATGTTCCAATTGTGTAGTTTCTATTCATTCATTATAAATGTTGTTGCTATTAAACCAACTCCAAAAATAGAATAAAAGAGAGATCAATGCCTTATAATTCAACTACTTCGAGGGGGAAACCTCCTTTATGTTACATAAATGAAAAATTCTTAGATGATGAAAATGAAAAAACCTCCTTTCTATATATAGGAGTCCATGGGGTCACACTATAATCCTATATGGCATAAAAATAATAATTAAAGGGAAAAATAATAACAATATGGGGGATTCAGGGGTACAACAATAAAAATAAGGGGCTATACTAACAACAATAAGAGAATACATTATTAATATAGGGACCTAACATGCCCCTCTCCATTAAAAAGATGTTGTCCTTAACGATTGAGTAGCTTTGGATGTTTATGTATAAAATTCTCATCCTCCCATGTAGAATATTCAATGGGTAAGTTATTTCAACTGATGAGATACTCTGAGATTGATCAACTTTGTAGCTGTCTAGTTATTTTTTCCGTGACTTCTTTAGGTTCCAATATTATTTTTCCTTCCTCTTGAAGTTCTAGAAATATTGTTTGAAATGGAAGTTTGTCACCTATAACCTTCTTTAGGCATGAAACATGGAAAACTGGATGCACTCGAGAAGAATTAGGAAGCTCCAATTTGTATGCCATAGTACCAATATTTTTCAACACCTTGTAAGGACCATAATACTTTGGTGATAATTTATTATCCTTCTTAGCTTTCTTGAGGGAAATTTTTTTGTATGATTGTAACCGTAAAAATACTGAGTCTCCTACATCAAAACTTATTTCACTACAATGTTTATATTCCTATTGTTTCATTTGATTTTGTGCCAAATTTAGGCTATCGTTTAAGAGTTGGAGAACTTGTTGTTGATGCTCAATGTGATCTTCCACTACTTGAACCTTATCATTTTTAATTAAATATGATGTGATGGATAGTGGATGATATCCATAAAGTGCCATAAATGGGGTCATTTTGGCTACATTATGGAAGGAAGTGTTATACCGCCATTCAGCCAGAGGGAACCACTTGACCCATTGTGTTTGTTTACTAGATACAAAACAACAAATATATCCTTCCAAACATTTGTTCACTATTTAAGTTTTCCCATCGGACTGAAGATGATTAGATGAGATATGAGCTATTTGAGTACCCAAATAAGAAGATAATTCCATCCAAAAATTTTAAGTGAAAATGGGATCTTTGTCGCTTACAATAATATTTGGGTTTCCATGTAGATTTTGAATTGTTTCCATAAATGCTATAGCAACTATACTTTCTTTAAATGGATGAGATATTTCACAAAAGTTTCATACTTTTTAAGTCTATCAACTACCACCATGATGACACTCTTTCCTTTAGACTTAGGTAATCCTATGATAAAATCCATTGAAAATTCCTCCCAATGTTGACTTGGAACGGATAAAGGCTCTAGAAGACCTGTGGTCTTAATTGTCTCAACTTTATTTTGTTGGCAAAGCAAACATTCTGCCACAAAATTTTGAATATTAGATTTTAGGCCATCCCAAAAAAATTATTTCTTCACCCTGTGGTAATTTTTTAGAAAATCCTAAGTGTCCTCCTAAGGGAGAAGTGTGTCATTCCAAAAGAATGTTTTTTCTTAGTTGGGAATTCTTACAAAGGTATAAGCAATATTTGTACCATAAGGATTCATTTTCCCAACTAAATGTATCATATGTAGTAGGATGTTGCTGCAACTTTTGAATGAGTGTCCAAACTTCTTCATCCTTTTTCCATTCATCCCTTGCTTCGGTTATCCAATCCAGTTGGATAATAGAAATGGAAAAAATCAATGTTTCCACCTCTTCATCCTTTCTTGAGAGTGCATCTACAACAACATTTAGCTTCCCTTTTTTGTAGATGATTTGAAAGTCATAACCCAACATCTTTCTTACCCATTTTTTTTGCTCTTATGAATATAGTTTTTATTCCAAAAAGTATTTAAGACTATCATGATCAGTTTTTACCTTGAAGTGTCTTCCCACAAGGTAAGGTCGCCATTTCTTTAGTGCATGTAGTATTGCCAACATTTATTTCTCATAAATTGCTTTATGTAAATACTTTCCTTTGATTGGACGATTTTCAAAAGAAATGGGTTGTCCTTCTTGCATTAAAACAACACCAATTCCATTTCATAAGGAATCAAATTCCACAGTAAAGATTTTTTTGAGGTTTAACATAGCTAAGACCGACGCTAGGCACATTTCCTCTTTAATATCTTCAAAGGCCTCAGTTTCTTTAGAAGTCCATGAAAATGCATCTTTCTTCCATAATGTTTCTAGAGGTGCTGCTCTTCTCCCATAATTATTAACAAACTTGCAATAATACCCTCTTAACCCAATAAATCCTCCCAAGCACTTTATGGTTGTGGCGAATATCCATTCCTTAATGGATTTAATATTGTTAGGGTCTACCTTAACACCCTTGTGAGATACAATATGACCCAGATATTCCAACTCTTGTACTCCAAAGAAAAATTTGGAGGTTTTTTCATATAATTGTTTCTCCTCGAATATATTGAGCACGGTATCAACATGTTGAACATGAGCCTTTCAAGACCTGCTGTAGATAATTATATCATCAAAAAATACTAACACAAATTTTCTAAGTAAGGGTTTGAAAATGGAATTCATCAACCTTTGAAATGTAGAAGGTGCATAGGTAAGGCTAAACGGCATGACAAAAAATTCATAATGACCCTCATGAGTTTGAATTTTTTTTTTTTGAATATCTTCATTCTTCATTCTAATTTGATGATATCCTGAATGAAGATCCAACTTGGTAAAATAAATTTCTCCAGGTAATTCATCCAATAATTCATCAATCACAAGAATGCAAAATTTATCTTTAATAGTGAGCTTATTGAGCTTCTTATAATGTAGACACATGCGCCATGATCCATCCTTATTTTGCACCAATAATAATGGAGCGGAGAAATAACTTTACCTCCGTTGAATTATACTAACCTTTAACATTTCTACAATCATACGTTCAATTTCACTCTTCTGGACATAAGGATATTTGTAAGGCCTGATGTTTTGAGGAACACTTCATTGAATCAAATGAATAGAATGATCATGATCATGAATTGGTGAGAGTCCTTTGGGAGTTTCAAACACCTTGGAATGATTTTCCAAGGGTTTTTGGAGATCTTGAGAAATAGATGATTTTTATGTTTGAACTTCTAGTGAGCATAATTGTGAAATAATGCCTTGTCGTAATTTTTTCAGAAGCTTTGTCATGACATTAGAGCCTGTTATCTTTACCAACTTCCCTATGATACCCCATAATTCAAGTTACTTTCCTTCCGAAAAAAAAATTCAAGAAAATTTCTTGAAAATTAGAAGTTGTCATCCCCAAAGATTGTAACCATCGTACTCCTACTACAACATTAGCACCTCCCATTGGAATGGAAATAATTTTACTATTAAATACATATTCCCCCATTGTTATCTTGATATTATCATATTTTCCATAGAAATTTTGTAGTTCCTCCATTTTCAACCATCACTTGAAATTCTGGTGCTAGGTATAAGAAACAATTCAATTCTTTGGCTACCTTACAATGAATAAAATTATGGGTACTACCCAAATGAATCAACACTATTAATTTTTTCTTATTTATATTTCCTTCTATATTGAGAGTTTGAGGAGTGGTAATTCCTGCCAATGCATTGCAGGATATGGTCAAACTCATTTCTTCTTTCACTAGGGTTGGAACCTAGTGTATATCCTCTTATTTTCAAGTTTATTGTTGTTTTTCTTCCTCCTCTTCACAATTTATGTAAAATAATGTCTTCTTAGCACACTTATGACCTTTAGTGTATTTTCTATCACAACTGTATCAAAGCCCTTTTAATCGTTTTTCTTCCAATTTTTGTGGTGTCAACTTTGTAGGTTGTGTAATCATAGGAGTAGAAACACTTTTATCTTTATAGATGTGAGTGGTAGGCTTCCTTGTCACCATAATTTTACATTAAATTTTTCTTTCCAACCTGAATGCCTTCTCCAATGAATCAAGTTCCCAGAGGCAAACCTCATGTTAAATGTTATCCTTTAAATTCCCTATGAAGACATAAATCCTATGTTCCTTTGGAATATCAGCTACCCTTATATCGAATTTTTGCAAGTCCTCAATGCGCTACCCCATTAAACCCTTTTTTTTGAGATTTATCAATTGGCTAAAGAATTTTTTTCTCTTTATATCCTCATAATGTGTTATCATTTCCTTCGTAAAAGTTACCCAAGTGACAATTTTTTTACAAGAGATAGCCATCGATACCATACAATTGCATTTTATTCTAAATGTAAAGTTATAATGCGTACATTTTGTGTGTTTTTCACAATATGGAGATCTAAATATTTCTCCATATGTAGTATCTATGTTACGAGATCCTTGCCATCAAACTTCCACATATCCATATTTGGAATATGTTGGGCCTTCTATCCAACATTAGAGTTTATGAAATCGCATTTAAAATCTATTTTTTTCTCGTCATGAGTTTCCTCTACTATCTCTTCTCCATTAGGAATCATTTCTTGTATCAAATTCAAAAAGTTCCATTTCATAGCTTCCACACCTTTCTTCAAAACTGCCATTTCATTTTTTCATGCTATTTGCGAGAGCGAAATTAGGTGCACTTTCTCTTGTAATTTTGATATATCATGTTGCATTTATTACTCTTCATGAGTCATTATAGAGTGTTCTAAGGGCTTAACAGGTATAGAATTATTTTTAGGGGGCAATTTAGAACCCAATACTGATATCTATGCTTCAATATGCCCTTGGAATCACTTCAAACTACTTTTTCAAACAAGACTTATGCAATTTGAAAAACAATACACACCTTTTTCTTTCATTTCAGGATTTAAAATAAATTATATGTGTGATTTCATATCTTCAATATCTGAAATCCAGTGCTATAGTAGCCCTCTGAATATTATTTCGAATGCCACAGGTATGAGATGACTTGGATGCTTCAAGATAAAGTTATATCCAATCTCCCACAATGACCTAATTATGGACTGGTTCAGTAGAGAAAACTTGTACAACATGCCACATGTTCTTGTTTCCTCCTTTGGCTCTGAACATGATAGAAATGAAACTATTGTCTATGTAATTTGGCCACATTTTGTAGAATTCCAATCTGATTCTCAGAGAGAGATTTATGATAATTTTCCCGAGGTCACCTCTTTTGGATGAAATTCGGGAGCCTACAAAAACACTAACTTACACAGATCATATCTCCAAAAATAGTGCAAACCAAGATCTGAAATTTTTACACACATTTGCTCAGGATTTAGGCTTATTATGGTAAAATATTAGCTTCTGAACCTTCGTAGATACAAAGGTATAGAGAAAATTCCACGATGACCTGTTTGGAGCAACGAAACGTTAGAATCCAAAGATCTAATACCAAATGTTTTGAAACAAACTCCAAAAGTAGAAGAAAAGAGAGATCAATGCCTTAGACTTCAGTCACTTTGAGGGAGAAACCTCCTTTACATTCCATAAATGAAAATTCTTTAATGATACAAATGAAAAACCTTCCTTTCTATATATAGGAGTCCATGGGGTCACAATATAATCCTAGCCGACCTAACAATAATAATGTAAGGGAAAAATAATAACAATATGGAGGTTAAAGGGGTACACTAATAACAATAAGGGGGCGATAATAACAAAAATAAGGGACTACAGTAGTAATATAGGGACCTAAAAATTGTTGTCAACTCGATGATTTTCATGAGGATTAGTATTATAAAGATATTCCAATGGGTATTATAATGAATATTTCATGACTCGGTAGGATTCATTGTGTTTATAAGGAGCCTCAACATCGATGGAGATTCAGTAAAATAAGCATACTCCTTATTTTAGTTCTAAAATTGGTTTACAAACTATAAACGTGTATGCATTGTTAACCTTCAATCCAGATAACTAGGAGGCATCACTATTATAAACCTTGTATTGTCTAGGATATAAGGGATTGAAATTTAAGATTGTATTTTGATAGAAAGAGAATGAATTTCATCAAGAAATTAAGGGAAGAGACTGTATGCCCAATTGGATGATCCCTACGTGGAGACGATTAGAGCTAAGTTCTACGTTATTTGGTATTTATGTAACAATACTATAGAATTAATATAAGCTACCATTCGATTAATGTTTATTGTTCTTTTGAATCGCCTGGTATAGTGATCTAATCTTTACCTCTTAGTATTTTTTTGCGTTTTTATTTGATCAATGAAGACGTGTGAGATTGTAATTTGGTAGAAATTTTTAATATTATTTCATTATTCTCCTTTCTTCTTTGATGTTATAATTTCTCAAGCTTGATTGATTACTTTGATGGTATTGTTACTTTCTTGGAATTAATTATTTCTTAGCATATTGAGATTGTGTATGTTAACTGAGATAGATAAAACACATAATAGTTAATGAGTGTCTTCTTATTCCATTTCTTATTTATATTAAAATATCAGTATATTTTTTACTCTATTTTTATTTGTCACATAATGATATCTTCTTTTAGTTTACAGTGATTTCATGATAAATACAACAAGTTCCTCATCATACAGTAGGGGTATGATCATCTGGAGTTATGATTTGATTTATTAACTATAGTATTCAAGCATTGATAAAGAGTTTAAATATTATGTGAAACTAGTCCTGTAGTCTTAACAGAATGAGATTCACTCTTATAATTAAAATATCAGGATTAAAATAAGGATATTTCCATAGGAAAGTGTCCAACATAGATATTTGACAATACCTCTAGTTATAATTGATGTGTTGAACTCCTGATTGAATAATGCATCATTTCTAGAGAAATAATATATACATATATATATATATATATATATATATATATATATATATATATATATATATATATATATATATATATATATAGATAGATAGATAGATAGATAGCAGTACCTCTACATTAGGAAAGAAATAATTTAGTGATTTTCTCAGATTAGGATAAGCATTGAATTGATTGGGAACTAGTTTGTCTTATAATTCTGAGTTTCATTTGATGCTTTCATTCTTTTCAATATAAAAAGTAACCCTTTCAGACGCTTTACATTCTTTATTTCCTTAATGGTTACAAAATTTTGGTGGAATCTACATTCCCTTGTCCCATGGACAACTAAGGTATACTTTCCAGAGGAGTAACCAAAACCAGAAGAGGAGCAAGAAGTAGGTTCACAATGCACTTCCTTTTTTTTTTTTTTTTTTCTGAATGATTCCTTTCAATTATTTGAAGGATATTGATTTATATTTCACATATCCCAGATGTCTTCTCTTATAATTTCATGTGATATGCCTCAAAGCTTACACAACCTAGATTGACAATGTAAATGTTGTTATACAAATATTTTATTTATACCGCTCGACATTTCAGAGTCGTTGTTAGGGAGGTGTTATAGGTTAAGGCCTTAATGTTTGTCATGTTTTTTCCCTTTTCTTTTCAAGTGAATTTTTATATTAGTGCGATTCCCCTTGCTTGTTGAAGCATACCAGACAGTATTGCGAGAGAGCTCTAAGCTTGGTTTGATTTCCTTTACTAAAAATGTATTTTTTTTAAATGCCTCAGTTGTTTCTCCTATTGCAAACTAACCTTTGGTGTGATTTTCTTGCTGAGCTTACAATTTTGGTGCTATAAGACCCACCAAATATAATCCATGTGCTAACAAGACCTTCCATCTAGCAGGACAATTCCAGGTAGTTTGATATTATTTCAATAACTATCTCACATATTAGCAGGAAGTTGGGTGTTTTTTTATCAGGAAGAACACATTTTGGCAGCAATTAGAAATAAATATATCTCTCGAGAAGTAAAAAATCATGAAGATCTAGAAGAATTTTCTAGGGAAACTAAAAAAACGTGGTTCATGTTTGATGAGAAGAAACCATCAAAAGAGGAGATTGAAAAGCACCCACCATGTTTATCATCTGATCCAGCCTACAATTTAGGAGAGAATCAGATATATTTATAAGATCGGAATGATGTAATAAAGGAATATACACTGAATGTTACCCATGAATAAAATGACCGAGAGTATGGGGATCCCATAGGATGTTGGTTTGAGATGCTTTTTAGCACCCATTCCTCCTTTATTATTCAAAAATTCTTAGCATCGCATGAATTAATGTAGTTGGTTCATCATATTCTGGTATTTTCTCAAATTTACTTTTCAATTTTGAACATGAATAGGATTATCTTTTTGTTACGCACATGGTTGGATTGAAATTACTCCTATACTTAAAAGGAAAGTATTCCACTTCTTAGGATAGGGTTGGGTATAAGAATAAATCAATTCCATGAATAAAGATTTTACAACAATGCTATTAGGGTTTTGACTTCCATAGAACAACTATTAAAACTACTTTTGATTTTGATTGGTTGTTAACACACACATATGTGTTAAGTGTTGTTAAGTATAATTCACTCTAATACCTCATTATTTTGAAAAAGTGATCATGATCCATTTTTATGGTTTAGTCACTGTCATGAATTATCATCCGAGATATGTTTTTAGTTTTCCTTTGAAGGTATCATTGAAAAAAAAACCTCCTATGGTGGAGCACTCCTCTAAAGAGCATAATGAGCCGCTCATGAGAACACTAGGATTATTAACTCAAGGAATATTTTGGTAATTATATGAGACATATTATTTAAAATGTGATTTTAGGGTAGGGGGATTAACCAGTAAATATTGGTCATTAAAATTTTTTCACACCATCCCATACTCTAAACGAGTAGATATTCCTCCCCACCTATTAAGTAGAATTTGGAGGAAATCATAATCATGGTTTATAAAGGATTGATTGAAGGATAGGAGGTCTCATTATGAGCCTACCTACCATGATCATAGTACCTAACACATGTGACATTACGGCTACTAGTCACCAAGCTAGAGTAATGACTTTTAGTTAAAAATTTGGAGGACGGGAGGTCTCATCACAAAATGACTTATTCATTATTGTTACTTCTTCTGAATGGAACTACCATTATCTAGTTACCAAGCCAGGACAGTGACTTTCATCTCATTTCTAAACCAAATAGATAACTATAAATCTATATCTAGTAAGTGGGACACATGCATTTCGTTGGGTTAAAAGGCATTCCTACCAAGGCTATAGACGATTGCAGGTTGAGGGGCTATATATGTGTTATTAAATTTAATTTCACACTGTGATTTACTCAGTTATATTTTCCTTTCCCTAGAACTCATTATCTTTTTTCTTGGTGAATTGTTTTTACATATTTTGAGCATGATGCTTTGGAGTTCTATTTTTCAAAAAAATTAATGGATGTGGTACCCTTAGTGCAGGAATTATTTGTGTCGGATTAAGGAGAAATTTAGCCTTTCACCCGGATGAAAATGAGATTTAGAGTGACCAATAAAGAATTTTCTAATCTATCCAAGAAGGTGTCATATTGTTCTATTTTATGTTTTCCTTTTCTAGCATCATAACTCACTTTATCGATAGCAAGATATTTATAGTGATGAATTAATTTCTAATTATTACTCAAAATACGTTGATAGACAACAATGTGCTTCGGTTAAAGTTTCCTCTAACAAGAATTACATGGTCTAGGTACATGACTGCTATAGTAGGTTCAGGAACACTGTGGTAGTATCATTGACGATAATAATAATGTGTGAAGATGAGTGTATATTAGAATACTTCCTCGGGGCTGATGAAGTAACCAATATGATTAGAGGGTTCCATTAAGAGGTCAATAAATAAATGGTTGTGAAAAAAATATTAAGATCTATACCCGTTATATTTAATTCCAAATTCTCAGCTATTGAAGAGATGGATAATTTGAAATATCTCAAGTTGGGATAGTTACATGGTACTCTCACCTCCTATGAGATGGGAGTTGTAAAGGAGAAGAAAGAAACAAAGGAAGAAGCATTTAAAGTATCCAAAAAAGGAAAGGAGCTAAAAAAAACTCAACAATTCTCTAGATGCAAATCTAATTAGGAGTTGGTAGAGTTGGCAAGGAAACTAACGTGTGGAACATGAAAATATAAAGGGAAGATGCTCTGTAAATGATTTCATTGTGGTAGAGTGGGATATTTTTCATCCAATTTCTCGTATAAAGAAAGTATTGAAAAGGAATATTATTAGAAACTAACAAACAATTCACATAATCCTCTGGAGAAAATATTCTACAACAAAAAAGAGTTGCTACTCTAAAGAAGATAGCTCAGCACTAGATTCATATAGCTAGAGATCTTCGAAGGATGATTCGGATAAGTATCTATTTATGGCTCTCAAAAAGAACTCTAAAAAATATGTTACTATTGAATCTGTATAATAAGAAGTAGTTGACCTTTAAGGTGAACTCAATAGTTCCCTTGAAAGGTTATAGAAATCAAGGAAGAATAATAGGATGTTAAAGGAACAACTGTAGCATGATGAACTATATGGGGTGTACAAATCAAATAATGAGTATTTTTATTACTAAAAGGAAAAAATCGAAGAGGATATTAAGAGGAAGAATGGCCTAGTCCTTCTTCTAGAGGAAAAATAAGGAGCATGTGAGAAATTGGAGGAAGAGAACAAGTAGTTAAGAAAGGAGCTGCTCAAGGTAAGAAAGGAAAAAAATCTCAAGAACATGCAGGGACGCGTTTCTGTCCTTAAAAGTTGAAATAGAAGAAGAAAATAAAAAGGTAGAATTACTTCAAGATATAATCCATGAATGGGAGGAGAAATTTCAAAGCCTTGATCCAGATATTATCGCCCTAAAAATGGATCTAGAGGAAATAAATATCGAGAGAAGTCTAATGAGAATTTCATTGAAGGGAAAATAAAATTATATCAGAGTGTAAGCATCCAAAGGTCCCCAAGATTCATAATAGGTCTAGGATGCTTAGAGGAACAATATTATTCCATGAGCAAGATTAACTTCAAGTCTACATGATTCAAACAATGACATGGTTATGAAAAGAGGAATCGAGAAAAAATAAATGAAAATAAAAACACAAAGTGTTAGGTCCCTATATTACTAGTATAGTCCCTTATCATTGTTAGTGTAACCCCCTTACTGTTATTATTGTACCCCTGTAACCCCCATATTGTTATTATTTTTCCCTTAAATTTTGCTAGGATTACATTATGGCCCCACTAGGATTACATTGTGACCCCATGAACTCCTATATATAGAAAGGAGGTTTTGTAATTTGTATCATCCAAGAACTGTTCATTCATGTAATGTATTGAATGTTCCCCCCTGGAAGTGGATTATTTCTAAGGCGTTGATATCTCTTTTCTTCTGTTTTTGGAGATGGCTTCACAACAATTGGTATCAGAGCTTTGGATTCTAGGGTTCCGCTGCTCCAAACAGGTCATCGTGGAATTTTCGCTCTAAATAATTTTTTACAAAGTTTCAGAAGCTAAAATTTTTAGGGTGCGAAGTCGAAATCCTGAGGAACATCGTAGAAAAATTTCAGAGCTTGGTTTGCAATATTTTCAGAGATATGATCTGTGGAATTTAGGCCTTTTTGCAAGCTCCTCAATTTATTGTAAACAGGACATCGTGGAATTTGTGCTATAAATTTTTTTATGCGAAGGTTTCAAATCTGAAATTTTTAGGGCGCGAAGCTGAAATCCTGAGGAAATTCACTACAAAATTTTCGAGCTTGGTTCGCAATATTTTTGGAAATACGATTTGTGGAAGGTAGTGCTTTTTTAGGCTCCTGAATTTCATCTCAAAGAGGTGATTGTGGGAAAATATTCATAACTCTCTCTCTCTCTGAGCATCAGATTGGAATTTATCGCAAGTGTATAGAATTTAGTTTCTTTGCTATCAATTTCAGAGCTAAAAGAGGAAAAAGTGACACGTGGCAAATCGTAAAAGTTCGCTCTACTGAACCAGTCCATAATTAGGTCATTGTGGGAGATTGGACATAAATTTGCCTTGGAGAATCAAAATCAAGTCAAACCTATGGCATTTGAAAGATAATTCAAAAGCCTACCTCAGTGCCAAATTTTAGATATTGAAGAGCCGCAATCACAGAGATAATCCAATTTCAATATCGAGCTCCTCAAAAGCAAGATAAAGGTGTGTATTTTTTTTCCGAATTGCATAAGTCTTGTTTGAAGAATCAATTTTAATTGATTCCAAGGGCATATTCTAGAATAGATATCAGTATTGGGTTCTAAAAAATAGCCCATAAAAATAATTCGATACCCCTTGAGCCTTTAGAAGGCTCTACTATGACTCATGAAGATGAAGAATTGCAACATGATCTATCAAGATTACAAGAGCAAGTGCACCAAATTTCTCTGTCGCAAAGAGAAACAAAAAATGAAATGGAAGTTTTGAAGAAAGGTGTCGAAGTGAAGATGTATGCTTTGAAGAAAGGCGTGGAATCGAACATGGATGACATGGAAGCTAAGATCAATGAAAAAATGAAAGACAACATGGAAAACATGAAGAATGATCTAAAAGCAGACATGGAATTTTTGAAAAAGTTGATACAAGAAATGTTTCCTAATGATGAAAATATAGTAGAGGAAACTCATGATGAGAACAAAATAAATGTTAATCGTGATTTCATAAACACTAACATTGGCAGGAAGAACCACCATCTTCCAAAAATGGATATGAGGAAGTTTGATGGAAAGGATCCTGTAACATGGATACTACAGATGGAGCAATATTTTGATCTCCATAATGTGCAAAACACACAAAATATACGCATTGCAACTTTGCATCTAGAACAAAATACATTTGTATGGTATCGATGGCTTTGCTCCCATGAAAAAATTGTCACTTGGTCAATTTTTACAGAGGAAATGATATCACATTATGAAGATACAAAGAGCAAAAACTTCTTTAGCCAATTGATAAACCTGAAACAAAAGGGTTTAGTGGGGGAGCACATTGAGGACTTCCAAAAATTGAATATATGGGTAACTGATATTCCAGAGGAACACATGATTGATCTCTACATAGGTACTTTAAAGGATAACATCCAACATGAAGTTTGCATTTTGGAACCTGATTCATTGGAGCAGGAATTCAGGTTGCCAAGAAAAATTGAATGTAAAATTATGGCGACAAGGAAGCCTACCACTCACTTTATAAAGAAGGAAGTGTTGCTACACCTATATTTCCACAACCTACAAGGTTGACACCACAACAATTGGAAGAAAATAGAGAAAAAGGTCTTTGCTACAGTTGTGATAGTAAATACACTAAAGGTCATAAGTGTGCTGAGAAGAAATTATTTTACATATATTGTGAAGAGGAAGAAGAAAATGAACAAGAAGAGGATATACGCCAGGAACCAGCCCTATAAGAGGAAGAAATGAGTCCAACCATATCGTGTAATGCATTAGTAGGAATTACCACTCCTGAAAATCTGAATATAGAAGGACATATCAAGAAGAAAAAGGTAATAGTGTTGATTGATTCAGGTAGAACCCATAATTTTATTCATTGTAAGGTAGCCAAGGAATTGAATTGTTTCCTATACCCAACACTAGAATGTCAAGCGATGGTTGCAAATGGAGGAAATATAATTGCTTTGGTAAATGCCATAATATCAAGCTAACAATGGGGAAATATGTATTGAATAGTCCAATCCTTTCCATTCCTATGGGAGTTGCTGATGTTGTACTAGGAGTACAATGGTTACAATCTTTGGGGATGGTAGCTTTTAATCTTCAAGAAATTTTCTTGACATTTTTTTTTAGAAGGAAAGGAAGTTGAATTACAGGGTATTGCAGGGAAGCGATGAAGGATAATAAGCTCTAATGTCATGACAAAGCTACTAAATGAACAACAATGAGGCATAATTGGATAATTATTCTCACTAGAGGTTCCAACATCAAAATCATCTATTTTTGTAGATCTCCAACAAGTCTTGGACAATCATTCCAAGGTGTTTGAAACTCCCAAAGGACTCCCACCTATTCGTGATTATGATCATGCTATTCATTTGAGTCCAGGAAGTGTTCCTCCAAACATCGGGCCTTATAGACATCCTTATGTCCAAAAGAGTGAAATTGAACGTTTGATTGCAGAAATATTAGAGGCAGGTATAATTCAACCTAGTCAAAGTTCTTTCTCTACTCCTGTAGTATTGGTACACAAGAAGGATGGATCATGGCGCATGTGTCCGGATTATAGGGAGCTCAATAAGCTCACCATTAAAGATAAATTTCCCATTCCGGTGATTGATGAATTATTGGATGAATTACATGGAGAAATATATTTTACCAAGTTGGATCTTCATTCAGGATATCATCAAATTAGAATGAAGACTGAATATATTCCAAAAATAGCATTTCGAACTCATGAGAGTCATTATGAATTTTTGGTCATGCCTTTTGGCATTACCAATGCACCTTCTACATTTCAAGGGTTGATGAATTCCATTTTTAAACCCTTCCTTAGAAAACTTGTGCTAGTATTTTTTGATGATATACTAATCTACAGCAGGTCTTCGAAGTATCATGTTGAACATGTTGATAAGGTGCTAAAAATACTGTAGGAGAAACAATTATATGCAAAAACATCCAAATTTTTCTTTAGAGTACAAGAGGTGGAATATCTGGGTCATATTGTATCTCACGAGGGTGTTAAGGTAGACCCTAACAAAATTAAAGCCATTAAGGAATGGAAAGTCCCCACAACCATAAAGCAGCTGCAATGATTTCGTTTAATAGGGTATTATCGAAAGTTTGTTAAGAATTATGGGAGAATATCCCTACCTCTAACAAAATTATTGAAGAAAGATGCATTTTCATGGACTCTTGAAGCAACTATAGCCTTTGAACATCTTAAAGAGGCAATGTGCCTAGCACCGATCTTAGTTATGCCATACTTCACAAAATTTTTTATTGTGGAATGTGATGCCTCAGGAAATGGAATTGGTGCTACTTTAAGGTAGGAAGGAAGACCCATTTCTTTTGAAAGTTTTCCAATCAAAGGAAAGCATTTACAAAAACCTATTTATGAGAAGGAAATGTTAGCAATACTACATGGACTAAATAAATGGCGAACTTACCTAATGGGAAGACACTTCAAGATAATAAATGTTCATGATAGTCTGAAACACTTTTTGGAACAAATACTAACTTCAGAAGAGCAACAAAAATTGGTCACAAAGATGTTGGGTTATGACTTTGAAATAATCTACAAAAAAGGGAAGCTTAATGTTGTTGCAGATGCACTCTCAAGAAAGAATGAAGAGGTGGAAGCATTGGTTTGTGCCATTTATATTTTCCAACCAAATTGGATAACCAAAGCAAGAGATGAATGGAAGAAGGACAATGAAGTATGGACACTCATTCAAAATTTGCAGCAATATCCTAGTACATCTCATACATTTAGTTGGAAAAATGATTCTTTATGGTACAAATATCGCTTATATCTTTGTGAGAATTCCCAACTAAAACAAATATTCTTCTGGAATTGCACACTTCTCCTTTAGGAGGACACTGAGGATTTTTAAAAGCTTAGCATAGGGTGAAGAAAGAATTTTTTTGGGAAGGCCTTAAATCTGATATTCAAAAGTTTGTGGCGGAATTTTTGGTTTTCTAGCAGAATAAAGTTGAGAAAATTAAGACCCCAAGACTTCTACAACCTATATACTTTCCAAGTCAACGTTGGGAGGATATTTTAATGGATTTTATCACAGGTTTGCATAAGTCCAAAGGAAAGAGTGTCATCATGGTGGTAGTTGATAGAATTACCAAGTATGCACACTTTTGTGCATTATCTCATCCATTTGAAGCAAGTACAGTTGCTACTACATTTATGGACAGAATTCAAAAGCTACATGGAAGCCCAAGGGTTATTGTGAGCGACAGAGATCCCATTTTTACTGGAAATTTTTGGATGGAGTTATTTTATTGTTTGGGTACTCAATTAGCTCATAGCTCATCTTATCATCCTCAATCCGATGGTCAAAGTGAGATAGTAAATAAATGTTTGGAAGGATATCTTCGTTGTTTTGTATCTGATAAACAAACACAATGGGTCAAGTGGTTACCTCTCGCCGAATGGTGGTATAACACTTCCTTCCATACTGCAGCAAAAATGACCCCATTTATGGCACTTTATGGATATCATCCACCATCCATCACATCATCTTTAAGGGAAAATTCGAAGGTTCAAGCAGTGGAAGATCACATCGAGCATCAGCAAGAAGTTCTCCAACTCTTAAAGGATAACCTGAATTTGGCACAAATCGAATGAAACAACAGGCAGATCAACATCGCAGCGAGAGAAGTTTTGATGTAGGAGATTGGGTATTTTTACGGCTACAACCATATAAACAAATGTCCCTCGAGCAAGCTAAGAAGGATAATAAATTATCGCCAAAGTACTATGGTCCTTACAAGGTGTTGCAAAAGATTGGTACTATGGCATACAAATTGGAGCTTCCTGCTTCTTCGCGAGTACATCCAGTTCTCCATGTTTCATGCTTAAAGAAGGTTATAGGTGAAAATCTTCCAGTTCAAACAGTATTGCCAGAACTTGATGGGGAAGGGAAAATCATATTGGAACCTGAAGCAGTCATGGAAAAAAGAACTCGACAACTACGGAATCGATCAATTTCAGAGTATCTCATCAAGTGGAAGAACTTACCCACCGAAGATTCTACATGGGAGGATGAGAATTTTATACAGAAGCACCCAGAGCTACTCAAGCATTGAGGACAACACTTTTTTGAAGGAGAGGGGCATGTTGGGTCCCTATATTACTAGTATAGTCCCTTATTGTTGTTAGTGTAACCCCCTTATTGTTATTATTGTACCCCTGTAACCCCCATATTGTTATTATTGTGCCCTTAAATTATTATTGTTAGGTCGGCTAGGATTACATTGTGGCCCCATGGACTCCTATATATAGAAAGGAGGTTTTGTAATTTGTATCATCCAAGAATTTTTCATTCATGTAATGTATTGGAGGTTGCCTCGAAGTGGATTATTTCTAGGGCATTGATATCTCTTTTCTTCTATTTTTGGAGCTGGCTTTAGAACAAAAAGAGACAAAGATCATATCACCAATGAAGAATTAATCAATTAGCCAGGCATCCAAGGTAGTCTCATGCAAAAATATGTAATATTTTCAACAATGGCCATGCCTATTTATTTTATGGTAATAGTTATAAGTGTCATATATTTGGAAACAAAGCTGCCAATTTCAGAATGATCAAAGTTAAAAGAGATGAAAGTCCTAGATATAATAAATATTAGAATTTTAAATCTCCAATATCTTCTCTCAGAAATCATAATGTCTTCTCCCCCTTTCTAAGTGAAGTTTAATGCTTCAAATGTAATAATTTTTTGAACAAAGCCAGTGAGTGCAGATCCAGGTTTGAATACATGTCTAAGTCAAAAAATGTTAGAAAATCAGCTGTAAAAAAGGACAAGGGGATTTGGAAATGAAAAAATAAAAAGAACATGTAGTGTGGACTTTCCTTATCAACTCATAATGAAGAACAAAAATGGTATGTGGATAGTAGTTGTTCCAAACATTTGACTTCGGAAAAAATATTTTTTTTCATTAAAGGAAAATGAGAGAGGAAAGAATGTCACCTTTGGAAACAATGCTCCAGAAACAATCAAAGATAAAGGTGTAATCGGTATTGATCCAAATACATAAGAGAAAAATGTGTTATATGTAGAATGTTTCAAGAAAAATATGCTTATTATTAGCCAAATATATGATAATGGCTACGATGTGACCTTTCGATCAAAATATTGTGAGATCTGCAACATGAAGAATGTAAAACCATTGGGAAGGGAAATCATAACCCATAATAATGTATATGTGTTTGAAAATTATAGGGTAAACTGCTATTTAAGGAAAAAACTAAAGCATGATTACAGCATGAGAGGTTAGGGCATATGAAATTTGACAGTTTGGTAAAAGTTAGCAAGATGGGAGTAGTGAAATACATACCAAGGCTATCAAATCCCATCAACTTAATTTGTGAGTCATGTCTGATTAGAAAAAAGACTAAGAATCATTTCAAGACAAAAGATTTTTCCTCATCCACACCTTTGGAGCTCATTCAAACTAAATTTTGTGGCCCAAATAGGAAAAATACCTTAAAAGGGGAAAGGTAATTCATGCTGCTCATTGATGATTTCACCAAAGTCACTTGGATTAGGCTTCTAAAAGAGAAAACAGAAGCATTCAATAATTTGAAGAAGTTTAAGGCTCAAGTTTAAAATGAGAAAGAATTAAGGATAAAATGCTTAAGATAAGACATAGGAGGAGAGTTTGAGGAATTATGTGAAGAGCATGGAAACAAAATGAAGTACTCATTGGTGAGAAATCCACAAAAAAATGGAGTGGTGGAGAGGAAGAAAATGAAGTTTCAAGAAATGGCCAGACAAATCTTGGATGAAGTTGGCATGTTGCACACCTTTTGGGGAGAAGCAACACATGATACAGTATAGCTATCCAACATAACTCAACTCAAGCCTAATATTCCTAAAACTCCCTATGAATTATTGAAGGGAATACCTGAATTGGTTAAACATCTTAAGGTGTTTGGAATAAAATGATTCATTAAAATAAATGATAAGAATATTTGAAAGTTTGATTCTCATACTAATGAGGGAATATTACTTAGGTACTATATCCAAAGAAAATGATTTAAATGCTACAACAAGAGGACAAATAATATTGATAATTGCAATGATGTGATAGTGGATGAGATAGGTGCAAAACCTAAATCCTGTAGAGAAGAGATAAAATCTAAGGATGAAGAAAATTTAGAGATGGGGGTTTCGAACCAAGAAGAAACATGATCAGATTGTGAAAATGAGAAGTAGAACACAACCTGAAGGCCAAGTACACCCTCTAGATATGTAAAGAAAGAGCATCCTGAAATTCAAATATTGGGAGACCAAAGATATTATTTTCAAACCTTGAGGAAACTCATTAGATGTAAAATATATAAAAATTTGGCTCTCCTATCACAGATCAAACTCAAGAGTCTCAACCAATATCTTGAGGAGAAATTCTGGGTGAAAGAAATGAATGAAGAAATTGACCCAATTAAAAAATGAGAGTTGGTTCCAAGGCCTAGAGAGAAAAAATTTCATTGGTGGCGAGTGTGTTTTTAAAAATAAGATGAATGAATATGTTAAATTAATTAATAATAAGTCTCATTTACTCTGCAAAGGATATGCCCAGATAGAGGGAATATATTTCAAGGAGACCTTTGCACTACTGACTAGACTAGAAGTAATCAGGATTTTTATATCCTTTTCCAATCAAAAGAACATCAAATTATATGAAATGGATGTGAATTCTACATTCCTAAATGGATGTCTGGAGGAATAAGTTTACAATGAGTATCCAGAAGGTTTTATTCTCACCATAGAGGAATGGTTTGTGTGCAAACTAAAAAAGGCTCTATATGGACTCAAACAAGGTCCCAAAGCTTGGTACAAGAGGCTAGATAAATATCTTCAGCAACAAGGTTTTATAAAGGGAATCATGGATAGTAATTTGTACATAAAGGCTGAAGGTGAACATATATTGATTGTAATGGTGTATGTGGATGACATAATATTTTTAATTGAAGGGGAAAATGAAGGGTATCAATTAGCATAATGTATGCAAACAGAATTTTAAATGTCCATGATTAGAGATTTTTCTTTCTTCTTGGGACTGAAAATATCTCAATCCCATAAAGGAGTGCTTATATCCTCTGAAAAAGTTTGGGTTGGAATATTGCAAACTAGTAAGGACACCCATGGTTACAAGTTGCAAACCATCCAAAGAAGATGAGACACGTCTGGAAGATCACGCAGAATATAGAACCATGTTAGGAATCTTGTTGTATATTATAGCATCAAGGGTAGATATCATGCAAGACATATGACTTGTTTCCAGATTTTAGGTTTTCCCTCATGAGAGTAATGTTTTTTTTATTGAGAGGATCTTCAAATATCTTCTAGTGACAACAAAATATGTGATATGGTATGCTAAAAGAAAATAATTTAAGTTGAAAGGATATACTGATGTTGATTGGGCTACCAGTCTTGATGATAGAAAAATAACTTTAGGTGCAACCTTCTTCTTATGGAGATTCTTATTGTCATGAGTCAGCAAGAAACAAGACTCCATATCTTTATCGACCACTAAAGAATAATATATTTCTTCTTCCACCTGCTGCACATAAATTTTATGGTTGAAGTTGATTTTGAAGGATATGAAGGTAGAGTTGACTAATCCTATTCCAATGAGGTGTGATAATACATGTGCCATTAGTATGTCTAAAAATATAGTCGTTGATTCAAAGACAAAGCATATCCCAATTAAGTTTCATTTTTTAAGAGAAAAAGTTGCAACCAATGTGGTCGGAATCGAGTATGTGGCCACTAAATAACTATTGGAATATATCTTGAGCAAGGCACTAGAAAAATAACCATTTGAATATCTCAGGCAGCAGATAGGATTTGTAACTCCTCCCTCCAAATGTCTTCTTTTTTGTAAGGAGTGGCAGCTACACAACATGTGGGACTCATGGGAGAGTATATTACGACGGTTGAGGGGGAGTATTGAAAAATAAATATTTTCCATTGATGAAAAAGGGGGAGAAGATTTAATCAGAGAATACCATGCCTAGCCTAAGGGGGAGCTTATGGTGTTGCTATCAATGCTAAAGGGGGATATAGTTGGACAATGGGTGGATGTCTTAGTGTTGGCATTGATTTCAACAAGAGTCAATGGTGATCCATTGATATCTACAATATTTAGGTAGAGAATAATCATAGTACCAGGGTTATTGAGAAGCCATAAAATGATTATTATGTTCATTAGGCACCCAAAATTCCAAGAAAAAGAAGAAGAGTCAATACAAAAAGTGTGGTAGAGATTTTTCATTCACCTTTGATGTCAAGAATGAACTTCAACCCTACATGAGACTCTATCCATTGGAAAGTTCCCTATAATATATTTCTAATTATATGTGGAAGTCGAAAAATGAGATCTTGGATCAAAATTTATGGTATATTGAAAATCAAGGATGTTAAGCCTTATGAATGATGAAATATATAATCGAGAGGCATATTGGATATCAAAATATCGAAGGTTCAGGATATCAAAATGTTGGAGGAGGCAGATCAGATATCAAAATATAAAAGGTCTGATATATCGGAACATTACAAACGGAGGCATATTGGATATCAAAACATCAGAGTAGGATGACACTTCAGAACCTCAGAGAAAAGAGCACATCGGAACCTCGAAGCAGACTGACATATTGAAATATCATAGAAAAAGGCTTATTTGGTATCCAAATATTGGAGGTTTAGGATATTGGAATTTCATAAATTATTAACATTTTCTTTAATAATTTACAGTATCCAGTGAGCTCAATAGTGTTAAAAGCACTGAGAAATGTTGAAAAGAAATTAACAAAGGATTCTTCTGTGAAACCAAGGTCTAGTGGGTCCTCTTCCCTCTCCTCTTACAAGAAAAATGGTGACATGAGATTGGATATGAGAATATGTAGTGGCACCTGAAGGAAACATCATGTGCTAGCATGACATGACATGTGGATGGAAGATTCAATGTTATTAGGTGGCCCAGTGGGAATAATCTAGGTGAGACATGTCTCCACTTACGAGTTTTCACGTGCTGGAAAATGGAGTCAGATCAGAGATAAACATATCGGAGGATGAGAACATCATAACTTCTCTGAAAATGGTTTTTGTAATTTTATGATAAAAGGGGCTTCCTATGTATCTTTTTTCACATAGTCCTGAGATGTCAAAAAATCAAGGGCACAGAGCAGTTAAAAAAGGGAGCCAAGGATAATAGGGAATACACTGTTGTATGTTATGATATTGCATTTCTCCAATGGATAAGTAGAAGGAATTGAAGAAGAATGAATAGCTCGACAACAGAGGTTTGAAAGCATATCTCAAATTTGGTATTTGAAATGAAGAAGCCCTTCAACAATGCACCAAGGACACTAGCTCATTTAATAGAAAATCCTTGTCTCATGCACACCTTTTAAAATTATATAAAATAGGGAAGAAGAGCTTCCATTCCTTTATAATATCCAACTCTGATGGGAAATAAACAGGCATGTGAAGCTCCTGTAACATGAAAAAAAAGACTACGAATTGAAGGCTCAACATCGAAGGGTACATGATGAGAGTGTAGAAATTTCAGAAGCCCATTCTTGTGAATGAGCTCTGTGATAAATTAATTTTGAAGATGCAAATCCAGTAGATTAAGTCATGTAAATAAGCATTTGAGTGATGTTTATACCAAATAAAGAAATAGGACTATGTATTATGCAATAGTGGAATAAAACCACCAAAAGCCCTTGTGAAAAATAGGGCAAAAAAGTATTGTTGAATTAGCTAAGTAGGTGATTGTTGTAGGAGAGTAGGTGTAGTGTTGAGTGATAGAGCACAAAGTCTAAGCCATGGAGAAGAAAAAGAGGATGATTTGTGAGGCAACAGAGTGGTGATGGGGATAACATATTATGAGGTGTGGAAGAAGCAATAAAGGATGAATTGTGAGACAACATAGTGTTGATCACATGTTATGCTAAGCAGATTACATAAACTATGTTTGTGAAAGACTGGAGGAGTCGGTGTTTCTGTACAGGAACAATATTAGAATGAAATTTTATGACCCAGTGCATTGGTATTTATATTATCTCTAAATTCATTTGTTTTATGTTTGAAAAATGTATTAAATAGTAGAATAGTGGCAGCAGTAGGTGGTGGCCTGGATTCAAAGAGGTTGGTGCCTCTTGGCAAGTTGGTGCTTGCTATAAAAAGGGGTTGGTGCCTCTTAGGAAATTGGTGCCTCTTACGAATTTGGTGCTTTCTATAAAAAGGGGTTTGGTGCCCCTAGTGAGTGGGTGCTCACAAAAAAACTGATGTAATTAAGTGAGTGCTTAGTTAACATCTTAAAACAACAAAAAATTGGTGGTTTTTACTCTTTGGGTTGCCACGTGAAAAATACCAGTGTTAATGTATGTGTGAGCTAATCTTGATAATTGTTGTTTTAACATATGATTGCTCAGGTTGTGATGATTATTTAATTATGAATGAATTCTCTCATAAATAACAGATGGTATAGTGATGAACTAGGAAAATATTCAAAAGGAAAGTTTAAGTATTCATATAATTAGTTATTCAACCCCCCTCTTAGTAATTCATTATTCGAAGAAGATCCTCTTGAAAAAATTAAGCTATAATCTTATCATATCTGTAGGGTATTTCTATATCATACCAGTTCTATACGACATCATTAGTACATTATTACTTGTAATAATTTTTTTTTGAATTGCATTGCATATATGGCCAAGTCTCTATTTGTGATGCTTGATCCATTCAAATAGGAAGTTTCAAGTCATTATACCTTGGTGCAAGAGTATCTGTAGAGAATTAGTAATTTTTTTTCCCAAAGAAAATACTTGTATATGTGTAAACACAAATTATCCACTTTCAATTAAAACAAACTTTGACTAGTTAAAAGGATAAAAGTAGTGTTTCATTTGTATAGTCTCTGATAGTTTTTGGTGTTCTCCTAATTATCCAGCCAACTCTCCATTGATAAATATATAAGGCAGAGATTATAATAATTTCTCTTTACTTTAAAACTACTTGTGATGTCATTTTATTTATTAGCTTCATTACTTATTATTGTTTTTAAATCATTAAACAAATACCAAGACATGAAAAACAAGAACACATAATGTAGGCTACAAGCTAGGGCAAAAGCCTCTCCACTTGAGAGGAAAAGGCACATATCTCTTCTCTTCCTTATAGATGCTTTAATTAATGAATTCCAAGACCTTAAGAATGATACCAATACCCTAAAAACCAACACCAACTTCTTAAGATGATTTTCTAGCCTTGATCCAGTCAGACCCAGTCAAATATGTGTAGCACTTCTCAACCTTTTACTGCAGAATTTTTGGCCTCCACTGTAGATCAAAATCCATGCAATTGTTGTTTCCACATGCATTAGCTTCAATCTACCTTCTGAGCCTTCTTTTGACCTTCAATTTCCTCTATCCGATTTCTGGATCTTGATGATAACCCTTGTTGACCTTCTCTTGACCTTGTTTTCTTGTTATCTCCAATATCGAACTTCTTGATAGAAACCCTAGATCTATTAAAAAAACCCTAGTACTCTTTAGTATACGTGAGAAATAAATAGCCCAAAAAAAATTGTCCTTCATTCTCTTCCTTCTTCGTTGCCTTATTCTTCCTCTTCCTTTTCTATAATTAGTGATGAGTGAGTGTCTCTCAAGGAGGACTATTTCCCTCCTATATATATGCTCTTCAAAGTTGATGTGGCTCCTCCTTTTAGACTGACCTTCTCATTTCTGTACCGACTTCTTATTGGAGTGTATTTTTACACATTTATGGACAAAAATATTTTTATTTACAAGTTTCAATGTCCCCAATGGGGTCTTGAACTTATGACAATGACTCTGTTGACTTGTTGACCTAGGAAAAATCCTATAAGCACTCAATTTTTGCTTGGCCTATAAAATAAAATACCTTGAGAATGAAAGCCATGATCCAATAATAATAATAATAAATTTTATTTCATTTTAAAATTTACAAGAGTCAAAACCACATTTCATATTTATGAAGATTGAACCTAGTTACATTTTTTTCAACACTCCCTCTACTACATTAGTGCTTAATTATTCTTCATTTTTTTCATGCAAGATTTGTCTTTAATTAATTATCTATGGTTGGTATCTAATTTACACCCTTTTATTTTTCTTTTTCTTTAAATTTTAATTAATATAGATTCTAAATCCTTTTGAGATCAATTTATCACTCCTGCAACGGTATTGTAGGCTATGGTATTTTTATAGTCCTAATGACCTAATTTAGTAATTTGTGGACATCGATACAACTTCATTCTTTAGTTTCAAGAATAATCTTGTTTAGGAACAAAAGAAGAAAAAAAATTGTGTATGATGGAAAATTTGTAGCGAGGGTATTTATTAAATTAATACATGATAACTTATTAATGTGCAAAAGTGATTAAAATAATAGGTCAACGAGACAAGAAAATGTAGTAAAACACAAACAGATTTTGGGAGTGAAAAATAAACAGTAGAAAGCTACAAGCTAAAGATACATAAGGGAAAATTAAAGAGAAGAGTGTAAGAAAGGATTATCTTAGAGGGTACAATGCGCCTTATTAATCGCTACAAAAGTACTGATGCAATGCCTGATAAATGTTCATTTGGAGGGCCTAGCTAGGTGATCTTACAAAGAGCTGAAGTATTGTTACTTGAAGCTCTCCTAACATTTGAAGACAAAGATAATAGTGTTGTGATTCACATCTAGTTATTAAATACCAGTTTTGCAAAACGTTTCCACATGTTAGAACACACAAAGTTTTTGATGCAATAGTATCTTTTGTAGCTTTTGACTTATGAATAAGTTTATTTTAGAAATAAATGGTTAGATTCATCCATCGTTACCTAGATTATTTCACTATGGCCAATCTAAATCTTTAGAGGAAAGGTAATCTTTTGAATTGGGTATCAAATGGAAAACATGGGTATATCCTAAATTTTACTTTAGAGGCTCGACGAAGAGGAAACGAAATGTGTAAAATTTTCTATACAACTCAAGGATATTATCAATTTCACTTTTTTGATATAGGGTATGAAAGATGCCTTCCTTTTTCTCAAAACTAATAATGTAGTTTCTATGATAAGTTCCAACTTATCAGACATCGTGAGCATATTAATGTAATTGGATAGAGAGATTTCTTACTAAAAACATTAAATTATGAAATTATTTCAAAATTATGTAGTTCTCTTAGTAATTCTGTTTCTCCTTGGTCCTAGAAATATATAATAACTTTGCAACAATACTCGATGCAAAATGGCATCAATATTTCAATATATTTAGAAGAATTGGGCAATATTTCGAAATGGGGTTTCCTGGACTTTGTTAGTTGTCTGACTAATTCTTCTTTTAACTTCCTTCTTGAGTTTTTTGATAATTTGTGGACATCATGTGTTGAACTAGACTTTTTTAATGAAATTGACTTCAAATATTTTAGCTTATGGGCATGGGTAATATTCGATAACTCTCTCATCTAATTTACAGAATGCGTAATGGTCACTACAATCAATACACACTCAAGAAATAATGAAATAAGTGATTCATAAAATCTAGATGCCAGCATTGATTTCCCTAGACCTATCATAAGATTCATCACCTAGATTGCCTCCCATAGTCGTAGACTACCTTAACATGTTGTTTCACTCTGCACATACAAGTTTTTCCTATTATGCCTCATTATATATATTTTGTTGCAATGATTGAATATGCCATATTTTTATCCTAAAACTTTTATTGAAAACTATTCATCATCACTATAGCTTACATCTTCTTATTCAGATGCATTTTGTACATCTTACCCTTTAGAAGTGGGAGCATGATTTTTAAATTAAACGTTCATTGATTTTACAAAGTATAATTAATTATTCTTATCTTAAAAAGATAGAGAATTAGGTTTAGACATAAGCATAAAATGAAAATATTGAAAGAAAATTAATAGGTTCTACATTTCATTAAAATCTTATGTACTTTCCAGATTTGTAACATTTTATGCACTTGTGTGAGATGCATTCTTTCCATCAATATTACTCGGTTAAAATCCGCTTTGTATAGAACCCTTAGAAGATACTACATATAACATGGTTAAAGAACTCTCAAGTCTGGAGTTTGGGCCATTAGTTCTTTCAATATGGTTGTTGAATCTATCCTTGTTGGCTTGAGCGGTCCTGACCTAGGTTTAGAGTGTTTTTCACAACCAAAAAATCCCTCCAAGTACTAGTCCTTTCTGTAGTGATATTCTTGGATAGACCAAAGTATCACCCAAACCAATATGGGGTGGTGTTGGAACCAGGTTTCCACCCCCTGAGGGAGTGTATGATGTGGAAGGTAACTCTAATTATCTGATATAATTGTTATCGTCTTATGTGAGACTTCACGGAAACTCATATCTAATTGCAAATAAAACCCTTAAGAGATATGAGTAATATAAATCATTCTACTTAAGTAAAATCTAGCTTATCAAAGTGGACATAACACTTGCGTAGTCACATTTATATGTCTTCTATAAAATATTTAATATAGATGCAACCCTTGCATGAATATAAATATATATACTTAACTCAAATAAATTATCATTCAACGAGGAACATAAATAGAAATATATGTTGCAGTAATCAAAAGATAATGAAACAACATATTCATGAATAAATATAGAAATCACAATGGAACTTATTTCACTAAATATTCTTCTTTATTAATAAATATTCAAGTAAGTGCAATCCTTTCCACTTGTGCACACTTCTAAGGACTTAGGTCTCTACACAAACATCCAAGAAGAGCCTTTATACCCTCACCGATCAAAAACTTACCCAAAACATATATCAAAGCATTCTTTATTAGAAAAAAATATCATAAGCTTACTCGAGTCAACCCTTACATATTTACATGACTCAGATACACATATACCATGGTCTCATACCATGGTTTGAGATTTTTGGTTTCCCTTTTCACCCATTAAAATCATTAAGGAGCTTTGAACTGCCCCAAAGCACATTAACTTCTATGCCCAATGCGCTTCAACAAACTTTGCCGAAAATTGTACATAAAAACTTGACCCAGGGGACCTTTATCCCAACAGGCCCCCAACGTAATCTAGTGACTCATCCTGAGACACTTTGGTACAGGTTCTTGCATCTTATATTTCAATGCCTAAATGGAAGCCTTGTGTGTTTGAATTACATCTATACTCTATGTTGCGTCACTCTGCGCTTCTTCAACCAGTTTCTTTATCGTTGGCCCCTCGACTACTAGGCTAATGCTTCTCAGAGTCTACTTCATGCCTTTGAGAGCACCATCGATTATGTGGGGAAGCTGCAAGGCCTCGTCAGCCCAAGGATACATTTTATTTTCGAGTAACTGCTCCCATCGATGTAGTGTATCGATTTCTTTCTGAATGGGTTGACTTTATTTTAGTTGGGCTAATCTTTGGGCCAACAGTAGGGTTGGTGGAGCATCCTGAATCTCATTGAACTATTTCTCCTTGGCCCGTAAATATTTTTTCAACTTATCTATGATGGGTTCATCTTGAATAGAGGTCAAAATTCCCATGGCCTCTTCCAAAAATTTGCTGTAAGCATCTAGAACAACAATGATGCTAGCAGTTTATTCCTAAACTACTACGGTGTGCTGTGTGAGAACTTCTATAGGGGTCTCGAGCTACAACTTCGTCTAGAAGTATTCTATCTTCTTCTTGAGCTCTACACGCATTGTTGCTACTTATGACTGTGATGCTTTCAGTGTGGTTAATGAACTTTCAAATTTGACGGTGGGCACTACAGTAGCTGGCATGATGATTTCAGTGAGGCCAAATCACAACTAATCGATCTTGGATTCCAAATTGGCACGCTAGATTTTAGCAACAGAGCATGAATCATATTTTGTTTGCTATCCCTTATGCATTGTTTCGACTTGCTACTTAGCCCCCTTGGGGAACTGTAGCACCTTTTGCTCCCTATACTGCAGCTCATCCCTGATCATCGTAAGCATGGCATGTAACTTTCCGCTCAGAAATATGGATAAGTAGACTCCCACCTCATCTTGAGCTTGGATGGATGTGCACAAGGTCAGATTTTCAAGATGAATCGCAATTTCTAGGATTTGGAACATGATCTTATTTGAGGGAGATGTAAAGACAATGCTAAGTGGTAGTGTGCTTGCTTGTCCCATGATCCCTTGAAGCATGCTCTCTTGTGTTGTGCTCACTTCCACTCTTAGCTGCTGGAGTCCTTGCTTAACATCATTAAGGATCGATTTCTATTATGACTCTATTTTTCTCCATACATATTTGGTGACTACATGTAATGTATTTCATTGTGCGCACTATGGAAAAGTGGCCCCCCTTTTGGTTAGAAGCAAGTATAGTTGGTGGTGCGTCATCATCAACATCGCCTAAGGCTCTCTTGAAGCTACACATGTCGAAAAACTAGCCAAAT
The DNA here is from genome assembly GCA_034641835.2 of Pinus albicaulis. Lineage (NCBI taxonomy): Eukaryota > Viridiplantae > Streptophyta > Pinopsida > Pinales > Pinaceae > Pinus > Pinus albicaulis. Next base: position 182,553,124 of record CM076580.1, read on the forward strand.
CATGCATAGAAGGACTAGGATCCAGCAACAATGGTGGAGACAGTTGACTTGCACAACAATGATGATATGTAAGATAAGGAAGGAGCCAATGTCGATGGACCTTTGACACAGACATACACTTGATGAGGGACTAAAAGAGGGCATCATAATGCACCGGGTTCGCGCAAAAAAGGTAAAGCACTTAAGAAGACCGAGACTAACCCATTGACGCTGACAGAGGAAGATTTTGACAAGAATGGTGACCGGGTGAAAACGTGAAATTGGGTTACACTTTTTGCCCTTTTTTGAGAAAAAAAATATCATTTTTAGAAGTTCATCAACTTTCTGCAAGCTAAAATAATTTTTTTTGTTTACAGTTTCATTTTACGATAAAAATAAAACTTGTTACAAATTTTATTAGCTTTCTATTACTTATTTACAGTTTCATTTTACAGTAAAAATAAAAGTTACAAATTTTATTCAGTTTTGATATGTCAACTAAACAATTCTTTGATTATGTGTTCCTTAACAATCAAAGGATTCATAAAAAGTCATGTTGCTATGCGTTGGTATATTCTTTTAAATATTTGTGTTTTTGAGAAAAAAAATGTGTTACAACAATATAGAGAGAATCTACTTCCGTATTTGATGCATATCATAATTACTTGAATTTTTTGAACTGAACCAATATGAAAAAACTAGATATCTTGAATATGTTTTGGCCCACATCAAGTTTCTCAACATATTAGTTATAAAATGAAAATCGAAAAACTACCCATTACAGACAATGAACCAATGTAATGCACCATAAAATTTTCAATTTTTCTCATAGTGTATTTTGGGAGATACATAATTTTGATTTCTCTGAATCATAATGGCCTTGACAAATTTTGTGCACCCATTTGATTTAAAAATTAATTGAAATTAGTAAATATCTATGGAATTCCACAAAATATATATTTACAAATGCTAGTCTTAGTTCCAAAAGTTAATTCATAAAATTTGATGGAGTTTAACAATTTTTAAGTTGAAGGAATGTGTTTAGAGCTGAGCTACAACATAGTTACAGACGTTTTGGTTTGGTCGAACTTTCGTAATAGTTTAGAAATTTTTTTTTTGTAGTTGTGTCTCATTAATTTTAACGACCAAAAAGTTTGGCTGAATGTTTTCTCGCAAAAACCCATTGGCCAGAAAAAAAATATCGATGAAGCCCCTCCAAAAAAACTAACTTCTCTAACACACACACACACACACACACACACACACACACAGATATATATATATATATCTTTTCTTTCTTATTCCTTTTTTCTTTACTTTTAATCGAGAAGAATAAAAACTAGTAGCACAACTAAAACCTCTTGTTGGCAATATGATGCAGAGTGTTGTCCTTGATGGCAACCCACTTGATGAAGTTATTCTTGACTTGATGGACGTGGTAAATGATGTAAATCTGATATGAAGTGATGTTTGTTAGCAATATGATGATGAGTGTTGTCCTTGAATGGCAAGATGATGGCAACTTACTTGATGAAGTTGTGCTTGATAGAACATGTCTTGATGAACTAAATCTGATGTATCTACAGTGAGTATAGAAGACAATGAAGAAATGAATTCAGCATGTGATAGATCTATGATAAAAAGAGTATGTCTCTAGGCATACGCGGATTTGTCTAGGGGAAGTCGCGTATGCACGCGGGAAATAATGTTCCAAGTCGGGTATGGGAAAAAGCGCTCAAAAAGTGCAAAACCAGGGGTAACTACCATGGTATTGACCCATTGTATTGGGTAATGATTCGTCTAAATGACCCCGTCCAGGAATACCATCGGAAGTAATGTAGTTTTCGGCTCATGGTATTGTTTTGGCTCATGGTATTGAAAAAGGGGCTCATGGTATTGAGAAAGGGTAAACCTATATAAAAAGAAGAAATTCATTGTGCAAATCATAAGTGTGGGTGCAAGATGTCTGAGCTTGAATGAATACTTCTCTATGAAGTATATTTGTATGGAAAGGGTAAAGGTTTGATAATAGATCTGAATCTATGATGCACCTATGAAGAAATGATGAAGCGGAATATCTAGATCTGGAATGTATTTGTATCTGCTAGATCTGTTTATGGAAGGCTTAGATATGAGATGAGGTGAACATCTGTCTGAAGTAAAAGGGTAAATCTGAACTGAATATCTGATCTGAAGAAGTATGCTGCTCTATAATAATTGAAGATCTATACGCTAGTTCGCTGCAGAGGAAGTTCGTATATACGCGGCTTCGCTGAAGAGAAAGCGCGTATGCGCAATGAAATATGTACAGAGGTATACGCTGGTTTATGTGACCGGAAGCACGTATATACGCGACATCAGTGAAGTGAAAGTTCGTATGCAAACAAGGGTTTGCTAAAGTCTGTGGTAAGAAATGTCTGATCTATTCTATTGGTTTACTGATATCTGTCAGTGAGTTATATGTATCTGTTTCATGGTTGACTGTGCTTAAAAGTATGGAAAGGGTCCAGTCTGAAAATATGATGAAACGTGGCCTACAAGTTGTGTTCTTTTGAAGTTGTTGGATCCAAGGTGGTAACTGATGAAACGTGGGCCAGAGTGTGCCGTAGGTCAGGCCTTTCAGTCAGTGGGGTCAGAACTTCCTTCCAGGTGTGGGGCTGGTAAACGAGAGTGTGGGGTCGTAGCTCCCTTCCTGTGAGGGCCGGTAAACGAGATCGTGGGGTCGCAGCTCCCTTCCCAGGGGAGAGGGCGGGTAAACGAGTCAGTGGGTTGGAACTCCTCCCGGAGAGGGGTCGGTGGAACGAGCGTGTAGGTGCTCACAGAGCCGTCGGTTCATACAAGACATATGTTGTGGGTAAAGATGTTTTCTCTATAATAAAATATTTGGTTGGGAGTATAAATCACAGCGTGGTTTTCCCGACTGGTTTCAAATTTTAAAAATCCTGGTGTTCATGTGTGATGCTTTGTGTGATGGTTTATTCTATTCTTACTGCACATGTTTATTGTTTATTGAACATCTGATGAATGAATAATGGAATGATATAAGCAAAGAACTAATGACATAATTAGATCTTTGTGTATACGCGAGTTTACTAAAGGAAAGTAGCGTATGGGTTTTAAGGAATGAAAAAGTGAAAAGTTTTGAGTATGCAGTAAATACTGATTCACCCCCCCCCTCTCAGTATTTTTCCCAACACCTCTAGGTGAACCATGTCACCCGAGCACATTATCCATGGGTAAAGAGAATGGGTTTGAACCCAAAACCTCTTTGAAGATAATAATTCATTTTCGTAACCATCACCAATAGAACTACTCGTAAGGCTCTATCCCTTAATAATTAAATTTATATATGAAGTTGAAAAATAATGATTGCAAATATAAATTAATATTTTAATTTATATGGTTAATACTTTATATTTTCTATCTATATTACATATATTTCAAATTTATGTATTGATAAATATTTCTTATTTTCAATTATACATTTATTAAAAAAATTTAATAAGTTTTTATATGTTTTCTAATTATATGTTTCAAAATACCCCTTTTACATTAATATGAATTACTATTGTGTGAATTTTGTTTTGAAGTTACATGTATCCTCTGAGAGCACATGCTTAGAAACCTGGTAAGGTGAGGTTATGAACACAAGTCTCCTGGCTAACTAAACCCTTTCTCAATTGGTTGCACTACTCATACTCGACTATTGTATCTATTTGTTATTTTAATTTCTCTTTACTTTTTTTTATTACTTTTAATTTTATTAATATTTTTTATTTAATGCTTCATATTTTTTTACTCTACAACCTTTGTTCCATATTGAGCCAATATTTAAATTTTTAGGACTCTACAAAATGTCACCCCCTGTGGGCATAATCATATACATAGTATGTTTTTTTGCCAAAAAGAAAAATGCTCATGATTTTATTATCAAAACCAAATTTGCAATTGAATTGAAATTATTGATTATTTTAGTACTTTTTACTTTTTTATTATTTTTTTAAACAAGTTAAATTTTTTATTCTCCCATATTGAAGTGGCATTTAAGTGTTAAGAATTTGGCTTTTGTGATCCATAAAATGTGTATACAAACTTTTGGTGAAAATCACATGTACTAAAATTTGTTGACGTGTTTCGAACTAGCGAGTGTGGTTCATCATCAAGACAAGATGAGAAATCTGATCAAGAAACCTGTTTAAATAGATAAGACAAGCATCAACTAGCCGTTGTAAAATAATAACCAGTTTGACTAGAATAAGGAATTCAATTATATTTTATCATATTTAAATTTTAATTCTATTAAATTTTAATTTTATTATATTTAAATCTTAATTTTAATATATTTAATAAGAATTTTTTAATAATTTAATATAATACCTTTTAATATAATTTAATATTTTAGTAATTTAATATGTTATATAATTACAATTCATTAATAGTTATATGGAAATAAATAAATAAATAATAATAATAATAATAATGTTTATGGGGTCTTGGTTAAATGGTGATGACTATAGTTGTTATAGCACTCATCACAAGTTCAATTCCCTTCCCCGATTGGGGTGATGTATTGGACATGACGTTGGAGATGGAGTAAAAAAAAAAAAAAGAGATACATCAAAGCTTACAATAATAATAATTTATTTAATTTACTTAATAGGTAATTTTACTAAAAAAGAAACATAATAATAATAATCATAATAATACAATAAAAGGAGTAGGCAGGGAGAAAGAAACTGGGAGCGAGAGATGAGGGAATGAAAAGAGGGAACACAGAGGAAGAGACAAGGCAACTAAGAGAAGAAGGTAGGAATCCAACATCTGCTAGCAGTCCACCCATCATCCCTATCAAGGTTCATGTAACACCCCCAATTTATGTGTTTGAATTTCAAAGCTAGACATTTGAACTTTAATCCTAAGGGGAGTGGACCCCAAAGGATAAGTATTTAGTGAATGTAATTAAATATTTAATTGGAGAAAATGAATAAAATGATTTTGTGCAGATTGAACAAAAAGAGAATTACGAGATCACTTGCTAGATCCATGAGGATGGATAAGGCAACTAATCCCCAGAATCTTTCAAAAAAAATCCTTGAAAGAAATTATTCTAATTTAGATTTTTGAGGAAGAATCAAAATTTCCCCAATGATGAGGAAAGTAGTTGGGAAGAGGTGAAAAAGCTGGAAAAGCTGAGGAAAAGCATAAAAGAAATTTTAAAGTGTCCCTAAATTGGGAAGCCTAGGCAAACAGGAAGAAAAGCATCCTGAGATTCTGGACGCAGAATTAGAAACATGCTTTGGGGAAAAATAGCTTAAATAAGCTGCTCTTGCACATATTAGAGGTGGATCTGTGACAAGGAGATGATCTCAGCTCGGGGGTGAGTTCCGGGAGACAGAAGGACTCTAAGGTTGGGAGGTTGGTCAATTGCATGAGTGGTACGTCTTTAAATTTATTGGTGTATTTTACTTCACATAGTATGAATTGGCTACATATAAAAGTTAGTTGTATATTAGAATATAAGTTCTACATTTAACAGAGTCAATCATAAGGAATACACCCTTGACATTCTGCATAGTTGTAGAACTAGAATCTTTGGAAGAGAAACCAACAGAATCTTTAAACCAGTGTTGGTTTAAATATGAGGATACTTATTTCTCCACAGAAGAAATTTATAAATTGGTTTTAATCTGCTTCTGTTTCATAACATGATTTTAATATGTATAAATATAAGAGAGAGAGAAATCTGAGTTGTCAGTACTAAACTTGGAAATAGCAGAAGGGGAATTGTAAATTTTCAATGTGTATTAAGAAATGAAAGTAGGTACTGTATCAACTGATCCTATTGTCAGCACATAATTCATATTTAATCAAAAGCTCAATGGTAAATTTATATTGCATGCAAGCAACCCACACTTTAGCAAAAGAAAACAACCATTGTATGGCAAGAAACTATGCATTGATAGTATATTCTGGAACCATCCTAGCATTTGAAACCAGAAAGTGAAAAGACTAAATGATAGTTATGCAAATGAACAACATGTACATGTACCACAACATAGTATAGTGAAGTGTATATACAGCATAGTATATTGCAATATAGGTACAGTATAGTATCTTGAAGTATATGTACCCTAGTCCATTATATGCACCCAAGTCAAGGAGGTAACCTAGTAGATTATACATACATACGTTTGTAAACCAAGAAAGAGAGATATATAATTATACACTGTATGTAGATCAATTAGATAAATATGAAGTGCAAATTTATAACAAGGGTATAAAATAGAATGGTGAGACGTTATACTATTTTCAAGAAGTATTAAAAGAGATTTAGCTACTGCAACTAGTAAAACTATACACTAGTACAGTATTATAATGTTTTACACCAGGCAAAAAGCCTTCAAAAATACCAGAAGGACAGACATAATAAACCAGTATTGTTCACCAAAATAAAACTGAGGAATAAGAATATATGTAACCGAGTTTCAATATGAAGAGAAAATAGTACATTAACTTTCTCGCGGTTCATAAACGAAAACATGAGCTGAACGAGGCAAATTGATATAAATCTATGAGATTAGCATTTTGACCAAAGTATACATATCAATATACAAGAAAATCGAAACAAGTATAAATCCCAGTGGCTTGAGGACTATCTCAAAATGCCACTGGAGTAGCCATAATTAATTATTCAAGTCGAGTCTTAACAATGGAATTGTCCAGATTATACAACTCATAAATAAAAACTTTAAGCTGTCTAACGAGCACTACACAGCTACATGGATTCCCTTCAACCAATGTGCGGTGAATACCAACCTGCAAGTGGGGAAAATGAAGCCAACGTTAACATCAAGGCCACCATTACTCTCTGTGGCAATGTAAGAGTCCAAGACGCAAGGCTTAGATTACCTGCGCAAGTCAACGACCCAAGTTAAATCCCCTACTAAACGAGCTCAGTATGATGAAAGTGCATTAAAACAAAAAGGAGGTCTGAGAAAATGATAGTACCTAGTAAAGTAGAGGTTGAAACCCATCCAGAGCCTGTACGCTTACACAGGAGATAGGAAAATTGTTAGCAATAAATAAATAACGAAAATAGATGCTCAAAATCGAACAACGAAAAGTGCCTTACTCAATTTGTAGGAACTCGACCTACACAGGTGAAGATGGGAATGAACCAGAGCGTCGTGCCATCTTCAGAGTTATAAACCCCGAGAAACCTTTGATGCGTTTCAGATGGAGGATAACTTCTGAACACAAGCACGTTCGGTCAGAACGAGCTCTGGAGAATTCACATACGAAAATGCCAACGAATAAATTCAATACGCACCCTCTAACGCATGAGAGGCAAACCAACAAATCCCTGCAACCTAACCCAGAAATATATGAGACGCGATGAAATCATATCAATTGGGTGGATGCAAATCACCTGTAACCAATAACGACATATGATACATTTAAAATCAACAATCGTTGTAAGGGCTCAATGAAAGGAGCGTATAATTAAATTTGCATAAGGAAGCATTGATTTAACAGTAAGTTTCATACCTGAATCGTCAGGATAGTCTGGAGCTACGCCCAGGAGGTAACCGAGCTCGATGTGGAGTTAGGGCATCAAAATTATCGCTCTGTCATGAATAACACCGACGCGCAGGAAGAAAACAAAAAGAACCCTAAACAAAGTCTTATGTGAGATTATATTCGAATTGATTTACAAAAAACCCTAAAGTCACAATGAATCGACGCCGTCCAATTGGCGAGATCGGAGGGAAGGAGCCACGGATCGACGTATTAATAAGCCAGGTACAACCTGCATTTAAAATCCAACTCAACGAGTAATGCCGATTAAATGTCGATTGAGCGGGAGGGGTTATAGAAGGAGCATAATCGACCAGGTAAGGTGACGGGAAGAGCCTGGACTGTCGTGGAACGAATCCACATGACCACAAATGGGCAAAGACTTGTTACTGCCAATGTGGCGAAACCAAAAACGAAACAAACACTATCTGTGAGCTTACGTGGGAGACTGATTCTCCGTCCCCATTCAACCATACGATGCATCAAACAACAAGCTCATATTACGTGGCGACCAAGTCAATGGAATTGGTGTGAAGTCGAAACAAAGATGGGTGAACAATTAAATCGACTTGATTTACATGGACGCCGAAATATCACCATAGGTCAAGTCCGTTCCATCATGACTTATATGCTGTCCATCAGTGAAAGATTGGAATGTGTGGAATCATAAAGACAGAAGCCTACGCAATTTCATATAGTTATATGTATAATTAAAATCGTGGAAAATGTGTGAAACCAAATCGATTCCATCTACGTCTCTCCATGACCTACGAATATGTCAAATAAGTACAACAAGAGTGGGACTTATGAAGTGGATAAACATACATAATTATATAACCCATTCCTTATAATTGTTTATCATTGCTCTAATTGTTATAAATCTATAACATATGTTTATAATTGTTATAAACATATATATCCTTGTTATGGTAATTATAGTGATGAAGAGTACAAGTTATTTAAATGGCATATGGGTTTCAGACCCATTTTATTATGTATAGTGGACAAAGTTGACACATGGGAAATAAATCAAAATCGATCCTGAACGGATCACATTTGTAAAGGAATAAGCAAAACCCCTTGCTAGGATTCAGTGAACTAGCTGAATGAAATAAAAAATTTGGAGGTAAAATGGGAGGTGTGACAGGTCACCGGCCTCTTTTCAATTTCAAAGGCTTCGCTCAACTTGTGGTGGTGGAAATGGTCAACCCTTGCAATAACCTTATCTTCTTCAATACAAATGTGATGATTTGTCTTCTCAGCATGCTCTTCTAAGGCATAAGATCGAGATATACTATGTCGAAGGTCAGCAACATGTTCATGAATTCTTTGATTAATTGATCGACCAGTTTCACCAATCTAAGGGGTCCCACAGGAGCACGTAATCAAGGAAACACCCTTACCATCCTTAGGGAAAATCAGGTCCTTAATAGATCTAAGCGAACTCAGAATGGTGTGGAGGGGCTTGAAGGTTGAGGAAACATTATGTTTCTTCAAGATCCTAGCAATTTTATCAGTAGTACCTTGGATAAACGGAAGGTGAACTCTAGATAACCGGTCACAAGGATATTTATTAACCCTAGGACTTTTTTCATCTTTTTGAAATGCTCTAAGACATTGAACCCTGCTATAACCTTTTCTACTGAAAAAATTAAAGAGATAAGGATTTTCACCTTCAAAGTGGTGTTCATCGGAGATTCTAAAGGATTTGGTGACTAGGGTGCTGAGAACCCCAAGCTTCTGAGCCAAGAAATGATGAGAACTATCATATAAAACATTTAAGTGTTTACACTCATTTATCACTACTACAACATCTTCTCCTTAATAAATAATAGAGCTTCTCTAAATAGGAAAAAATGATATTATATTTTGAATACCAACATTTTATTTATAAAATAAAATATATATATATATAATATTTTACTATTTTTTTTTAAAATACAATGATTTATTTTAATAACTAAATAAATTATATATAATTTTAACAGTAGTGGATTTGTTTTATTCTACCATTAAACACATTTAAATATTTACACTTTTATACTCTCTTTTTTTTTCCAATGGTAAATTGTAGAGAAACACAATAAGTCTATATGGAAAAAATAAATTATATTATATTTTCAATATCAAAATTTTATTTAAATATTTTTTTCTAAATCTTTATTTGTATTAATTATCATTCATATATATATATATATATATTAAAAAAATTTATATATATATATAATATTCAAATAGATAAATATGTATATACCTTTTTTATTTTTGTTAATAAATAAATGAGAAATATAATTCCTTCCATATTCACTTCCACATTTTATTATCCAATTAAACAAATAATTTACATTTTTTTTAATTAATTAGCTTTTCATAAATAAAACTATGTTATCAAATATTGATAAAATGTTTATTTGCACAAATTTTATGACTGGAAAGAAAATCTCTTATTAAGGGGGAATATAATTATTATTATTTTTATTTTTTAAATAAAAATGTATTATTAAATTATATTAACTTTTTTTTAAATACATTAATGGTTATGTTTTTTTTTTCTTTTCTTAGTTGATAAATGAAAAGTATAATTCCTTCCATATTCACTCTCTAAATTTGTTATCCAATTACACAAATACATTTCACTTCCAAAATTTACTATCCAGTTGAACAAGTAATTTATAATTTTGTTTTTATAAATAAAACTATATTATTAAATATTGAGAAACTTTTCTTTTTACAAATTTATAATTGAATAATATTAAAGTATTTATATTTCTAATTGCTTTTAATTTTATAAATAAAATTGTATTATTAAAGTATATTATTAAATATTGATAAAGTATTAAGTTTATTTTTACAAATCTATAAACTGAATAAAATGTTGTCAACTAAACGTGTGTTTGTCACTTCTCCCTGGGATCGACCGTCGTCTATTTAGTTTTGATTGTGAATGGAATTTATCATCTATTGAATTTTTATTCCTTTTTCGTTTACCGCACTTTAGACTTCGATCCATTTCCTTTTAGATGTCTTTACTACCTACTTCCTTCTTACTTCTCTATCTGGTTTGAACTTTGTTCTCCATTCATTTTAACGTATTAAAAATCTGAGCTTCTCTCGATACGTCGCTTTTGCGGCCTTCCGATGTCGCTCTGCACCTCTTTACATATCACAATCAAACCATCCAACCCATACATTCCTGGTCTCCTGGGTGGGCACTCACAGGTTGGTTATTTTTGTCAACGTAGGAATAATATTCTCAACACTAAACCAACCTGTGAGTGCCCACCCAGGAGACAAGGAAATGTATTGATGGGATAGTGAACTGGACCGTTTGATTGTGCTACGTAAAAGGGTTCAGAACAACGTCTACGGGCCACAAAAACGAACAACCAAGATAAGCTCAAATATGTGATACGTGAAAATGATTCGACAGCAAAGTGTAAACCAGAGAGAAAAGTAAACCAGAAAGAAGGTAGCAAGTAAACCAGTAACAAAGAGATCTAAAAGCAAATAAATAAGATAATCAAATGAAGTGCAACAAAGAATAAACTTGATGGATTAAAACACATAATGGGGCAGTGAAAGAAAAACGAGGAACTTACTTCAAATAAAAACTAAATACGTACAAAATCTCAAAGAGGACTCTTGAAATATAAAAGATCGAAAGCCTGAAATGGCAGTTTTTAATGCAAATCATAGATGTCTAAAAATAGACTTAATAATATATTAATATATTATAGTATAATTGTATTTATAAGATAAAATTAATTTTAAAAATATACAAAAAAAAAATGGCACAATTGGATTATAAATTTTAGAATTAGTATGAAATAAAATTTTATTTACGAATTATATATTTTTATTATAAATAAATTCTTATATTTTAATTTATAATTAAAAAAAAAAATTATTATAATTTTTTGAAATTGTTCTTATTAATATTATAATAATATATTATAAAATAATGTTTTAATATATTTTTTATTTGCAAAGAATTATTATAACAGCCATTTGTTATAAGAGAGTTACATTATTTTGACAATCATATAAGATAGTTATTGACTTCTGAACATTCTATAAATTGATATAAAGATAACATAGTTCACTTTTTTTTAAATAATATTTAAGTAAAAAAAATATTAATTTTTAATTGTATATAAAGATTTAAATTTAAAATTTATTAACTTTTTAAATTTATTTTTATGTTGGAGTAATATTAATAATATTTTTTTTTATTGTGAATTTATTTATTTTTGAGAAATATTTATTTAATGCTATTGTTTGATAGGTCTTTTTGTTAGTTTCGAGGCACTTTTCCATTATGAGTGCCTAGCATCTAGAAGTGAGCGACATCACATTTCACTCCATATACAATTTATGTTGTAATGTGACTTTATATGTTGTATAGTGACTTTATAAAGTTGAAGAGTACATTTCTTAATTAATCACTATAGGGAATCTTTATAAAGTGAGTATGACATTATGAAATTAGGTCATTTAAGTAATTTAAAATATCTCAATGTGCGATTAAGTTATGACTATTTATATGGACATGGCTAGATTAAATCTCAACCATTGAGATAAAGAGTTAGGGACTTTTAGTCATACATGATAAATAAAAGGGGAGAGAGAGAGTGAAGAGGCACATCATTCTCCATGTGATTTGGAGAAGAGGAGAAAGAAAGCCCAGGGAGAAGGTTAATAAAGAAGGGAAAATTATAACATCTACAACAATAAACTATGGTAGTGAGACATCATGAATTCTAAGGCAGAGAACATGTACATAATTAGAGGAAAATATAATTGGTTATATCAGCCAGTTAGGGTTGCATTAAATGTTATCAAGTTGACCACATTTATTGCAAAGAGTATACACAAAATTTGAGGTAGTTCAAGCATGATTCCTAAGGATATATTGTGCACTTATTGCACTATCAATTCAAAAAAATCAATGGTGTCTTAGCATATTTTTGTAGGTTGTTGAAGCAAGAATTTCGAGATTATTAGAGGCTGAAAATTCAAGGCACATTGTGGGAATAATTTTATAGGGCTAGGTTTTATGTTAATTCTAAGCATTTAATGGGCACATTTTTCAGAGTGTGAGGGACTCATAAATCAAGGTAGCCAGTCTAGGAATTCAAGGAATACGTAGAACACTTTCTCTAAGGAAATATTATGCACAAATTTTAGGTGACATAACTTTATTTAAATGTTGTTATTTCATGTAATAAAATTATTTGGTATGAAATAAAATTTGTATCTTTCAATGTTTTTCCCTTCTTTGTTTTTTTTTCACGGTCTTTAGACCAAAAATCTCTTGTGTTAAATTTGTGTGTTTTATTGTCTTTTATCTCAACAAAAATGGAAAAGTAGAAGTAGATTATATATCTTTCAATTTGTGTTGTTATTAATCTTTATGAAAAACACATATTGAATGTGGGTTGGGCATTGAACTTGATCAGGAATCATTAAATTAGAAACTGGGGTGTGTTAACACCAAATTTATACATGGTATCAAAGCGAAGTGGGAATATTGAATGAGAATAGTGACCAAACAACAAGCATATAAACTAGCTAAATAAGTTTTTGTGGTTGAGAGAGAGTTGATGTTTACCTGTGACATCCCCTCGTAAACCTCCCATGAAAACACGTAAGACTAGAAATATTTTTTATCGAATTTACCAACATGTATCTTTCTTAATTACTTATTCATTTTCCTTCACTAACCATTAGGTTAAAATGATTCATCATTACATAAATTAAAATTTAGGAATGGAATAGTAAGTCGCATAACAAAACAAATCACTGTTGTAAGATATCATCATAGAATTTCTAATGTAACCTTGCATCATTTTCATGGTTGCTTAATCATATACTTGATAATGTAAATTTCACGTCATACAAGGAATAAACATCATAAGAATGACATAATAAAAAAACACATCATTGAACATCGATATACCCTGGAAACCCCAGAGGGTGAAAACCAAGGAACGTTTATTTTTTATTAAACACATGTGAGGGTTTTCATCCTTCAATCAATGGTTGTAAGGGAGTCCTTCCATTGACCATTTCCATAAAATATTACAAAGAAATATCATTTCAAAGAAAAAATGACTAGATAGAAGTTATAAAATCATCATGATATCATTTAGACACAAATCGTCACTCTCTATTTATTAGTGACCTAGTCATTCCCATTAGTCAACAATCCTACATTTGACACTCTTCAATCTACATGGATCATTATTTATTTACCTACCAAAATGTTAATCATAATATCTCCTTCACCTAAATTCCAATCTTTTCTTCCAACCGGTACAGTCAACAAAATTTCACATCACGATTAAATAAAATAGTGATCAGTACCCATAAAAAACCTTTATTAGTGATGCTTCAACATCTATCCATGTGCATTCATAAAATATAAGAAAAATATCATGACATGTATTCTTGAAAATATTTCACACGCATTAATTAAACACACTTAACTATCAAAACATGTGTACTTGTTTTACATGTGTATGGTTATGACATGTGTATTTTTATGGCACAAGTCTAACCACACATAACTTGCATGTGTAAGTATATACATAAATATATTCAATTCATTCTCACTTGTCCCTATCCCACATCTATCGTGGGAATGGAAACTACTAATTCTATCCACAAAACACTATAAAATTAAAGAACCTTCATGGTTATTATCCTTTGTTTGAATAAAAATATAGAAAATATCTCCAAGATACGTAACACATGAACTATTATTCCCCTCACATAAGTCCACACTTCTTTTCCAAAGAAAACTAGTAAAATTATTTGTACTCATTTAAAGTAAATATATCACATTGGCTATGGTTCTTCATGTGAATGCATAAATTTTCTACAATATGTATTATTCCTACATGCATATGCATAATATCTTCTCAAAATGAAGCTAGAATGAGCATGCAAATGCATAATATTTCCAAAATAAAACTAACATAACCTCGCATAAAAATTCGTAATCTTCCCAAAGGAAAGCTAAAATAATAGATATTTTTCTTGTGAATGCAAATGCATAACATTATTTCAAGAGAAATGGCCCAAAAACTATCATCTGAGGGAATGCAAAAAAATACTCCTTTCAAAAAGGAAACTAGTAGCATAGTTAGTGCATGTAATTATAAAAACCTTACTAAAGAAACCAACACCTCGGTTATTTCCTTTTATATGAAATTATGGAATATTTTCCTAAAGAGCTAATAAAATATGGGTTATTTTTATACATGCAAATTTCATGATCTCTTCCCAAACTAACTCGCATAGGATAACATTTTTCCAAAAGAAATAAACATGATAGTCATTCTTTCCATGCATGCAAACTACATTTTTTCTTCTGTAATATCCTCAGTTTCTATGCTTTTATTAAACATTTGAATAGGTCCAAAAGGGTGCAGTGGATCATAATGGAAAACAATTGTGTGGATTTATTTTATTATTTCGAGTTAATAAAATAAAATGGAAATTAATGTGCAAAGAATAGATTATGATTAGAGATTTGGAAACCAAATCCATGAGGATGGATAAGGTTGTACGACTTTCCTAGTCTTCCAAAAATCCTTGGAAGAAATAAATTAAATACTAAATTTAGATTGGAGATAAAAATCTAAAAATTTTCCCCAGTAAAGAGGAAATTACTAGGAAGAGGTAGAATCAAGCTAGAAAGCAGACAAGCTAGCTTTAAAATACCTTTTTGGAAGAAACAAAGGGAAAGCCTAGGCACACAAGAAAGAAACATCATCATTTAACTAGACGCAGTTAAGAGAAACAGGCTGAGGGGAAAGCAAGCTTAAATAAGCTAATTCAAGATAGACAAAGGCTTGTCTATTGCTGGAGGAAAAGGATCTCTGCTCAAGGGTGAGCTGTGGAGAAAGAGCTCTAAGGATGGGTGGGATGTAGTTTACTAAGTGGTATGCACAATTAATTTGATTGGTTTTAAATTATACTTTATTTATGTTATGAAGTACTGAGAAAGTAATTTATATAGATTTACATGAAATTTTGAATCTGGACATGCCTCTATACTGTATAATTAATGTGAATTAGATTTTAAATTGAACAGTATGTACATTTGAACATAACTAACTATAATAAAATATTTTGTTCTGTAACATTGTACATGCATAACTCTGTAGAGAACCAAATCTCAGAATGTATAAAACTAGCACAAGGTTTAGATATGAGGTTAAGTACCTCACAGGAGCTGATATTTCATAAATTAGTCTTCTCTAGTAGTATATAACCAAACTGTACATTTTATTCTGAAATAAAGTGTAAATAAAAATAATTATGCAGGACTGATAAATAAAAGTACAATATAGTTAAGAGATTTATGTACTGTAGAATACTAGAGAAGGATAAACTATGAAATACAGAATTATAAATAGAAATATACACCTGTATATAGTGAAAATGCATTCCTTTCTTATAATTGAAAAGGGAAATTTTATGTGAAATAACATTCCAAATCTAGATTTATGATAACATTTCAATAGAACCGAAATAGTTTATAAAAAAATAACTAAATAGATATAAGTCATAAATTCATGTATTTACATCCTTATATATGTTCCAGTTCACAAATAAAAACTATAGAGTTTAAAGAGGAGATGCTTGAAATAAAAGTTATATAGAGGGAACTTCGTCATTTAAATGAAAACATAAATGTTTCACCACAAAATTATGTAGAGTGCATATGAAAAGCCAATAATCATCTAACCAACCTATATACAAATATTTTTTGTGTTATGAAAACAATAGAAAAAGCTTGGATGAATATTCATTCCAAAAGAAGGCAACGTATCATTATACCTACAAAGAGCAAAATCAAAAGTAAGGTTTGAGAATTAGTATCTGAATGAAAAATATATATAGAGAGAGAAACCAAATTTAAATATGAGAATAGTAACTTAAATACCTTAGTAAATATTTGTTCCATACTATATTTGCATACAAAAAATAGATGGAATTAATTGTCATACTAGGTATAAAATTGCAAATAAACATTACACAATATACCATAACAGAAATACAATATATTTCTAATTTATTATTAGTATATATGCGATAGACCAAAATATTTGTCATTCTTGTACAATAAATCGAATTAACCTTTCAACTATTCAACCAGAAAGGAAACACGATGGTTAGAGCTATTTATAAACAAGTAATGATACAAGAATGATAAAATGAGAGATGAGGTAAGGAATAGTAGAGCAAAAATATAAACTCTTGTTATTCAAGTGAAACTGCCAAGATGAAATCTTTGCAATGCGAAAAAGAAGAATTCTGGCAAGAAAACCCTTAACTGATTTTGAACCAAAAATAAAAACTAGAGAGTGAAGATTTTAACTAAGTATTCAAAATTGTGAACCACTAACCGAGACTTCTACAATTGCAAATGCAGATACTGACAGGTAACTAGAAATTAGGGTTTAAATGAATTTACCAAGAGCATAGTCTTCATCTTACAAACTGCGAAAGGAAGACAAGACACTGTCCAAAATTCCATTTTCATTTTTGGGAAAAAATTATTAGTATTAATAACATACAGAAGGACCTATCTAAATTTTAATGAAAAATTTTATGAACGGGATTGAAAATTTTTAAGATAGTAAAGACCTCAAAATTTTGGAACGAGCCTAGACAAGAAAACTATGTGAGAATAGTTTTATAATTTTATATAGTTAGAATAAAACCCAACATTCAGGGTATTGGGAACATAGACTTGATCGAATGCATAACGAGGATTATGTTACTTACTAACACAGTACACTAGACAAAGAAAATCAAAAGATACAACGAAGTAAGATTTTCCATATACAAATGGTTCAGTCCCAAAAATAGCATACGATGTTCATAGTTATTAATTTTAGAAAAATATAGTAATATGCAGAGCATGAATTTATGAACAAAGAAGGTAGATGTATGGATAAAATGAAATGCTAAATAGAAAACATTATTAATAATTCAAAATGTCATTCAGAAATAAATGGGTATACACCATATTGATCTAGTAGGAAATAAGATGCCAAACCCAGAAGTTACAACCATAATTTAAAACTCTAGTTGATAACAGTAGCGAAGGAAAAATACTGTGTAAATATGGACGCCTTACCTACGAATTTGAAGAATGTTGTCTCCTTATATAACAGCAGAATACCTCTTCATACCAACGACATTGTTATCCCGACCATCGTTCAAACGAAATTGCAGAGAAGTAATATGAGTAGATGGAAATATATATAACGCAGAGTGAAATATAATCACAACAGAGAAAATTGACAAATGAAAGCAAACCTCCAACTAACTTGTAAACTTTTATGGAGTCGTTGAACCCTGAAATAAAAGTGATCAACACTGTCCAAGTGTCATCCATCAAGAGTGGTTTGGAGGTTCCCGCGGGTCGAATAATGTTGTACAAGACCATGTGACTAATTACTACAATGTTTAATACAAACATATCCCAAGTTGTCTTGTGCCATGTGTATAGGTGATGTGACAATTACAAATGAATGTGATGGATTGGAAGTACCAAACCTCGACGTTGAAAACATTCATAAATAATGAAAATTTCATTCATGATCAACACTATTAAAAAAATAAACCAAATCGAATTAATATCTTCTCAAAAATTGTGTTCACACCTAATTAATAAATGATCCACGTTGGCATGGTAATTTTACGTAGTTGGATTACATAATCACGTTGATGTCGGCGAATTATTTAATATTGGTTAAATCCTTAGGTAAAGGGTTAATAGAATGTGTAATAGGGGTCATGTGTCATAGACACCATTACATATGGAGGTATTATTAAAATATTACGTCAAGATATCAATTAAGAAATTTACTCCAGGTTAGAACGTAAGTTTTGATAAGAGTATTTTTAAAGTATACCACATTCATTATCAACTTATAAATATATATAAGTCTTGAATGGTATATATATGCATAAGATTTAAGAGCATATTTCCTATTAATAATACCAAATACTCTTATAATTAAAGTAGGGTGAATGTAAAATGCCATAAGGAACTTGTAAATATAATTATTTCTTGTAAATGTCAGGTAAATAATAATACAGCTTGAGAGGGTGAGTAAATACCTATATGGGGTAATTAAATATAATTATATGTATTGAAATATATATGTTGAAAAGTTATGGTAATACCTTTATAATTGTGAGAGGGTAAATGAAAGTCACCTAATGGCTATTGCAGAAAAATTAAGTTTAGGATATGTAAGAGGAATAAGTGTAAGAAAATTTAGTGGTTAAATTTAGATAGGAAAGTAATATTCATAAGAGAAAAAGGGAAGACTTATTAATATACCATCTCCATAGATAATAAGGAGAGATAATTCTATCATAAAGGAAAATTGTAATTGATTCTGTTGTAAATTGAATACTGTCATAACCAATAAATGAGTAAATAGTGACATAGTGTAGTAAAGTAAATTGTGAGTGATATAATTACATCAAAATATGACGAATGATAATATAATCATAGCAATAAATTAGAGATAGCACTACAATTAGAAATAAAAATCGAAATTGGAGGTGTTCCAAATGGTGTCAGAGCCCATGTTAAAACACTTGGAAACAATGTGTGCCACACCAAAGAATTTATGTTGATGTAAATTTTCGTTAAATTTAATTTTCAATAATGTTCAATTTTATGTATAGTGAAACTGTGCTGAAACATACAGCTACGGAGCATGAGTGAAGGGGATGAGTTGTATGTGTATCTGTGTGGGGAAGAGAAACCAATAGATCCAAATGCCCCATTGATGGCTATGCTGCATCGAAAGCAAAGAGAAATGATCAAGCTGAAAGACCACAATGAAAGGCTATCTTTAGCGAGTGAAAAGAAGGACATGTTAATAAGAGAATTGACCTCTTGGAAAAGTCATGAAGGTGAAGGTTCTGGGAAAAAGAGAAAGGGAACTATAAATCACTTAGAATATTCTGAGGAAGATGATGCCTCTAGACAACAGGCTAGGAGGAATAAGGAATTACAGGGTGAATTCCAGAAAATTAAGCCTCCCACCTATGATGAAGAAAAGGAGGAAGATACAGAAGCTTGGCTTCTAAACATGATAAAGTACTTTCACATTTATGAATATTAAAGAAACTTGAGAGCCAGGCTAGCTATCTATCAATTACAAGGAAAGGCTACCTTGTGGTGGGAAGAAACCAAGATGTTTCATGTCATACATGAGAAAATTTTCACTTGGGAGGATTTCCAAATCAGATTCAAACAAAGATACCTGAATGAACGCTATTATGATGATAAAGCCAAATAATTTCATGAACTTAGGTTGGGAGAGCATACCATTGATGAGTTTGTAACCAATTTTACCAACCTACTTTGCTATGTACCTTATATAAGGGAAGAGAAGGCAAAGGTACAATGCTTCTTAAACTTCTTACCAACTATATACAAGGCTAGGATAGAATTTGATAATCCTAAGACGATGGATGAAGTATCGTGTATTACCAGCAGTTCAAGGGCAGAAATGAACAAGCAAAGAACTGGCAGAACAAAGATAAAAGTGATGCTAGTGGGAAATGAACAAAACCAACATACTTAAAGAATTTTCGGAGAAATCACCAAAGGAAGAAGTTCACCAAAATTGGAGAAAATCAACCAGATCAATCAGAAATAGTGTCCAAACATATGAATGGAAATAATAAGAGAGAAGGAACTATTAAAATGAGAGAAACTCTAAAGTGATAGGGTTGTGAAGAACCTCATTTATTGAGAGACTTTCGACACAGAATCATTCAAACCATACAAGTGCTCAGAGAAGTAACTGTTGTAAATGATGTGGCAAGAAACATTGCCAAAATCAGTGCTTCCATGGAAGATCGTCAATTTGAACAGTAGTCTACTATGGTCAAAGTAGAAGGTATGATCGCTAAACAACATGTTTCTATTTTATGGACCTAGGTACATATTTAAGTTATATAAGTCCTAAAATGGTAGAAAAATGTATGTTAAAGTCAGAGAATTTTCAGCATTTATGGCTTGTTCAGTTAGCTACTGGGAAAAAAAGGAAAGTGACTCATAAACTTCCCCACATAGCCATAAGTCTCAATGGGTACAAAACTAAAATGAATCTAAATATTCTACCTTAAGGGACCTATGATGTATTGGTAGGAATGGACTAGTTAGGAAAAAAAAAGGGCCATGTTAAATTTCTTTGACAAAATGATACACTGCATAAATGGTGAGGAAAAACCTGTAAGAGTGAAAGAAAAATCCAAATCCATATTTGTGAGACAAATTTCAGCACTTCAATTGAAAATAACCACAAGAAAAGGTTTCCATGTGTATTCTTTGCATTTGGAAGAAGTGGGACAACAACGTGAAGATAATCTCTTAGAAAAAATACTAGTTATCAGAGATTTTAAGGATGTGTTTCCAGATGAAATTCCTCATCTTCACCCTAAGAGAGAAATTGACTTCGTAATTGACGTAGTTCTAGGAGCAACACCAGATTCTAGAGCCCCATACAGAATGAGTACCCCAGAGCTGATGGAGTTGAATATACAACTACGAGAGTTGCTAGATAGAGGTTACACAAGACCAAGTGTATCTCCATGGGGAGCACCAATACTATTTCTAAAAAATAAGGATGATACTTTCAAAATGTGTATAGATTATAGTCAATTGAATAAACTGATAATCAAGAACAAATCTCCTTTACCTAGGATAGATGATCTCTTTTAACAAGTTAAAGGAGAAACAGTTTTTTCGAAAATTGATCTTAGGGAAAGCTACCATCAACTGAGAATTAAATATGAAGATATAAGTAAAATTGCATTCAGAACCAAATATGGACACTATGAGTTTATGTTCCTACGTTTTGGGTTGACTAATGCACCCGCTACTTTTATGTGCTTAACGAACAGTGTCTTAAATAAGTACTTGGACAAATTCGTATTATTATTTATTGATGACATTCCAGTTTATTCTAATAATGAAGATGAGCATAAATAACATCCTAGAATTTTTTTACAAACACTCAAAGAAAATAGGTTGTATGCTAAGTTTAGCAAATGTGAATTTTCAAAGATAAACTTCAGTACTTGGGTCATATAATTTCAGAGAAGGGATAAGCAGTAGACCCAGAAAAGATACAAGCGGTAAGGGAGTGGCATGTACCTACTGATGTGTCTTCTGTAAGATCCTAATGATGAGTCTTGATTTAGACTCGAAATTTTGACTAAAAATGAAGACTATGGATATTCTGAGTGTTGCATCTCAAAATCTACACCACATAAACCTCCAATCTATCATATTATAGGAGATTTGTAGAGAGATTTTCAGCCTTAGCCTACCCTATTACATCTCTACAAAGAAAAGGAGTTACGTTTGAATGGACTAGAAAATGTCAAAATAGCTTTGATCAGTTAAAAATTAAACTTACAACAACACCTATTTTAAAGATTGTTAATCTAGACCAGGAATTTGTAGTATGCACACATGCTTGTGGAGAGGGATTGAGAGGAGTGCTACTAGAAGAAAACTCTGTTATAGCCCATGAATCAAGAAAACTCAAGAAACATGAGTAGAAATATAGTGTTTATGATTTAGAACAAGATGTTGTAATACATTCTTTTAAGATGTGAAGACATTACCTTTTAGGGAAAAAGTTTATATTGATGACAGTTCACATCCGTTTAAAGTATTTCTTCACACAACCTGATTTGAATGCTACGCAAGATAGAAGGTTGTCCTTCATTAGTGAGTTTGACATGGATATCAAACATATTAAGGGGGAGGAAGACAATATTGTAGATGCATCAAGTAGAAATTCTTGGCAAAGTGTGAGTAATGTGGGAAGTAGTGTCAACTTTGATGTTGAAGGACTGATACAAGAAGTGATGAGACAAGACCAACACTATGAAAAGGTTTAGTAACAAATTCTGAAAAAGGAGATGAAGGGGTATACACAAAACCAGAGCGGATTCGTTTGTTATAAGGATATATTATAAATTCCTAATGTGGACTCCTTAAAAAGATAAATTTTGGATGAGTATCATAACAAATCCTATGTTGGACATCCTGCATACCAAAAATTAATTTCATCTTTAAGAAAGAACATGTTTTGGCCTGGTATGAAAAAGGATGTGGAAAATTACTTAGCTAGATGTATATAATGTCAACAAGTGAAGGTAGAGCATTAGCATCGAACTAGACTACTTAATCCCTTACCCATTCCAGAATGGAAATGGTTGACTATTTCCATGGATTTTATGACTAGTTTACCAAGGACTAAATATCAACATGAATCTATTATGGTAGTAGTTCATACTTTGACTAAATATGCACACTTTATACCGGTACAATCTACCTTTGGCACATCCTAAGTAGATAATGTATTTATGAAAGAGATTGTAAAATTGCATGGTATTACTAAGATGATCATATCAGGCAGAGATGCAAAGTTAACTGCACCTTTTTTGAGGAGTCCGTTTGGGGGAATGGCTACCAAATTAAACTTTAGTATTGCATACCATCCCCAAACTGATGGCCAAACTGAAAGAAAAAACCATATTTCAAAAGACATGTTAAGAATGTATGTTATGGATAGACCAACAAAGCGGGAGGACTTTATACACTTAGCGGAGTTTTCCTATAACAATAGCTACCAAACTTCAATCAAGAGAAGTCATTTTGAAGCACTTTATGGTAGAAAGTGCCATACACCTCTTAGTTGGAGTCAACTAGAGGATAATTTAATACTTGGACCGAATGCTTTGGAAGAAATGGAAATAATTGTAAGGAAAATTCAACAAAATATAAAAACAACACAAGACAGGCAGAAAATTTATGAAAAAAAAAATAAATTCACAAGGAATTCAATGAGGGTGAACATTTATACCTAAGGATTAAGCCAAAAAAGAGTACTTTACATACTGGTAGTTATCTAAAACTAGCTCCACACTACTGTGGACATTTTGAAGTACTGGAAAGAGTTGGACTAGTTGCATATAAGTTGGCTTTACCTAGTCACATTAAGGTTCACGATGTATTTCATGTTTCATTATTAAAAAATTATGTGCATGATCCTACTCATGTTATTGATTGGAATGTGATACATCTGAAACCAGAAGGATAATTCCTTTGAGATCCACTTCAAATCTTGGCACCAGAAGAAATTGATCTCCGGAAAAGAACAGTTGCCAGGGTGAAAATGCAGTGGAGGAACTTTGCACCTGAAGAGGTTACTTGGGAGCGAGAGGAAGATATGATGGAAAAATACCAATCAGTGTTTGAATAGGGAATTTTATTTTTTATCTTTAAAACACCGAGGATGGTGTTCAGTTTTAGAGGGGGAATATGTAATATCCCCAGTTTCTATGCTTTTATTAGAAATTTGAACAAATCCAAAACGGTACAGTGGATCCCAAAGGAAAAGAATGGTGTGGATATATCTTATTATTTAAAGTTAATAAAATAAAATGGAAATTAATGTGAAAAGACTACATTATGATTAGAAATCGAGAAACCAAATCCATGAGGATGGATAAAGTTGTAAGACTTCCTCAGTCTTCCAAAAATCCTTGGAAGAACTAAATTAAATACTAAATTTAGATTGGAGATAAAAATCTATAAAGTTTCCCCAGTGAAGAGGAAATTACTGAGAAGAGGTAGAACAAAGCTAGAAAGTAGAAAATATAGCTTTAAAGTACATTTCTAGAAGAAACAAAAGGAAAGACTAGGCACAGAAGAAAGCAACATCCTAATTTAACTAGACGCAATGAAGGGAAACAGGTTGAGGGGAACGCAAGCTTAAATAAGCCGATTCAGGATAGACAAAGGGTTGTTTATTGCTGGAGGAAAAGGATCTCTGCTTGGGGGTGAGCTGTGGAGAAAGAGCTCTAAGGTTGGGTGGATCCTAGTTTAGCCTAAGTGTATGCAGAGTTAATTTGATTGGTGTTAAATTATACTCATGTTATAAAGTACTGAGAAAGAAAATTTATATAGATTTATGTGAAATTATGAATTTGGACATGCCTGTAGACTGTATAATTAATGTGAATTAGATTTTAAATTGAACAGTATGTACATTAAACATAACTTACTATAATAAAATAGTTTGTTCTGTAATTTTCTACAGACATAAATATGTAGATAACCAACTCTCAGAATGTCTAAACCTAGTACAACGTTTGGATCTAAGGTTAAGTACCTCACAGGAAGTAATATTTTATAAAATAATTTTCTCTAGTAGTACATAACCAAACTGTACATTTTATTCATAAATAAAGTGTACACATAAATAATTCTGTAGGAATGATAAATAAAAGTACAATATAGTTAAGAGATTTATGTACTATAGAATATCGGAGAAGGATAAACCATGAAATACATAATTCTAAATAGAAATATACACATGTATATAGTGAAAATGTATTCCTTTATTATAACTGAAAAGGGAAATTTTATATGAAATAACATTGCAAATCTGGATTTATGATAACATTTCAATAGAACTGAAATAGTTTATAAAACAAATAATTAAATAGCTATAAGTGATAAATTCATGTATTTAGATCCTTACATGTGTTCTAGTTCACAAGTAAAAACTGTACGGTTTAAAGAGGGTGTTAGTGTTAGTCTAGTCATACTACCATCAGTGATCAAAATTTCTCTTTTGCATTTGCATATTAGGACTCCCATACCAATAAATTTCACCATTCTGCTAGGTCATGGATTCATTGATGGTAGTGATTTTTCATTAGTTTTCCCTCATGTGAAACTTGTTGATTCTCCTCTCTATGGTCTTTAGTCATGAGTCACTTTCACTCTCAAAATCATGTCAGTAGGTCATAGGATGGGTCTCATTAGGTGCTAGGATCTCATCATGGTCAAATTAATGAGTCAAGTGTCAATAAATATCGGCAAGGTCATGAGGAATTCAATAAACTCAAATTCACAGTACCTAGAAGATAAAAGAGATATTTTATTCAGTTTGATGTAATTTTCACCTCAAAACCATGTTTTGAGGTGAAAAAATGATACTTTTCCTTTATTATAATATATTATGTAATTTTATGTCAGCATATGTAATAAGTCACATTTCGGAAGCCGCTATCTCCACCAAGTCATCAGCCTGCATTTCAGAGAAGAGTTCCATAGCATTTTTAGCATCAAATCATGTTTCAAGTAGATTCAACAGAAAGAGCTCGGAAAGAGTTTTCCAACGGTATATTACACTCTCAAAACTGACTTCTGGATTGAGATTTATGGCCATGTGAACAAAAGTCCCTTATACCCTAAAACCATCACTTTTCCCATCTTTCCCTTAAACTTTATATTATTAAATTTTAATATAAAACCCCTTTTTCCCCTTTTGATTACATAATCGCATTATTAAAATCTTTAAAAAATATATGCGATGTATTAACCACTTTCCCTCCATACCTTGAAACTTTATAATATAGTTAATGTTTTATATTATAAAATACCTCCCCGCCTTCCGGTCACATCATAATACATAAACCACTTCCCCTTTCATGACCCCTTAAAATTTATAACAAAGTTTAAGTTTTATATTATAAAATCCCGCCGTTCCAAACCCTTCCATCGCAATCGCAACTTTTCGATTGTGCGTTCCGATTGATTCTTATAAAATCTCTGATGCGATTGTATCAACCCCCCGATGTCATTCTGACTATTGATCTTATCGACGATCCGACGGCCCACAGCCAATCGAACCATCCCAATCAGCCTTGTTAACAAAACCTTTCCTCCACCCTCCTCGATTGCCATAACCCTGATTGACGTCCTCATATTATACTCCTGACCGTCGATCTCATCATCCAATATGACGGCCCACAGCCAATCAGACCATCCCAATCGGCGCAATCACAAAACTGTTCCCACTGCCCTTCTCCGATCTTTGATGCCGATTGACCCTGGTCCCACCACTTAAATCTTCTGCCTCATTCATAATAAATTGGCCCTTCCCCTTTGTAAAACATAAGTTTTATTTTTATTTAGTTTTACAAAGACGTGCCCCCATCGCATCGAAAGTATTGTGTTATGTTATACCCCGCTTCCTCTGATCCTGATTCCGATTGTGATTATTTCTCCTGGTCCCACCTTAAAATCCCTCTGCCCTTTCAAACAAAAAATCATTCCTCCCTTTTTAAAAAAGTGAAAAACAATTTTTATTTATTTTCAAAGGGATTCCCCCACTCCCTTATTACAATATCCATCGGGCCTTTCCAATCACATCAGAAGATTTTTTCCCTCGCTCAAATATGCCTTCCCTCATTCTTCTGATCCCGATTGTGATGACATCATCGCAAACATGTATTTTAAAGGTTTTATTATATCATATCCCCTCTGCTCCATCGAGTCCGATTTCGATTGTGATGCGGACCCCACCTCCTCTCCCTTCACTCCTATTCATTCAAAAATTATTTTTTCCCTTCACTAAGGTATAATTTCATTTTTATTTTATTTCAAAGATCATTTTATTAAAAAGTCAGTTTTCTTCAAACGAAAAATGGAAAGAAAAAATTGAAGGGCCGAGAGCAACAATGAGACCGAGATTTCTACATTAGCATAAAAATAGCGATTTGCTCCTCCAATTGCCTATTTTTCATTCAACAGCGTAACTTTGAATCTACCCAAGTAGTCAAATGTAATGTTGCTCCTTCTTTTAGGCAGATTGTTGGTTCTCTTTTCTATCTTCAGATTTCAGTTATGGGTTGATAAAAAAACTCCCTTTTTCTGTGGATCTATATTCCCACATCTCAGCCTATTTAATGTAATTGTAAGTCATTTGTAAAGCAGTCTGTAACCCAGAAGTAGGGGAATAGTGTGGAAATAACTCTCTGAACTCCATTGTACAGTTTGATAGGGAATTAATAAAGAGATGCAACTCTGATTTTTGGGATCCATGCGGTATGAGTTTAGCATTTTTTCTCTCCTTTGTGTTCATATGTAAATTGTAATGTTCACCATTTCATTCATAAACATTTTTGTTGGAATGCTTTCAAGATAGAAAGGTAGAATCCATTTTATATGCTCTACCTTGGTAAATCGTTCAATATTTTTTGTTCTTCTTCTGTTTGAAAAGGATCCATTTTCTATGCCCTTTTCCGCTCCTCACCAGTCTTTCCATTCCATCATTATTTAAACTTTAACTTTATTGCTAAATTTTCCTGCCTACCTTTCCCCATGAAATACCCTGTATCCTGATTTAATTTCCCAGTTTCAAACTGTCCCATTTTATCCCATACATCCTTGAAAATTTATTTATTTATGAAACCTTTTTCCCATTATTATCCCTAGCCTAAAATCAATTTATAATTACACTTTGTTGAAAATCCTTTTCATAGAGAGAGCCCTCTCCTAACCTTGTAGGGATAGCTACAAGGCTGAGCGTGGTTTAGATGTTGCCCTGATTTTCCTTTTTCAGCCTGAGGTCTAGATCAGGAGCTAACATTTCTGGCGACTCTACTGGGGAAACTAATCTGATTGTCTACGAGCACATATTCTCAACACTTGAATGGAACACGTATATTTTGTTCTCGAAGAAGATCATAATTTGGCCCTGTGTGAATAAAAAAGTATTGAAAACCTTTGGCTAAGGTTAAACCTTGGTTATATAAAACACGACGGTTCTTTACAAGTCTCTGTTATTGAAAGTAAAGAGCTTTATTCTTTACCAGCAGATTAATATCAGTGGACCCAGCAGTGAGTTAGCACGAGGAGTTAAGTGCTAAACCACATTGAAAGCGTGAGTTAAAGCGCGATTGATTTACCACTAGTGGGTTTCGGAAACGATGCCACCTATATCCCACCACTTTTGCCTCGGAGCAAAACCACTTCAAAAAAATGCGATCTAGTAATATAAGGGCACGTCATCTCCCCAATACCACCCATATTGCACAAATTTCAGGTGTTAAACCTTGGCCTTTGAAAAAATGTGATATTCATGAGGATCATCTGATCTGGAGAGTGTTGGATCCAACGACAGTCGCATGGTGAAGTGCACGAGAAATAGATCAAGGTATGATCTCGCAGTTTTATGTTATTTAATGTTTATTTAATTCATAAAAAGCCGAAAATGGATGTGTGGGCCCATGTTGAATGAAATATATGTCACGCTAAATGGATTTATGTTATAAGTTCGAAGTTTGGTGCTTTTAAAAGAATCGTGGCATTGTTATATCACTTTGATATTACGACTGGAGTAAGGTTTTCTCAAGTATTTAATGTGTTCTACTATATCACATTAAAAGATTTGTTTGAGAGCTTTGAAATATTATTTCATGGCGAACATTGTTAAAGCACTTTGGAAGGGAATATAACTATATCGACTTATTCCACAGTCATAATATATTTCTGTTATTAGAGCATAAAGTCATATCACCCCAGTAAGTATTTTTCTTGTAAATTCCTGAATTCTGGAAGGTGAGTTTGAGAGTTTGCTAGGTTGAACCAAATTTTGTATAGTAGAAATTTAACCACTCTGGCTTCAAGAAGATACACAAGGGCTAATCTAGATCCAAATCCTCCCCCTATGTTTGAAAATCCAAATCTTATCCAAGAATTGTCAGAAGACAAGAAGGATCACTAAGTCCCAGACCTATCTTCCGATCCCATACTTGGCACAGTAAGTGGTTCTTTGTAGAAGATTGTTGGGCCATGAATCTGACCACTTTTTAAAATTTATTTCATCCATTTTTACTCTTCTTTATCATATCATTTATTATAATTTATCATATAAATCCATTTTATAATGATTTATGCTCTTATGGATGCATATTATTTCTTCTCCTTTATTTTTAATAAATTGATGATTATTATGCATAATTTTATCAATGATGGTTTATTAATATATTTTGTAATATCATTCACCATTTTAGCCTCCAAGATATTTTCCAGATTGAATATTTGATCTCCAAATCATCATCAAATATTCCAACTTAGAAATTCGCTGGAATAAGAAGTGATAGTTTTACGGTTGATATTTTGGGCAAATGAAGAAGAATCTGGAAAATCCGAAACATATGTTTTGTCTAGAATGGGCCCAATTAACTTTATGAAAGAACGGTTTGCCCAAATTTGGCCTGTATTGAGAGAAACGTAGGGTTCTTTGAGCACGATTTTCTTAGATTTGCTGTTGCAGCCATCCTCCAAATCTCAGCTGCAAAGCCAAATTCACCTTGCTCTTGTTGAAATATTGTTGGAAATGTATTTTCTAGTTGATCAAGTTGTTGGGAACAATCCAAAATTGTTATGGGAGATCATATTTTCTATTTAATTTCTCCTCCTTCTGGTTATAAAAGGAGAACATGTATTATGTTTTGAAAAAATAATGGATGATTATAGAATTCCCTTTGTAACATTCTAATTCCTTGACTCTTGTGAGCAAAGAGAAACTGATGTAAGAGCTATTCATGTTTGATTAATACAAAGAGGCGTTCTTGTTCCATTTCTCAAGCTCTGCAGTAGCCCAGCGACGCTTTCACCGGCGGTTGAGGGCTCGACCCTGGTGGAGCGATCCGCTATTTTTATTTCTATTCTTTTATTTCTGTTGTGTGATAATTGAATTTAGATTTATTACGATTACAGATTTATTTGACTGCTGTTGGATTGAATTCAGATTTGATGTATACGTTAATGAATTGCACTGCTATTCTATTTTAGCAGGGATCGTATTTACTATCTTATTCATCCCGCTATCTTTTATAAAGCGTTGTTATTCCATTGATTTATGATTCATTCCAATGAACTGTTTCATAGTCTTGGCTGTCGACAGGATTGGAGTATTGAGATTAGTTGCCTGATTGCGTTAGAATTAGAATTCTTGTTCATATTTCTGTTCTATTTCTGTTTATTCTTTATTTCTGATTCATAGCTTTAGATTAGCAAATATATGAGTTACAATTGGTATGCATAGGAGTTACAAGATTGTTGTTCCTTTTTAGCCTTTGCAGTTCCTTTTAGTTATCTTTATCAGTAAGTAGTTTGAGTTTGATTTCATTTCGATTGTTTTAAGATCACCAACTGTAGAGGACAGAGGTTATTGCTCCCAAGTCCCCAGATTGGTTATCTTGCATCGATTTCTAAGGGAAAGAGTTATTGCTACTGTATCCCTGATCGATGTTTTGTAGTTTGATTTAATTCAAGTTTCAGAGCATTTCCATTTGTAATTAGGTTGCTTTACAAACATTTGTTTATTCTTGTATTCAGAATTTTGTACTACATCTTCATAGCATTACTCTTAGATAATTGCAGCCTCAGACAAAGTACACTCTTGAAATAAAAATTCGCTCTCGGATTGATAATTAATGTGAGATAAATAGGCATTAAAAAGACACCTTTTATACCTCAACATTTTGGTGCCATTGCCGGGGAGAGTATATGCCATTTAAAAGGAGTGATGCACATTTGACCTTTTTTTCTTCTTGGTAAGAATTGGGTTTTAAAGACGGAAGGTAAGAACTTGTGCACCGAGCAAGGAACATACTTTCTCACTGACCGCTTCATAGTAGAATTGGGTAAAAAAATTTTCTTTAGGTAGGAATGGCTAGAAAATATAAACAAGACAAAATTCCTCCCAAACCTGAAAAACCTAAGGGACCGGTGACCCTTAGGAGAATGACCCTTATTGACAAAATTCTTAAGAAAACTGAATCTCAGCCATCAGTAGGACCTACGAAAGTTATTTCTAGACAACCTACTAGTTCCCTTCGGGCCACAGAGTCACCATCTGTAGCTTTTGCTGAGGTACATAGTCAAATAGAAGAGACTGAGCAAGATTCCAAAGAAATTGAGAATTCTTGCCCAATTTTTTTTTACAAGAATGGAATTTGGCTTCTCATACCCTACTATTTATCAACGTGCATTTTTCAAATTTGGGTATGTATAAAGGCCTTAATTTGGCAATGGCTCCACTGGGAATGCTCTTATATATAAGCATATTCAATTTTCAAAGAAGAGTAGATTAGTGGAGAAAATAAAATAAATAAGGAAATAAACACATTTTTTTTATTATTTTATTTTTGTAAAAAATAGTTGTTTCTTTGTTGCAACACACTGTGGAAATCAACATTGATGATAAATATTCTAATTTATGTATGTATGTAGATGAAATATAATACAAATAAAAATTCTAAAAACACTTATATTCATTTTTATCATCAATATCGAAAAAATTGCTTGAATATCATTTTTTTGGCTTGCGGGCTTGATGAAATTCCTGAAAAAAAATTTGGGACAGTCATGTTTTGGGGGACCAAAAGTGAATATTTTTAAAAAAAAATTATATATTAAGTAGCCATTGATGTTTAATTTATAATACAATTTGAATCACTCAATTTGGATTTGAAACGAAAAAGTTACAACCAAAACATTGATAGGGTATCTAGTAGGCAACTCAACAACAGAGTTGGGATAGTCATTTTTTGGAGCCCTAAATGATTATATTTTTAAATCATGTTTCTATGGTAGATTCCTATATGAATCTAGCTTACAAATCAATTTTAATAATTCAATTTTGATATCGTATGATGAATTTATGATCAAAACACTGACTGCCTATGAAAAATCAGCACTCTTGAAACTCTGTTTTCTCGGCTGTTCATTAACATATTTGACCCATCAATTATTCTTGTCCTAAAAATATGTTTCTATTGAAGATAAATAAATTAATATAATTTAATCTCCAATTTTAATTGGTTCAATCCGCCATCAAACGAAAAATTTATGCTTGAAATATCAATTGTTGGTCTGAGCTGGAAAATCGAAAATGACTCTATTAGGCAGGTTGTTCTAAGCACATTTAACATATCATTACATGGATTTTTTAAAACCTGTTTCTATTGGAGATAAACCTTTGAATTATCTCTCATTTTGCTTTGCAATCACTCAAATCAGACGAAAAACAAAGAAGGTATGATTAAAACATTGTTGGTTAGTATAGTCGACCACTGCCCTCCTGCAGGTGACAAATAAAATTTGTTTTATTTTTCCATGGATTTGTTCTACAGAGTAACTAATTGCTAGTTTTTTGCATAACTCTTGGGTTAAGGGAGCCTTTACACCTCTCTTTCTCCATGATTTAATTTTTTATGGCAAGTAGACACTCGTTTTTTTTGCAGGTCTTAGAAGAATAAAGAAGGTCAATTTATGGACGAGTGATTCTTGAAAGAAATTTTAGTAAAACAACGGCATTTCATCCAGTTCATTACCTAATAGATTCATAACAAGAAGAAATGAAGAATTGGTTTCCATTTGAAGATTCATGTCACTGCTGCCAAACATTTTTCAAAAGATCATTTTTTTCCATTAATAGATTTGATATTCTCTTAGAAATAAAATCATAGCTGTTGTAACTTAATAAAATTGTTGTTTCTTTTCTGATTTCTTTTGTTTTTTTGTGTTTCAGGTGTTAATCTCTTCAAATTATAATTTCCGCTCTAGTGGAAATTGAACAATAACGACCCCACCATGCAAGTTTCAATTGCAGAAGGCAATTCTTCAGTAGTAGCAATTCTGTAAAAAAATATTTTTTCTTGAAACCTGTACATAAAATTTCCTTTCTACTTGATTGGATTTGCTTGGCAATGGATTGCATATTAGCTTTGTTCTTTCCCCTATTTTTTTTCCTTTTTGCGTTTTTATAGCTGTTTTTTGTTCCTCTTAAGGAACAGTTGTTGTTCCTCTTAAGGAACAAGAGTCGTTCCTCTTAAGAAGCAGTGCGTTTATGTGTTTATTTTTTTTGTTCCTTCCAAAAGTAACAACATTTTAGCTGATTATTTTTGTTGTTCTTTTAAAAAAGAACAACATTTTTGTTGCATGTTTTTGTTGTTCCTTTCAAAAGGAACAACACCACTCATTTTTGTTGTTCCTTTCAAAAGGAACAACATTTTTGATGTTCCCTTCAAAAGGAACAACACTGACTGTTCTTGTTGTTCCTTTCCAAAGGAACAATAGTTTTGCAGATTATTCTTACTGTTCCTTTCCAAAGTAACAACATTTTTTCAGATTGTTTTTGTTGTTCCTTTCCAAAGGAACATCACCTTTTGAGTGCATTTTTTTTTGTTTTTTTAAAAACAACATTTCTCGAACCTTTTTTGAATTTTTGATGACTTTTTGAAAGACAAACATACAATTTATGGAAGGATACACAAATTAGAGCTTACTATAATCAGAAAATCAAAAGAAATCGTCATTTTTAATAAAGTTGTTTAGTAATGATAAGAAAAAGGAAAAAGGGACATAATCAATAACATGATTTTGTTGTTTTACTACCACTAAATTCATATGGTCGATTATATTTATCATGTTGGTTCTTTTTCATATTTTATAACTTTCTTTGATTTTTACTTATGGAGTAGGAACAAGGGCATATTATTTTCTATTGAGCTGTTCAGACTTCTTCCACCATCCCTACTCTTAAGGAGTGCTGAGCCATCCTTTATGAATAAATAGGAAAGTGCTATATGAAAAGAAAAATATTTACATATTTCATTAATAATTTTATAATTTGATAGATGGAGGATAGGGGGTCTCATCAAGAGTTGGCTTACCATATTCATAAGAAAGCAAGCAAAGTGGCATTCCCATCATGGCCAACAAACCAGGGATATGGTCCAATGGATAATTGAAAAAATTAAGAAGTCCTTGGAACAGGAGGTCTCATCACGAGCCGTCCTACCCACTTTTCACTTCTTCCCAATGAATGGCATTGCGATTTATCTGGTCACCAAGATAGCACAATGGCCTCTGTTATGACAATTCACAAGAACTTCCTCAGCATAAATAAAGGACCATGGTTCCAAGGGTGAGATAACAACTCTATGAAGGTTATGGACACCTGTGGGCAACAAAGCTCTGCTGATGGCATTGGAGTCACATTTTTACAAATCAATAGTAATATTAAACCCTTTTCCCTATATCTCTATTTAAAGATCAGATGAAAGTATGAATCCTTAACCTTTGATTTCGAACCTATTATACATGAAAATCATCATAAATCGATCACATTAGTTTAAGTGGGTAATACATGCATTTGTACTTATGTTTATCTTAAGCTGTCCCTTCTCCTTATCCTTGAATCATTAAAAAATGCTTCTATATCTGTTTACGATTTATCACATGCATGGATTTCAGTAATGCGATAATTTGCTGATCATATCATAAGTATGTATGCCTTTCCTGTTGTATAATTGCTATGCAGTACACTGCCATTTTTCCACAATATTCATACTACATTTTTACATAAATTTTTTTTTCTTGAACTTTTTTGCATGCATCTTATCTGTTGTCATTCCAAACTAAAACTGTGGATTCAAGAAAATTGCATACAAAATTGTGATTTGTTTACAGGAGAACAACAAGTATGGGAAAAATTCTATTTGCAGCACGACCACACCATTGCAATTAACAACAAAGGTTCGTGAACGCGCACAATTCTTTAGACATGATGTGCTTGCATGGCTTCCACCTTTTGCATCACTTTCATTATTCGCTCAGCCTACATCAGCTTCAACATAGGCTAGTCCCTACATGTCATTCCACATTTTTTGGAGGTAACACTCGAGGTAAAATAGTATAATTTTCCGATTTATTATGAATTTAGGAGAATTTCATGAAATCCATTTAGCATTATTTATAATCATTCATTCCACATCTTTACCACTTCCCTTTTCTTAGACACGTCTTATCTTTTAGTTCGAGGGAGTGTTAATTTTCTTTCTTTTTTTTCTTGTGACCATGTCAGTAATAGTCTTTATCATCCATGGATATTCTTATTCATTCTCAACACCTCCCGTATTCTATGTTGTTTTACACCAAGCATCAATTTCAACATATTGTAGCAACCATCTCTCTCTCTGTTTTCTAGCATTGCATGAGGGCATGCTAATTCTTCAGTTTGGGGGGGAGAATTGCTACACATGATGAATGTTTTTTAATCTCTTTCTCGTTTAAGGCATACAATTTCATTTTTATACAGTGCAGAAATTGATTTGCATATGTCTTTAAAACTATGAACTAAATTCTTGTGATTTCTGGTTAACAAAGAGGTATTATTAAATACACAAACCCAGATAATTTCACACTAAATTAGCTCATAAAATTTTCAAAATTATGCACTATCACCTACAACCATTTTCTTTATATCTCATGATCCGTGCATCAAAACGATCTAATTTTTGAGAAAATGGTTAATGAAGTTTGTTGTTACTTATGTCACATTTTTTGCAACTTCATATACATATAGTTGAATGTCAACTGTAAAAATTGTTATGCCTTTATCAAGATTGATAAAATTGAATATTCATTATTTGAGGAAAAATTCATTTGTTCCATCCGTTTCATGAGTTGGGATGAACAATTTTCTTTGCTTGGTTAACACATGGGTTTTGTCTTTGGGTTGCATGAGAGCATGCAATATATTCAGTTCTGGGTTGCATGAGGACATGCAATATATTCAGTTTGGGAGTATGTTGGGCCATGAATACAACCACTTTTTAACACTTATTTCATCCATTTTTACTCTTCTTTATCATAAAATTTATTATAATTTATCATATAAATCCATTTTATAATGATTTATGTTCTTATGGATGAATATTATTTCTTCTCTTTTATTTTTAATAAATTGATGATTATTATGCATAATTTTATCAATGATAGTTTATTAATATATTTTGTAATATCACTCACCATTTTAGCCTCCATGATATTTTCCAGATTGAAGATTTGATCTCCAAATCGTCATCAAATATTCCAACTCAGAAATTCATTGGAATAAGAAGTGATAGTTTTGCGGTTGAGATTCTGGGAAAATGAGGAAGAATCTGGAAAAACAAGAACATGGGTTTTGTCCAGAACGGGCCCAATTAACTCTATTTAAGAACGGTTTGCCCAAATTCGGCCCGTATTGAGAGAAACGTAGGGTTCTTTGAGCATTATTTTCTCAGATTTGTTGTTGCGGCCGTCCTCCAAATCTCAGCTGCAAAGCCAAATTTTCCTTGCTCTTGTTGAAAGATTGTTGGAAATGTATTTTCTAGTTGATAAAGTTGTTAGGAACAATCTAATATTGTTATGGGAGATCATATTTGCTATTTAATTTCTCCTCCTTCTGATTATAAAAGGAGAACATCTATTGTGTATTGGAAAAACAATGGATGATTATTGAATTCCCTTTGTAACATTGTAATTCCTTGACTCTTGTGAGCAAAGCGCAACTGATGTAGAATATATTCATGTTTGATTAATATAAAGAGGCATTCTCATTCCATTTCTCAAGCTCTGCAGTAGCCCAGCGGCGCTTTCACCGGCGATTGAGGGCTCGGCCCTAGTGGAGAGATCCGTTGTTTGTATTTCTATTCTTTTATTTCTGTTGTGTGATGATTGCATTTAGATTTATTACTATTACAGAGTTATTTGATTGTTGTTGGATTGAATTCAGATTTGATATATACGTCAATTAATTGCACTGCTATTCTATTTTAGCAGGGATCGTAGTTACTATCTTATTCATCCTGCTATCTTTTATAAAGCATTGTTGTTCCATTGATTTATGATTCATTCCAATGAACTGTTTCATAGTCTTGGCTGTCGACAGGATTGGAGTATTGAGATTAGTTGCCTGATTGCGTTAGAATTAGAATTCTTGTTCATATTGTTGTTCTATTTCTGTTTATTGTTTATTTCTGATTCATAGCTTCAGATTAGCAAATAGATGAGTTACAATTGGTATGCATAGGAGTTACAAGATTGTTGTTCCTTTTTAGCCTTTACAGTTCCTTTTAGTTATCTTTATCAGTAAGTAGTTTGAGTTTGATTTCATTTCAATTGTTTTAAGATCACCAACTATAGAGGACAGAGGTTATTTCTCCCAAGTCCCCAGATTGGTTATCTTGCATCAATTTCTAAGGGAAAGAGTTATTGCTACTGTATTCCTGATCGATGTTTTACAGTTTGATTTAATTCAAGTTTCAGAGCATTTCCATTTGTAATTAGGTTCCTTTACAAGCATTTGTTTATTCTTGTATTCAGAATTTTGTACTACATCTTCATAGCATTACTCTAAGATAATTGCAGCCTCATACAGAGTACACTATTGAAATAAAAATTCTCTCCTGGATTGATAATTAATGTGAGATAAATAGGCGTTAAAATGACACCTTTTATACCTCAACAAAGATCTTTATTTTGATGAGTTTTGAGCTTTCTTTGTTTAGAAATAAGTAAGAAACTACAATTGATGACACAGTTTTAGATCCATAATTCCTCATAGATATTGAAGTTCGAAGGTAAAATTCCTCAATTGATGATTATATTCTGAATTATCCTCTGTCATCTATTGCTATAACTAATATCCATGAGCCTTCAGAGTCATCAGGAACAACATTCCCTCCTCTTAATTCATTAGCATTCCCATCAATAAATTCTCAGTTATATTCTCGTCCATCAACACCTCCCTTCAATCCTAGTAACACAAACACTGTTGTAAATCCTCCTAGAGTCATGGCTATCCAGTACGTACCCCTGGTTTTACGTCATCTTTTGAATGATATGCCTGCTGATCATCAAAGTAAAATTCCTATCTTTGATGCCACTCAAAGCATTACAGCCCAACATCATGTTGATAAAATGAATGACTTTTTTGATCTACATGTGGTAGAGGTAGAGAATTTAACCAACAGGTTGTTTTTTCAAAGCTTTGGAGGTGAAGTTAAAAAGTGGTTTAGAGCCTTACCAGCAGGCTCAATTCGCACTTTGTAGGAGTTACACACACAGTTCTTAGACCGGTGGGAGGTAAATAAAAACCCACTTCAATTTTTTTCTGAATATGAGAATATTAAAAGAAATGTGGGTGAAACTATTCAGGATTATTGTTTAAGATTCAATGCTGTATACAATGCTATTCCAGCTAACCTCAAACCTCCTGTGGGATTAGCCTTGCTAAAATTTCCAAATGGATTTGATGCCGATATGGCATATCAGCTGTGGGAGAGAAATCCCACTACTTTGGAGGACATGCAGAAGATAGCGGTAAGTGTAGAAGCAAATTTGCTAGCTAAAAGAGCATGAACCAGAGCTGAAAAAAGAGTCACTATGAAAGAAGAAGCGTCCCCTTCAGAGAGTAAGATGGAAAATTTAATCCACGCAGTGGAAAATATGGTTGATCGATTAACCATTTCAGATAGGCCAGAACCACAAATAAGGAACCCGAATTTTAGAGGGCAGCAGCCACAATTCAGAATCAAGCAGAGAGAACAAAGAGCACAGCACCAAGCAGTGTCACCACAACAACAAATCAGAACTCCACTACAGCAGAATTATGTTCAGGAAACAGAGATAGATGAGGACGGTGACCCTGTAATTGAAGCCAATCACTTTTTCACAGCTGATGGTGCCCCCATTTTTCTCACTGAAGACGAGGAATATACAACAATTGCAGATGTTCAGAAGGACGAAAATTTCATTTTGGCTAATGAAAAAGTGTTAGAACAAGAGTCCGATGACTACCAAATAGGGTACATGAATGCTTTATCAGCCCAACAAAAGCAATATTCTTTGAGGAACAAAGATGTTCCGATCAGTCCCATTCAGAGGAGAAAGGAGCTCCAAATGAAGAACGATTCTTAGAAGAAATGGAAAGAGCTAGCCGACCCTTCCTCCAGCAAAACACCTTCAGCGATTAACACAGCAAATGAAAGGAATCAGCAGAGCATAGCAAAGGACCAAACAGAGAAGAAATATCCTCCCATTAAAGAGGTAGAAAAGGCTCCTTCTTTTAATTTGGAGAATGAAATTTCTAAGCTAAAAGTATCTATGCCCTTGACTGAGTTGGTAAAAAATAGTTCTTATAAAAGTCAGGTGTCTAGAATTTTGAAAATAGACTTTTTTTCTGATATCATGAATGTAGAGGATGACTACCTTGAACTCATTTTTGGTCCTGCCACAGAAGATCAATCTGAAGAAAGTGAAGTCCCTGCCTTTTAC
Organism: Pinus albicaulis; assembly: GCA_034641835.2. NCBI lineage: Eukaryota > Viridiplantae > Streptophyta > Pinopsida > Pinales > Pinaceae > Pinus > Pinus albicaulis. The sequence goes on from CM076580.1 coordinate 182,592,722, forward strand.
CTGAGTCTTAGATTACACGAGTTCATATTGCATAATGCTATGTTGGACTCCAGAGCCTCATATGATTTTATTCCAAAGGCCATCATGGAGAAGTTAGTACTTGATATTACTCAAAAATACCACGATTTGTATTCTTTTGACTCAGGTAGGGTCCATTGTATTGGTCTTATCAAAGACTTGTTAGTGTATTTACATCAAATCCCAGCCAAGAATGTCTTGATGGATGTAGTTGTTGCCGATGTCCCACCATGGTTTGGAATGCTTCTATCTAGGTCTTGGGGTGAAAAAATTAAAGGAACCATGCAGCTTGATTTCTCTTATGTCACTATTCCCGTGTTTGGCCAGTTGAGAAAACTATATAGGGAGAAGAAAATGAAATATTATGATCACTAGCAAAGAAAATTTAGTAAATAATCCCATTAATGCAGTCCACACAGATTTAGATTCCTTTGTCTTGTATTTAGATGGTGGTTTAAATGATGAAAATGTTCAGTTAGTACAAGTAGATGAAATACCTGAGATTTTAGAGAATTTCAAGGAAGTCCTCAAACAGGATAAAGATAAAGCAGGAAGCACTTCTGAGCCTCCTGCCTGCCAGCAGCAAAACGACAGTAAATGTTAGGTCCCTATATTACTAGTATAGTCCCCTATTGTTGTTAGTGTAACCCCCTTATTGTTATTATTGTACCCTTGTAACCCCCATTTTGTTATTATTGTGCCCTTAAATTATTATTGTTAGGTCGGCTAGGATTACATTGCGGCCCACTAGGATTACATTATGGCCCCATGGACTCCTATATATAGAAATGAGGTTTTGTAAATTGGATCATCCAAGAATTGTTCATTTATGTAATGTATTGGAGGTTTCCCCCTCGAAGTGGCTCATTTCTAAGGCGTTGATATCTCTTTTCTTCTATTTTTGGAGCTGGTTACATAACATTTGGTATCAGAGCTTTGGATTCTAGGGTTTTGCTGCTCCAAACAAGTCATCATGGAATTTTCGCTATAAATTTTTTTCTACGAAGTTTGAGAAGCTGAAATTTTTAGGGTGCAAAGCCTAAATCCTGAGGAAGATTTTCTAAAAATTTCAGAGCTTGGTTCGCAATATTTTCGGAGATATGATGTGTGGAAGTTAGGTTTTTTTTAAGGCTCCTAAACATGTCATCGTGGAATTTATGCTATAACTTTTTTTCTATGAAGGTTCAGAATCTGAAATTATTATGGTGTGAAGTTTAAATCCGGAAGAAGTTTGTCAAAAAATTTCAGAGCTTTGTTCGCAAGGTAGTGCTTCTTAAAGCTCCTGAATTTAATCTCAAAGAGGTGATCATGGGAAAAGTTCAATAAATATCTCTCTTGGCATCAGATTTGAGTGCCGTAAAAAATTTTCGCAATTACACGGAATGTAGTTTCTTGGCTATCAATTTCAGAGACGAAGGATGAAACAGTGACATGTGGCAAGTCGTACAATTTCGCTCTACTGAACCAGTCCATAATTAGGTCATTGTGGGAGATTGGACACAAATTTTCCTTGGAGAATCCAAATCAGGTCAGACCTGTGGCATTCGAAATATAATTCATAGGGGTACGTTGCTACCAAAAATCAAATATTGAAGTGGCGCAATCACAAATATAATCCAATTTCAATATTGAGCTCCTCAAAAGCAAGAAAAAGGTGTGTATTTGTTTTTCCAAATTGCATAAGTCTTGTTTGAAGAATCAATTTGAATTGATTCCAAGGGCATATTGTAGAAAAGATATCAGTATTGGGTTCTAAAAGATGCCCCGTAAAAATAATTCAACAGCCATTAAGCCTTCAGAAGGCTCTACTATGACTCATGAAGATTAAGAATTGCAACATGATCTATCAAAATTACAAGAGCAAGTGCCACAAATTTCACTCTCGCAAAGAGCAACAAAAAATGAAATGGAAGTTTTAAAGAAAGGCGTGGAAGCTAAGATGGATGGCGTGCAAGTAAGATGGATGACATGGAAGCTGGCATGGAAGCTAAGATGGATGACATGAAATACACCATGGAAAACATGAAGAATGATCTAAAAAAAAACATCGAAGGTTTGACAAATTTGATACAAGAAATGTTTCCTAATGGTGAAAAGATAGTAGAAGAACCTCATGATGAGAACAAAATCAATGTTAATCGTGATTTTATAAACTCTAATGTTGGCGGGAAGATCCACCATATTCCAAAAATGGATATGAGGAAGTTTGATGGAAAGGATCCTGTAACATGGATACTACAGATGGAGCAATATTTTGATATCCATAACATGCAAAACACAGAAAAGGTACGCATTGCAACTTTACATTTAGAACAAAATACATTTATATGGTATCGATGGCTTTGCTCCTGTAAAAAAATTGTCACTTGGTCAATTTTTATGGAAGAAATGATAGCACATTATGAGGATACAAAGAGCAACACCTTCTTTAGCAAATTGATAAATCTCAAACAAAAGGGTTTAGTGGGGCAACACATTGAGGAATTTCAAAAATTGAATATAAGGGTAACTGATATTCCAGAGGAACACAAGATCGATCTCTTCATAGGCACTTTAAAGGATAATATCGAACATGAAGTTCACTTTTTGGAACCAGATTCATTGGAGAAGGCATTTAGGTTGGAAAGAAAAGTTGAATGTAAAATAATGGCAACAAGGAAGCCTACCACTCAATTCTATAAAGAAGGAAGTGTTGCTACGCCTAGATTTCCACAACCTACAAGGTTGACACTACAACAGTTGGAAGAAAAAAGAGAAAAAGGGCTTTGCTACAGTTGTGATAGCAAATACACTAAAGGTCATAAGTGTGCCGAGAAGAACTTATTTTACATAGATTGTGAAGAGGAAGAAAAAATGAACAAGAAGAGGATATACACCAGGAACGAGCCCTAGAAGAGGAAGAAATGAATCCGACCATATCGTGTAATGCACTGGCAGGAATTACCACTCCTCAAACTCTCAATATATAAGGACAAATCAAGAAGAAAAAGGTAATAGTGTTGATTGATTCAGGTAGCACCCATAATTTTATTCATTGTAAGGTAGCCAAGGAATTAAATTGTTTCCTATACCCAACAACAGAATGTCAAGTGATGGTTGCAAATGGAGGAACTATAAATTGCTCTGGAAAATGCCATAATATCAAGCTAACCATGGGGGAGTATGTATTGAATAGTCCAATGCTTTCCATTCCTATGGGAGGTGCTGATGTTGTACTAGGAGTACAATGGTTACAATCTTTGGGGACGGTAGCTTTTAATTTTCAAGAACTTTTCTTGAAATTTTTTTCAGAAGGAAAGGAAGTCGAATTACGGGGTATTGAAGGGAATTCGGGAAGGATAATAAGCTCTAATGTCATGACAAAGCTTCTAAAGAAAGAACAACGAGGCGTAATTGCACAATTATGCTCACTAGAAGTTCTAACATCAAAATCATCTATTTCTGCAGATCTCCAACAAGTCTTGGACAATCATTCCAAGGTGTTTGAAACTCCCAAAGGACTCCCACCTATTCATGATCATGATCATGCTATTCATTTGATTCCGGGAAGTGTTCCTCCAAACATCGGGCCTTATAGATATCCTTATGTCCAAAAGAGCGAAATTGAACGTATGATTGCAGAAATGTTAGAGGCGGGTATAATTCAACCTAGTCAAAGTTCTTTCTCTGCTCCTATAGTATTGGTACACAAGAAGGATGGATCATGGCGAATGTGTCTGAATTATAGGGAGCTCAATAAGCTCACCATTAAAGATAAATTTCCCATTCCTGTGATTGATGAATTATTGGATGAATTACATGGAGGAATTTATTTTACCAAGTTGGATCTTCGTTCAGGATATCATCAAATTAGAATGAAGACTGAAGATATTCCAAAAACAACATTTCGAACTCATGAGGGTCATTATGAATTTTTGGTGATGCCTTTTGGCCTTACCAATGCACCTTCTACATTTCAAGGGTTGATGAATTCCATTTTCAAACCCTTCCTTAGAAAATTTGTGCTGGTATTTTTTGATGATATACTAATCTATAGCAAGTCTTGGAAGGATCATGTTGAACATGTTGACAGGGTGCTCAAACTATTGCAGGAGAAACAATTATATGCAAAAACATGAAAATGTTTCTTTGGAGTACAAGAGGTGGAATATTTGGGTCATATTTTATCCCATGAGGGTGTTAAATTAGATCCTAACAAAATTAAAGCTATTAAGGAATGGAAATTCCTCACAACCATAAAGCAATTGCGAGGATTTCTCAGGTTAACAAGGTATTATCGCAAGTTTGTTAAGAATTATGGGAGAATAGCAACACCTCTAACAACATTATTGACGAAAGATGCATTTTCATGGACTCCTGAAGCAACTAAGGCCTTTGAATATATTAAAGAGGCAATGTGCCTAGCAGAGTCTTAGCTACGCCAAACTTCACAAAAACCTTTATCGCGGAATGTGATGCCTCAGGAAATGGAATTGGTGTTGTTTTAAGGCAAGAAGGAAGACCCATTTCTTTTGAAAGTCGTTCAATCAAAGGAAAGTATTTACAAAAGGCTATTTATGAGAAGGAAATGTTGGCAATACTACATGAACTAAAGAAATGGAGACCTTACCTAATGGGAAGACACTTCAAGGTAAAAAATGATCATGATAGTCTTAAACACTTTTTGGAACAAAGACTATCATCAGAAGAGCAGCAAAGATGGGTCACAAAGATGTTGGGTTATGACTTTGAAATAATCTACAAAAAAGGAAAGATTAATGTTGTTGCAGATGCACTCTCAAGAAAGAATGAAGAGGTGGAAGCATTACTTTGTGCCATTTCTATTATCCAACCAGATTGGATAACTGAAGCAAGAGATGAATGGAAGAAGGACAAAGAAGTATGGACACTCATTCAAAAGTTGCGGCAAGATCCTAGTACATATGATACATTTAGTTGGAAAAATGATTCTTTATGGTACAAAGATAGCTTATATCTTTGTAAGAATTCCCAACTAAAACAAAATATTCTTTTGGAATTGCACACTTCTCCTTTAGGAGGACACTCAGGATTTTTAAAAACTTACCACGGAGGGTGAAGAAGAATTTTTTGGGATGGCCTTAAATCTGATATTTAAAAGTTTGTGGTGGAATGTTTGGTTTGCAGTGGGAATAAAGTGGGAGACAATTAAGACAGGAATTCTAAAACCTTTATCCATTCCAAGTCAATGTTGGGGAGGAGATTTCAATGGATTTTATCACAGGTTTACCTAAGTCCAAACGAAAGAGTGTCATCATGGTGGTAGTTGATAGACTTACCAAGTATGCACACTTTTGTGCATTATCTCATCCATTTAAAGCAATTATATTTGCTACTACATTTATGAACACAATTCAAAAGCTACATGGAAACCCAAGGGTTATTGTGAGCGACAAAGATCCCATTTTTACTTGAAATTTTTGGACGGAGTTATTTTGTTGTTTGGGTACTCAATTAGCTCATAACTCATCTTATCATCCTCAATCCGATGGTCAAACTGAGATAGTAAATAAATGTTTGGAAGGATATCTTCATTGTTTTTTATTTGATAAACAAACACAATGGGTCAAGTGGTTACCTCTAGCTGAATGGTGGTATAACACTTCCTTCCATACTATAGCAAAAATGACCCCATTTATGGCACTTTATGGATATCATCCACCATCCATCACATCATATTTAAGAGAAAATTCGAAGGTTCAAGCAGTGGAAGATCACATCAAGCATCAATGAGAAGTTCTCCAACTCTTAAAGGACAACCTGAATTTGGAAAAAAATGAAATGAAACAACAGGCATATCAACATGAAAATCAAGAAGTTTTGATGTAGGAGATTGGGTATTTTTACGGCTACAACCATACAAACAAATGTCCCTCAAGCAAGCTAAGAGGTTAATAAATTATCGCCAAAAATCTTATGGTACTTACAAGGTGTTGCAAAAGATTGGTACTATGGCATACAAATTGGAGCTTCCTGCGTCTTCGCGAGTACATCTAGTTTTCCATGTTTCATGCTTAAAGAAGGTTATAGGTGAAAATCTTCCAGTTCAAACAATATTGCCAGAACTTGATGAGGAAGTAAAAATCATATTGGAACCTAAAGCGGTCACGGAAACAAGAACTCGCCAACTACATAATCAATCAATTTCAGAGTATCTCATCAAGTGGAAGAACTTACCCACTGAAGATTCTACATGGGAGGATGAGAATTTTATGCAGAAGCACCCAGAGCTACTCAAGCGTTCAGGAAAACACTTTTTTGAAGGAGAGGGGCATTTTAGGTCCCTATATTACTAGTATAGTCCCTTATTGTCGTTAGTGTAATCCCCTTATGGTTATTATTGTACCCTTGTAACCCCCATTTGTTATTATTATGCCGTTAAATTATTATTGTTAGGTCGGCTAGGATTACATTGTGGCCCACTAGGATTACATTATGGCCCCATGGACTCCTATATATAGAAAGGAGGTTTTGTAAGTTGGATCATCCAATAATTTTTCATTTAATATGTAATGTATTGGAGGTTTCCCCCTCGAAGTGGCTCATTTCTAAGGCATTGATATCTTTTTTCTTCTATTTTTGGAGTTGGTTACACAAAATATCATGGATGTCCTCAAACAGGATAAAGATAAATCAGGAAACACTTCTTAGCCTCCTGCCTGCTAGCAACAAAATGACAGTAAACAACAGAAAGATGCAGAAATCAGTCAAGAGAAAGAAGAGAAAGAGGCAAAATTTCAACATCTACAAGAAGAAGAAGAAGGCCTTTGGAGCATGGACTTTAATGGAGCTATTGGTAAGGATGGAGCTGGTATAGGAATATGGATTTGGAGCCCTATTTTCCAACCTGAAAAGGTTCTTAGTAATGTTAGAGAATGTGCTTATAAGTTGGCCTCTGACTGTTCTAACAATGAAGTAGAATATGAAGCTTTGATTGCAGGTCTCCAGATTTTGAATAAGTTGAATGCAAAGAGGATGTCTGTGTATAGAGACTCTGAGTTAATAATAAAACAGGTGAAATGAGAGTACCAAGAAAAGAAGCCTCGATTGAGGGCATATAGAAATGCAGTCCTGGACATCTTGAAGAAATTCCCTAAGTACACTTTGACAGCAGTACCTAGGCTGCAGAACATTATTGTTGATTCTCTTGCCACTACTGCAAGCAACTTGAAGATTCCAATGAACTCTAGCAACAAGTTTGAGATCTATGTCAAACATAGGCCTGCTGTTCTGGAAAATTTAACGTATTGGCAAGTGTTTTGGGATGACAATGAGATCAATGCCATTTTGCAGAGTGATGAAAAATTCAAAGATACTTCAATAGAAGGTGAGTATGAGGTTAATGATCAAGAATTGGAAGTAAATCAAATGGACATATTGCAGTTGAAAGATAATGTAATTCCTAGAGGTCTCATACCTTTAGAGGAGCTTTTTGATTAGGATGATGTTGCAAAGAAACCAAGCTTGGTGCCTACTTAGAAAGGAGTTGAAGATGTGAATCTTGGAACACCTGATAAGCCCAAGTTTGTGAAATTGTCAAAGGAATTATCCCTTGAGGTAAAGGAAAAGTATGTTAAATTAATTTCTGAATTTTTTGATGTGTTTGCAGGGGATTATTCAAATTTGAAGGTGTATGATAAGAACATAATCCAACATAGTATTCTCATCAAGCCAGATCAGAAGCCATTTAGACAGAAGTTGAGAAGAATCAATCTGAAGCTACTGCCATCCATTGAAAAAGAGGTAAATAGATTATACAAAGATGGTATCATTGTTCCTATTATATTTTCTGACTGGATTTCAAATTTGGTCCTGGTACATAAGAAAACATGAGAGATAATATTGTGCATAGATTTTCAGAATTTGAATAAGGCATCCTTAAAGGATAATTATCCACTTCCGAAAATGGACCATATTCTGCAGAGAGTAGTTGGAACATCTAGGATGTCACTACCTGATGGCTACTCAGGCTACAATCAGATCTTGGTGCATGAGAAAGACCAAGACAAAACTGCCTTCACAACACATTGGGGAACCTTCCAGTATGCCAAAATTCCATTCAGACTGAAGAACACTGGAGCTACTTTCTAGCGAGCAATGGACATTGTTTTTTCGAATGAGAAAGATGTTTTTATTGTTGTTTATTTAGATGACCTGATAGTGTTTTCTGGTTCTGATGATGAGAATTTGCACCATTTGAGAGTTGTTTCTTAGCGATGGAGAAAATTTGGGATTTCTCTCAATCCAAATAAGAGTCTCTTTGCCATGGATGAAGGCAAGTTGATGGGGCATATCATCTCTAAGGATGGTATCTGCATTGATCCATCTAGAGTGGAGGAAATTCAGCACATAGAACTTCCATGAAACAAAAAGGAGATTAAAGAATTCAATGGTAAGATGAACTTCTTACGCAGATTTATAGCCAATTTGGCTGAACATTTAAGAGAAATGACTAACATGTTGAGGAGAGATAGCATTGTTAAATGGAGTGAGGAAGCTATCAAGTCATTCAATCTGGTAAAGTTTACTTTTTCCAATTCCCCAGTCTTGATTAGTCCCGACTATACTCAATATTTTATTATTTTTTCATTCGCTTTAGAGCATACTATGGCTGTTGTTTTGATGCAAAAAAGAGATCAGGTTGAGAAGCCAATTGCCTTTTTCAATAGGAATATTATAGATGCTTCTTTGAGGTATAATATTATTGAAAAACAAGCATTGGCTCTTATAAAGGCACTGAAAGATTTGCCGGTCTATATTCTACATTCACATACTATAGAATATGTCCCTAATGTAGCAGTGAAGGTTGTGTTTATGCAAACTGATCCAGAAGGTTGAAGAGGTAAGTGGATAGCAGCTATGTTGGAGTATGATTTGGAGATCAAGCCCACGATGTTGATTAAAGGCCAAGGCTTGGCAAAATTGATGGCCCAATCAAATCTGTGTGCCCTGGATATAAATCTCATAACAAAAATGTGAGAGGAGGAAGATGAAGGTTTTCTTGTTCCATTTTCAAATATTTTCCTACAATCCCTGTGGTTTTCAGATATTGTTTATGTCCTTCAGCATCTTTCACCACCTCCAGGAATGTCTAAGAGTAAAGGTAGATCACTGAAACTGAAATCTGCTAAATATTGTATATTAAACAATGCTCTATATTGGAAAGATCCAGGAGGTGTTATGCTTAATTTTTTGGTTGAAGAAGAAGCTCAGAAAGTAATGCATGATTTTCACAAAGGTGATTGTGGCGGCCATTTGTTTTGGAAGACTACAGCTAACAAGGTATTAAGAGTAGGATATTATTGGCCCACGTTATTTTATGATTTATATAAAATAGTGATGAATTGTCATGCATGCCAAATTTTTCAAGGGAAGAAGAAATTTCTTCCTCTTCCTTTGAAGCCAGTTTCAGTCAACGCTCCCTTTCAACAGTGGGGAGTTGATTTCATAGGATAAATTCATCCTGCGTCATCAGCATAGAACCGATGGATATTGACAGGTATGGATTAGTTCACTAAATGTATCAAGGCCATCCCAACGAGGCAAGCAACTGATACGGTAATTATTAAATTCCTTGAATCGAATGTTTTATGTTTTTCTGCCTGCCCATACAAAATTATAACAGACACCGCAGCAGCGTTCAGATCTAAGAATATGATCGATTTCTGTGACAAATATAATATTGTGCTGGGCCATTCAACAGTGTATTATCTACAAGGTAACAGACTAGCAAAATCATCGAACAAATCACTGATAAATATAATCAGGAAAATGATGGAGGTAAACAAAAGAAACTAGAATCGCAAGCTCATCAATGCTCTGTGGGCGGACAAAGTTAGCAGTAAGAAATCCATAGGTATATCACCTTTTGAATTGGTTTATGGTACTGATGTTGTCTTTCTTACATCTCTTACAATTCCAGTCATGAGATTATTGCAAGAAGTTGGTAGTGAAGATGATGACAATCAGCGAAGGATAAATCAGATGATCCACCTTTAGAAAACAAGAGAGGAAGTGTCACAGAATGCTATTCAGCTGCAGGAGAAGATTAAAAAGGTCTATGACCGAAACACCTGAGCAGAAAAGTTTCAGTTAGATGATGTGGTGTTGAAATGGGATGCAAGGAATAAGGACAAAGGGAAGCACGGTAAGTTTGAAAACCTTTGGAAAGGAACATACAGGATTTCAGCATATAGTGGACAAAATTCTTTCTTTCTTTCAGAAATGGATGGCCAAGATTGCCTTGGAGGAGTAGTGAATGGTATACTTTTAAATTACTACCATTATTGAAGATAATGGATCAGAAGCTATGTCACAATCATTGTACATACCATGTTATTTTTGGTCAGGGTTCAAGTACGCAGTTATTGAAGTTTGGGGCCTGAGGTGAAGGCTATAAAACTTAAATGATATGTATATGGTTTGCTTTTATTTCAGTTTTCAGTCTTAGTCTTGAGTCAGAGTCAGTCTACATTGTGTCGGTTCTCAGTGTTTTTTTGACTCCATGCCCAATGGATAAAGGCTAGTTGTTCTACGATGTTCTTGGCACCTCCAAGTAGCTACCATCCCCATTTGAGCCAATGTTAGTGTCATTCTAGTCATACTGCCATCAGTGATCAAAATTTCTCTTTTTCATTTGCATATTAGGAGTCCCATACCAATAAATTTCACCATTCCACTAGGTCATGGATTCATTGAAGGTAGCGATTTTTCATCAGTTTTCTCTCATGTAAAACTTGCTGATTCTCCTCTCTATGGTCTTTAGTCATGAGTCACTTTCACTCTCAAAATCATGTCAGTAGGTCATAGGATGGGTCCCATTAGGTGCTAGAATCTCATCATGGTCAAATTAATGAGTTAAGCTTCAATAAATATCAGCAAGGTCATGAGGAAGTTAATAAACTCAAATTCACAGTACCTGGAAGATCAAAGAGATATTTTATTCATTTTAATGTAATTTTCACCTCAAAACCATTTTTTGAGGTGAAAACACGATACTTTGCCTTTATTATCATTTATTATGTAATTTTATGTCAGCATATGTAATAAGTCATATTTCAGAAGCTATTATCTCCACCAAGTCATCATCCTGCCTTTCAGATAAGTTTTCCACAGCATTTTCAGCAGAAAGATCCCAAAAATAGCTTTCCAACGGTGTATTACACTCTCAAAACTGACTTCTGGATTGAGATTTATGCCTAAGTGAACAAAAGTCCCTTATACCCTAAAACAATCCCTTTTCCCATCTTTCCCTTAAACTTTATATTATTAAAGTTTAATATAAAACCCCTTTTTCCCCTTCCAATTACATAATCGCATTGTTAAAATCTTTAAAAGATATATGCAATGTATTAACCACTTCCCCTCAATACCTTGAAACTTTATAATATAGTTAAAGTTTTATATTATAAAATACCCCCCCCCCTTCCGGTCGCATCATAATACATAAACCACTTCCCCTTTCATGACCCCTTAAACTTTATAACAAAGTTTAAGATTTATATTATGAAATGTCGCCATTCCAAACCCTTGCATCGCAATCGCAAAATTTCGATTGTGTGTTTCGATTGATTCTTATAAAATCTCTGATGCAATTGTATCGACCCCCTGATGTCATTCTGACCATCGATCTTATCAATGACCTAATGGACCACAGCCAATAGGACCATCCCAATCGGCATTGTTAACAAAACCTTTCCTCTGCCCTCCCCGATTTCCATAACCCCGATTGACGTCCTCCAATTATACTCTTGACCATCGATCTCATCATCCAATCCGATGACCCACAGCCAATCGGACCATCCCAATCGGCGTAGTCATAAGACTGTTCCCTCCACCCTCCTCCGATCTCCGATGTTGATTGACCTCAGTTCCACAACTTAAATCTTTCGCCTCATTCATACTAAATTAGCCCTTCCCCTTTGTAAAACATAAATTTTATTTTTATTTATTTTTACAAATCCATGCCCCCATCGCATCAGAAGTATTGTGTTATTTTATACCTTGCTTCCTCGAATACCGATTCTAATTGCGATTATTTCTCCCAGTCCCACCTTAAAATCCCTCCGCCCTTTCAAATAAAAAATCATTCCTCCCTTTGTAAAAAATAAAAAAACCATTTTTATTTATTTTCAAAGGGATTCCCCCGCTCCCTTATTACATTACCCATCTAGCCTTTCCAATCACATCGGAAGATTTTTTCCCTCGCTCAAATACACCTTCCGCCATTACTCCGATCCCGATTGCGATGACACCATTGAAAACATGTATTTTAAAGGTTTTATTATATTATATCCCCTATGCTCCATCAATTCTGATTCCAATTGTGATGCGGACCCCACCTCCTCTCCCTTCGCTCCTATTCATTCAAAAATGATTTTTTCCCCTCACTAAGGCATAATTTCATTTTTATTTTATTTCAAAAAGAATTTTATTAAAAATTCAGTTTTCTTCAAACGAAAAATGGGAAGAAACAGTCAAAGGGTCGGGAGCAACAATGAGACTGAGATTTCCACAACAGCATAAAAATAGTGATTTGCTCCTCCAATTGCCTATTTTTCATTCAACAGCGTAACTGTGAATTTACCCAAGTAGTTAAATGTAATTTTGCTACTTCTTTTAGGCAGATTGTTGGTTCTCTTTTCTATCTTTAGATTTCGGTTCTTGGTTGATAAAACAACTCCCTTTTTCTGAGGATCTATGCTCCCACATCTCAACCTATTTAATTTAATTGTAAGTCATTTGTAAAGAAGTCTGTAACTCAGAAGTAGGGGAATAATGTGGAAAAAACTCTCTACGCTCCACTGTACAGTTTGACAGGGAATTAATAAAGAGATGCAGCTCTGATTTGTGGGATCCATGTGGTATGAGTTTAGCATTTGTTCTCTCCTTTGTTTTCATATGTAAATTGTTATGTTCACAATTTCATTCATAAACATTTCTGTTTGAATTCTTTCAAGATAGAAAGGTAGAATCCATTTTATATGCTCTTCCTTGGGAAATCGTTCAATATTATGTGTTCTTCGTTTGCTTGAAAAGGATCCATTTTCTATGCCCTTTTTAGCTACTCGCCAGTCTTTCCATTTCATCATTATTTAAACTTCAACTTTATTGCTAAATTTTCCTGCCTACCTTGCCCCACGAGATACCCTATATCCTGATTTAATTTCTGAGTTTCAAATTGTCCCATTTTATCCCATACATCCCTGAAAATTAATTCATTTATTAAACCTTTTTCCCATTATTATAAATATCCTAAAATCAGTTTATAATTACACATTGTTGAAAATCATTTTCACGGAGAGAGCCCTCTCCTGACCTTGTATGGCTAGCTACAAGGCTGAGCATGGTTTAGATGTTGCCCTGATTTTCCTTTTTCAGCCTGATGTGCAGATCGGGAGCTAACAGAGGGGATGCTTGAAATAAAATTTATACAGAGGGAACTCTGTGCTTTAAACAAAAACAAATTTTTTTCTCGAAAAAATTATGCAGAGTGCATATGAAATCCAATAAGCATCTAATTAACCTATATACAAATAGTTTTTGTGTTATGAAAACAATAGAAAAATTTTGGATGAATATTTATTCCAAAAGTAGGTAAGTATCGTTATACCTGGAAAGAACGGAATTAGAAGTGAGGTTTGAGAATTAATATCTAAATGGAAAATATATATATAGAGAGAGAAATCGAATTTAAATACGAGAATAGTAACTTAAATACCTTAATAAATATCTGTTCCATATTGTATCTGCATATAGAAAAGAGATGGAATTAATACTCATACTAGGTGTAAAATCGTAAATAAAGGTTACATGACTAGATATGCGGTAGACTAGAATATTGGTCATTCTTGTACAATAAACATAATTAACCTTTCAAATATTCAACCAGAAAGGAAACACGATGGTTCCAGCTATTTATACACAAGTAATGATACTAGAACAATAAAATGAGATATGTGGTGAGGAATAACAGAGGAAAACTATAAACTCTAGTTATTCAAGTGAAACTGCCAAGATGAAATTGTTGCGATGCGAAAACGTAGAATTCTGGAAAGAAAAACTTGGACTGATTTTGAACCAAAAAGAAAAACTAGAGACTGAATATTTTAACGAAGTATTTGGAATTGTGAACCAATAACCGAGACTTAAGCAATTTGAAATGCAGATACTGACGGGTAAATAGGGAATTAGGGTTTAAATGAATTTACCAAGAGCATAGTCTTCATCGCGCAAACTGCCAAATGAAGACAAAAGACTATCCGGAATTCCATCTCCGTTTTTGGGAAGACTTTGTTAATCTTAATCACACACAGAAGGACCTATCTAAATTTTGAAAAAAAAAATTATGAATGGGATTGAAAATTTATAAGATAGCAAAGATCTTTAAATTTTGGAATGAGCCCAGACAGGAAAACCATGTGAGAATAATTCTATAATTTTATATAGTTAGAATAAAACCCAACATTCTGGTTATTGGGAACATAGACTTGAACGAATGCATAATGAGGATTTCATGACTTACTAACATAGTACATTAGAAAAAGAAAACAAAAAGATACATCGAAGTCAGATTTCCAGATACAAATGGTTTAGTGCCAAAAATAGGATACAATGTTCACAGTTATTCAGTTTACAGAAATATAGTAATATGCAGAGCATGAATTTACAAATAATGAAGGTAGGCATATGGATAAAACACAAAAATAAATAGAAAGCGGTATTAATAAATAAAAATATTATTTAAAAATAAATGGGTATACACCATATCGTTTTGGTAGGAAATAACAAGCCAAACTCAGAAGTTACAACCAAAATTTAAAACCCTAGTTGGTAACAGCAGTGAAGAAAAAATACTATGTAAATATAGACATCTTACCTGTGAATTTTAAGAATGCAGTCTCGACATATAATAGTGGAATACCTCTTCATACCAAGGAAATTGTTCTGCTGACCATCGTTCAAATGAAATCACAGAGAAGTAATATGAGTAGATGGAAATAGATATAACATAGAGTGAAATACACTCGCAACAGAGAAAAATGAAAAATTAAACTGAACCTCTGTCTAACTCGTAAAATTTTATGGAGCCATTGAACCCTAACCTAAAATTGATCAACATTGTCCAAGTGTCATCCATAGGGAGTGGTTTGGAAGTTCCTGTCGCTCGAAGAATACTGTACAAGGCCATGTGGCTCAGTACTACAATGTTTATATAAACATATCCCAAGTTGTTTTGTGCAAAGATGTTTCATATCCCAGGTGGTACGAGAAGTAAAAATGAATGTGATTGATTGGAAGTACGAAACCTCGACATTGAAAATATTTATAAATATTGACAAGTTCATTGATGATGAAGACTATTAGAAAAAAGAACCAAATCGACTTAATATATTTTCTCAAAAATTGTGTTGACACCTAATTAATAAATTATCGACATTTTCACATGGTAATTTCACGTAGTTGTATTACATAATTATGTAGATGTCAACAAAGTATTTAATATTGGTTCAATCCTTAGGTAAAGGGTTAATAAAATGTGTAATAGGGATCACGTGTCATAAGAAACCTTTACATATGGAGGTATTATAAAAATATTATGACAACATATCAATTAAGGAATCTACCCCAAGTTAGAATGCAAATTTTGATAAGATTATTTTTAAATTATACCACATTCGTTATCAAATTATATATATATATATAAGTCTTCAATGGTATACATGAGCATAAGGGTTAAGAGCAGATTTCCTATTCATAATACGAAATAGTCTTATAATTAAAGTAGGGTGAATGTACAATTTCATAAGGAACTTGTAAGTCTAAGTATTTCTTGTAAAGGTCGATTAAATAATAATAAAACTTGAGAAGGTGAATAAATACCTATATGGGGTAATTAAATATAATTAGATGTATTTAAAGATATATGTTGAAAAGGTATGGTAATAACTTTATAATTGTGAGAGGGTAAATGAAAGTCACCTAATGACTATTGCAGAAAAATTAAAGTTGAGGATATGTAAGAGGTATAAGTGTAAGAAATGTTAGTCGTTAAAGTTATATAGGAACATTATATTCATAAGGGAAAATTGGAAGAATTATTAATATACCAGTTCCACATAGAATAAGGAGAGATAATTCTATCGTAAAGGAAAATTGTAACTGACTTAGTGGTAAATTGAATACTGTCATAACCAGTAAATGAGTAAATAGTGACATAGTGTAGTAAAGTAAATTGTGAGCGGCAGAATTATGTCAGAATATCACGACTGATAATCTAATCATAACAATCACTTAGAGATAGCACTATAATTAGAAAAAAAAATCGAAATGGAAGGTTTCACATCTTCTAAGAATATATCTCAAAACATAATTCTTTCCATGCATGTAAAATTAATTTCTTTCCAAGAAACCTATATCACTCAACTATTATTTTCATGTATTTAAGATATATTTATTTCTCTAAAATTATACAACAATTACCTATTCTATTTATGTAAAGAAATATATACTTCATTTTCCGAAAGGAAGTTAACACAAAAACTATTATTTGTATGCCTAAAGATCCTTATTCCTTTTTACAATGGCTATAGTCTTCTACGCATAAACAGATTTACCAAAATAATCTAATCTTTTGTGTATGTAAATACCATTTACCATTTGTTTTTCTAGAGATGTGGAAAAATAGTTATTATTTTGTTGTGAAAGGTGGAGATGTAACCCTTCTCAAGGAAAATTACTTAGATAATTTAACTCTCTTACATACAAAAGCCATGAAAACTTTCCAAAAAATGCACAATTTATATTTTTTTAAGGAAATAAATATATTTAACCTATGTTCATCCATAGAAGAACCTTGGAAGTTTTCCAAGAATTTTAACACAATTAAAACATGAAAACAGTTATTTTCTTTTCCGAGAGAAGCTAAAAAAATCTTGCATGAAAAAGAATATTATTTTCTCAAGAAATACATCAACCATTACTTTTGAGCATATACATACACATATTATTTCTAATAACACTAACGCATTATCCATTACTTGCATGCATGCATGCAAGAACGTATATTTAATTTTCAATGACTAATTTGTTTCTTTGTGTGCATGCAAAATAAAATATAACATATTATTATTATTATTATGCACATAAGCACATATTCGATTTTAAAAGAGACTATTTTTTCTCTTTAGGAATATAATGAGGCATCATGAAAATATCTCTGGTAATATTTTAAATGAGATAATTTTGTTTCTTTGTTATTTCATAAATAATTTTTTCATACGTTTCTTTTTGATGGATTCTTTATCTTTATGTATGCAGAATTTCATGTATTCTTTTCAAAAACTGAAATACATAGTAGTTATTTTTCTTGCATGTAAACTCATAAGTTTTTTTCCTTTGCATAGAACCTATTTCTTTTCATGCAAACACACAATTATTTTCAAGAATTCTAATGCAATAGGAATCGATGAAAATATCCCCAAGGAAACTAATTTATCTTTTCACACACAGATCCATACATTCCTTTAAATAAATGACATTAGTTTGTTTTCTGAATATTAGCAGAGTGAATTTTCCTTTTACCATTACATCTCTCTAAGAAAAACTCTCGTTGATATTTTGCGCAACAATTCATATGCACTCTTTAATTTTATTTCAAGAACATTGGTAAAATATTCAACTAAAAACTATTATTCTTTTGAGAGAAAGACAAATCAACATCTTTATTTTTCCAAGAAGTGCATAATTACTTATATCTCAATAATTGATTGTTCCTTGTGGCTTTAGCTTATCATTATTAAATATTGGTTCCATCATTCATATTCGGTGAAACAATTATTCACCATTAGTACTAACATGTTGTTCCCTTAGCACAATTGAAAGAACCAAGGAAGTTGGTCACCTTTTTCTCTCTTTTTTTCATAGTGTTGGCTGCAAGGGTAGTGGCTCACATTTTTGGTGGGGTTGCAAGGGTAGTGGCTCATAACTATGGTTTTCTTTCACGTTGGGATAACCAAAACAATGACTCCTCACAACGAGGAATCACCCTTATGAAAAACAATAAATAATTATTGTGCAACAATGCAGTGAATGCTTTTATTATGTTAGTCTCGTCTTTTTTTTTTCGTTGTCATTCCCCATTCTAAAATGAATGTATTCCTCCTATTTTCTCCCATCGTCGTATGACCAAGAAAACAATAATGATCTTTCCATGGTGGTGTGTGACTTTCAGAAACATAACTACTTTTTGATGACTAATTTTCATTAAAATAATAATATTTTTTATTAAAGTTGAATGCAGATTTATAATTATGGGGATATTACATACTCCCCCTAAAGATAACAATGTCCTTACTGTTCATTTCTGACTATAACTTTAACTTTTACTCATGATATAACAATGTAAATAAATCTAAAGGGTATTGTTCGTAATTTAATTGATCTTAAACTTCATAAAGTATCTACCAGGGCTTTTAAACTAATGAATTGTATGTGCACTATTTATGCTAGGATCTATTTATGTGAATAACTTTAAAATTGGATTAGGATGTTTATATGCACATGTATTATCTAGGGATTAATCAAAGTAAATAGATTATCACTCTTTCAAGAAAGGAAATATCACACTCACAGAAATAAAACTAACCTTAAGTACATAAATGAATATGACACCAACATAATTAAATTGACTTAAAAAGGAAGAAAATAAAAATTGTGAAATAAATTATACTCCTAATTTAAAATTACAATAAAATGATTCTAATTTCTAACTGAAAATCAAACAAAACAAGTAGACTAATTTTATTATTCAAAATATAATGTGCGTTATAAAATCCCTTCAATCATTCTCTTCATTCTTCACACAACAATATTAAAACTATGGAAGAAATTGTACAACAAATTGTACAAGAAGTTATCTTTTAATTTTTATGAGATATATTATGAAAACCAAATGTATAGTCACTATGATAGCTATTCCACAGAGCATAAGCCTGAAAATAAAAATGAAACCTTACAGCTCCCATGGGGTCTCCCATGACTGCAGGTATATAGAGATCAACATAAATTAATCACACATTCATACGCATGGTAGAAATGGAAAGATCTATTAAACGATTGTAGAGAGTTGTTAGAATAATAATCATTCATGTCCATCGTAGTGACGAGAGGCACATTTTATAAACTCCTTTGTCAAATTGTTTGGATATTTCTAAGCTTATCCTTATGAACAGAATCAAAATGAAATGTCTTAAAATAAAATATATTTAATAAAATAGGAATACTTCATGATTTTCAATCAAAGAAGCAAAGCATGAAGCAAAATATCAACTTCAATTATTATTAATGATCTTATCACTCACCTTATTGGTCTTCCGGTTCCTTTTCTGCTAGTTTGAATTTCACGTTGACCTACTTATACAAGAATCCTTATCACCTTGTTGGATTATTGGGATAAGTGGATATCGTTATGACAGGTTCTAGCTACCTAATTATATTATTTGTTCCTCAACTGATGTTTAATTACCTATATATTGAGAAAAAATCTTTCGGTAAAAATCACATCCAAATAAATTTGGTCGACGCGTTTCGAACCAGCCAGTAAAATTAAAATTAAAAATAATATTAAATAATATTCATATTATAAACTTTAATCTTTTTATATATATTTCTTGACTTTTTATTTTTTTGGCTTTGATTTAGTCTAACTAGCCGTTATTTTTCAACGGCTAGTTGGAGCTTCTCATATCTATTTAATTGGGTCTCTTGAGCAGATTTTTCATCAAGTCCTGATGATGAACCACACTGGCTGGTTCGAAACGCGTCGACCAAATTTATTTGGATGTGATTTTTACCGAAAGATTTTTTCTCAATTTATGGATCACAGAAGCAATATTCCTAAAATACCTATATATTCTTCAAGTAAGTTACATAATTGATTAGTAGCTGCATAATTGATGCAATGTGGTAGCTTGTGAAAATAGTAAATCAAATATTAAAGAAACAATGAAACTATGAATAAAGGATGATTAAATACTTGATTTTCCAATAAACACGCATGTTGACATTTAATTAACGTTATTATGGTAAAAAAGGAAGAAAATAAATTTTAAATAAGGTGTCAAAAAGGAACAATTTTGGTCTTCAATAGGTATCCTTCCCCTTAAAAATGAAGGATTTACTTTCTAATAAATATAAATAAATAAAAACAACAATTTTTTTTATCAATATTCCGATGCAAAATTATGCAATTTATTTTTTCCATCACTTAGCCATTACTGAATTTTATAGAGACGAAAACAAAATCTATATAACAACTTACCATTACTTACCAGTTACTATAGGAAATCTTGGTTACTTTACACAATAATTCATTAGCCTCCATTGGAAGCACCCTATAATATATGATCAACAAACTCAGTATAATCATAGTAATCACAAAATTTTCAATAATTAATTATTTATGCAATGTCCAATGATGTTTCAATATTAGTACTTCCAAAAGTACTCAGAGAGCACCCAACCCTCTAGTAATCAAAATGATAAGTCACTGCACCAAGTGCACTCTATCTCAGCCCCCAGAAAAGAAATCCACGTTGTACTTCTAAAATTACTCAGAAAACACCTATCTCTCTAATCATAAAAATGATCAACAACTTCATCAAGTGAATTATGTCTAATTCCCTACTAAACACATTCAAAATGTTTTTAATACAATAAAGGAACTACACTTCTACTTCATTTCTCAGCACTAGGCTCCTTTCCTATCAACAATAAAATTCTTACACAAACATATATAAAATTAATTTTAACAAAAAAAATGAGAATGAAAATGGAAAACGAATGCTCCTCCCAACCAATGGGAACTAATTTCCATTACCATATTGATCCATTTTAAAATCCAAACAATTCAAAGACCATATGGCCTACCTAGGAATATCTAACCATGCCATATATATCCTAGGATTTCACTGACCACACAAGGTTTTGTCAACAATTCCATTGGCCAAAAAATTCAATAATTTCAATGGAAACATAGGGTCCAATACACGATTCCTCTTGGAAACATCCTTCATATTCCTCTAAGGAAATTTTGGGTCTGCTCCAATAGGCTCCAAAACAATAGATTTGCCTCAATATTTTTCCCTCTCACTATATTGGCCAACTCTTTTCCCTTACTGAAAACATCTATCACTAGGGAGAGGAGATTAGAGCATGCAATCCTTTTCAACCCAAGGCATCCTTGGTCTTTCACAACTCTCTCATGACGTTATGGCATGTGAAAGTATCTTTATCACCTTCTCTCGTTGTAATACATAACAAACCATATGCATATTAGCATTAAAAAAAAAATTTAAATTATGTAGATCGTGTATTCATACTTGACCCTCATCATTTTTCCCACAGTCAGTGAAATTAAATTGATATGAAATCATCATATGTCATTCAAGTGGTATACATTCAAATTTTCCACATAATAAGAATCATGCAACTTAGAAAAAAATCACCATATCTTGCATATCATAACATTATAATTTCTCACATGCGACTGAAATTCGCATTGTAACATTTTATTTTTCAAAGGTTATTATGTTGCCACTAACCTGCCCCTGCTTAATCACATCAACAACATTAGTCATAGTTGTTTTAAATAAATCCATACCTTCTACAAAATATTGTTATGTACAAAACATTTGTCAAATATCTGCATTTCACCTTGTTATGCATCTATTTGAAAGGTAGTGGTCCTGTTACTTTTCATAAACCACTTTTGTGCATTAGAAGTAATATAACAAGTGAAAATAAATCATCCAAATGTAAAAATTAAGTTTCCATAAAGTATTTTTTCTGAAACAACAATTAAGAGAAAAATACTTTTATCATTGAAATTCTCATAGTTTCTAGCACATGAAACATATTATTTCATTTATGCATATGGATTTAATCAACAGTCATTAAAATATACGAGTTAACATCACCATTGAATCGTCAATTTGTAAAATTGTGAAATTTTGAGCAAACAAGGTAATCAACATCATCAGATTACCACTAGTTCTAACATTAAGCTAGTAGAACCATCAAATCAATCGTGTTAATGACTACTGTATCATGATCCAAATTATTTATTACCTTCAAGAAGTTGCAACCATAGGTATGCATGATAAAGCTTCTATTCACTATTAAAATCATAGTAGTTTTATTTCGTGTGCATAACATATTAAACAAAGCTTTAATCATTCAAATACACTAATTTATCATCAATGTATAAGTGCAATAAGAATTTTGTTAACAATCCAAAAATTCCCAAATTCCACAATGTATTGTTACCAACAAACCAAAAACATGAATTAAATTAGCACAATCATTTCTTTACAACTTATAGTGAGCTTTAACCAAACTCATTCATACATATAAGTTTTAATAGATAATCATGCAATACTAACTAATCATTTCTACCAACCATCTTAAATTAAAATATGTCTTGATTATATCATCATTTATACATTACATTGTTTATTCGTAATATTTAGAAGGGTTATTTCAATGTATTTTAAAACATTCAATCGTCCTCTTCAAAGACAACCCCAACTTCTATATCTTTTCATTATCACACATAATAATACATGCAAAGGATGATAGTTAATTCACACTATCTCTAGTAAGTTCTTAGGTCTTTTCAAAAGTGAAATACAATTTTTATTGTCTTTTATCCGCATTAATACTCAAATTTCATGAGAAAAGTTTTAAAGAAGACATTTCCACTTATTATTCCTCAATGTGGTTATTAATATTCACAATGCATCTTATGTCAACTATAATATACTACATACATCATTACACATTTTTGTTAGAGTCATACATGATTTGATGCCCAATAGTATCATACCTCTACTTCTTTTCTACATACTGATTCCCAAAAGGTGCTAGTGCTGCAACCTTTATTGGGAATCACGATTGTTGTTAGAGAAAAACTCCAGGTGTTAGTCAACAATCACATTGCGAGAGATAAGGATCCATGAGAGGTGATTATTCCATGTGAAAAAACACATGGGGAGTGTTGGTTTATCCAAAGTCCAACAATCTCCCCACCAATGTGAGATGAGTGTGTATCGAACTCGTGACCTATGCTCTCATACCATTTTTTAGGAATCATGATTTTCGTTAGGCCAAAACCCGCAAGTTTTATTCCATGATCACATTTCTAGAGATAAGGATCCATGAGAGGCAGTTAGTCCATGTCATGAAACACATGGGTAGCATTTCCTTATCCAATTTCCAATAACCTTTAGCTCTGATACCACTAGAAACATCCCAAAAAGGCACCAATGCTGCAACCTTTAGTTTTGATACCACTTGTAACATCCCTTGGTAAACCTTACATGAAAACACATAATATTAGATTTTTTTTTGATAGAATTTACCAACATGTAACTTTCCAAATTAATTATTACATATTCCTTCACTAGCCATTAGGTTAAATCTTCATCATTGTATATAGTAAAATATAGGACTGGAATAGTAAGTCGCATAACATAACAACCATTGTTTTAGCATATCATCATAAATTTTTTGATGTAACCTTGCATCATTTCCATGGTTAGTTAATAATATAATGGTAAGGTAAATTTCACATCATGAAAGGAATAAATATTATAAAAATGGCACAATAGACAATCACATCAATGAACACTAATATACCCGAAAAACCCCATAGGGTGAGAGCCAACAAACATTTATTTTTTATTAAACACTCATGACAATGTTCACCCCTCACTCAACGATCGTAAGGGTGTCCATCCCTTGACCATTGCCATAAAATATTAGAAAAAAATATCATTTAAAATACAACATGACTAGCTAGCAACTATGACAATCATCATGATATCATTTACCCACAAATCCTCGATCTCTATGTCATTGTGGCATCGTTATTCCCATCAGTGGACCATACTGCAACTACCAGTCCTAAATTTTCATGGATCATTACTTTTTTACCTCCCATAATGTTAAATGTAATGTATCCTTCATATACATTGCAACATTTTTCTACAATTGGTATCACCAAAAAATTTTGATATCGTGATTAGACCAAATACTGATCAATATCAATAACAAATATCTTTTAGTGTTTCTTCAACATCTATCCATGTACATTTATAAAACATAATAAAAATATCATGACATGTCTTCTTAACAATATTTCACATGCATTAATTAAAAACACTTAACTATAAAAAAAAATCTATTTTTTTACATGTGTATGGTTATGACACATGTCTATCCATCCATAACATACATTTGCAATTAAATACATAAATATATTAAAGGCATGCTCACTTGTCATTATCCCACATCTATCATGAGAAAGGAAACAAATACTTCTATCCAAAAAACCCTATAAATTAAAGAACCTCCATGGTTATTATCCTCTCTTCACACAGGAAGAGGGAAAATATCTCCAAGACACATACCACATTAACTATTATTCCCCTCATATAGAGTTCACACTTCTTTTCCAAAGAAAACATCTAAAATTGTCTTTACTCCTTTAAAGGAAATGTAATACATTAGCTATGATTCTCCATGAAAATTCATAAACTTTACACAATAGTCATTATTCCTACATGCAAATACATAATATTTCCTCAAAAGGAAGCTAACATGAGCATGTAAATGCATAATATTTCCTAAACAAAAAAAGCATAATATAGCATGCTAATTGATAATCTTCCCAAAGTTAAACTAACATAATAGATAATGTTATTTTACATTCAAATGCATAATGGATTCTCAAGAGAAGTATCCCAAAAACCATCATCTTAGGGAATGTAAAAAAATACTCCTTTAAAAAAGGAAACTAGTACAAAGGTTAATGCATGCAATTATATAAAAATTACTTGAAAGAAACTAACCCCTCAACTATTTCCTTTTATATAGAATTATTTAATCTTTTCGTAAATAGCTAATACCATAGGTGTTATTCCTGTACATGAAAATTGCATGATTTTTTCACAAAAGAACTAGAATAATTTATATCAAAAAATAAATTAATATGATATCCATTCTTTCCATGCATGCAGAATAAATTTTTTTTTTAAAGAATCTATATCAATAATTATTTTTCTTTCCATGCATTTAAAATGCATTTATTTCTAAGAAATCTATCTCAATCAACTATTAGTTTTTCACATTCAAAAAATAATTCTCTCTCTAGAACTCTACAACAATTAGCTAATATTTTCATGTAAATAAATACATACTTCCTTTTTCAAAATGAATTCAATACAACAACAAATTTTTCTATGCATAAAGATTCTTATTCTTTTTCACAATATATATAGTCTTTTGTGTATAAATAGGTTTACCACAATCAACTAATATTTTGTTTACATGCACATTACAGATCTAGAAAAATAATTATTTTGTTGTTGTGCAAGGTTAACATGTAGCCCTTTTCAAGGAAAACAAATTAGATAATTCAATTCTCTTCCATACAAAATCCATGAAAACTTTCGAAATAATACACAACAGATCTTTCTAGGAAAATAAATATATTGAACTTATGCTTGTGCACACAAGAACCATGTAATGTTTTTGAGGATTTCACCACAATTATAACATGCGAATGTTTTCTTTTCCAAGGTAATAGAAGTGAATATTTCTTGCAAAAAGATATTTCTTTCTAAAGAAATACAATAGTCCTTACTTTTGTGCATATATACACATATAATTTCAAGGAACAATAATGCAATAGTTATCATTTCCATGCATGAAAGAACTCATATTTCCTTCACAATAACTTATTTATTTATTCTCGTGCATGAAAAATCAAATATAATATATATTATTCTTATGCACATGTATAAGCAAGTATTCTCTTTAAGAGTCTAATGTTTCTCTTTAATAATCCAATGATTAAGCATTATGCTAATATTTTAAATGAAAGAACTTAGTTTCTTTCTCATTTCATAAACAAAGTTTACATGTATATCTTTTTCGTGGATTCTTTATCTTCTTATTTGCAGGGTTTCATGTATTCTTTTTAAGAACTTATATACACAGTAGCTATCTTTCTTGCATGTAAACTTGTAATTTGTTTTTCCTTTTTCAAGAAACTAAATGCATATAAGTTATTTCTTTGCATGAAAATAAATACTTATTTTCAAGAATTCGAATGCAAAAGGAATCCATGAAAATATTACAAAAGAAACTAATTTATCTTTTCACACACAAATCCTTACATTCCTTTCAACCAATAACATGGGTTCATTTTTGAAAGATTAACATACTTAATTTTCCTTTTACGATGATATATCTCCAATAATAAATGTGGCTAATAGTTTTTGCATCAATTCATATGCACTCTTTTATGTTAATTCAAGAGCATGGGTCAAATATTCAAATGAAAACTATTACCATTTCACGAGAAAAAAAAAATCAATACATTTCTTTTTCCAAGAAGTGCATAGTTACCTATCTCTCAATAGTCGGTTCTTCCTTGTGTCTTGAGTTTATATTTATTAAAAAAATGTACCATGATTCAGATTTTGTGAAACAATCGTTCACTATTAACGCTAACACACTGTTCCCTTAGCACAACTGAAAGCACCAAAGGTGTTTTTCATATTTTTCTCTATAAATATGCATAGTGGTGGCTGCAAGGGCAGTGGCTCACAATTGTAGCGGGGTTGCAAGGCTGTTGGCTCACAATTGTGGTTTCCTCTCACGTTAGGATCACCAAAACAATGATTCTTCACAACCAAGAGTCACACTTGTGAAAAGAAGTAAATAACGACTGTGCAAAAACACAATGAATGATTTTGTTATGGAAGACAAATTTTATTTTATTTTTAACTATTTTTCCCCATTCTAAAATGAATTCAATCCTCTAATTTTCTCTCGTCATCATATTACCTAGAAAACAATAAGGCAATTCTCGTGGGGTTTTGTAACTGCCAAAATCCTAACTACTTCTTGACGACTGATTTTCAATAAATTTATAATAATTTTATGAAAATTGAATGCATAGTTATAGTTATAGGGGTTTTAAATTACCCTTAAATATATTTGAATCCTTGTGTCGGAAAGAAGGTTAATGGAAACAGGGTAAGGGTGGAGGATAGCCTAAGTGGGGTTGAAAATTTTAGTCCGTGGAAGGAGAGCTTTGTATTGGTGCTTTAGGAATTTTACTTGTGGGATAATGTTGATAATGCGGTAGTTCTACAAACTAAACTCGTAGAATTGAATGATTTCAATAAAAGCAATACTAAAGACCTGAGGATCCTTATAGATGTTTTTAAATACGACCTTATTCCCCACCTTTTCACGAAGACTTAATCAAACTTTTACAAAGTATTAATGAGAATTGAAAGATTGTGTTGAGGGAAAAACTAAGGAAAACCAAGATTACCATAATTTACATATTCTCATCATACCTCAGTAATATTACTCTAGTGAGAGATGCTCTGGTAGGCATGGGAGAAACCATCTCTGAAGAAAATATATTTAGATTAACCATGAGTGGATTAACCAGGAATTGGGATGCTTTCATTGATGGAATAGTAGGCAGTAATAAACTTCCAAATTAGGAAAGGATATGGGATTATTTGGCTTTAAGAGGATATAAGGTGAAATATCAATAATGGTGTGCAACATGTGCAACATGGTGGGGGAGATGGGGAGAATGTTTCTCTTGTGATAAAAGGAAAAGGTAAGGTAAAATTAAGTGGGAGATACAATTATGTGAAGGAATTGTGGAAAGTGAAATTATTTTCATGTCACAAGGCTGGTCATTATGTAATCCAGTGTCCATGCAATAAAAATAAGATGAAAGAGTAACAGAAAGCAACATTATATTCAACTGATATTGATGACTTCACTAAGTAATTTTAGAAAGATTATTCTCTTATCACCTGTATTTTGGGGAGTATTACTACTATGTATGAGGAAAAAGGGTTATGCCTAGTTGATAGAAAAGATTCTAGTCACATGACAGTGATGAGGTCAGTATTTCATAGTATTTCACAACCATGATCACACTGTCATGTCGGTTGTGACACTAGAGACATGCATGCATTTAGGGATGTTAGATGTGTTATATTTTAGCTACAGCAAGGAGGATTTTTAGAGGTGATAGGGATGTTATTCGTTCCAGGTTTTATAGTCCACAAGCTCTCACTATCAACATTGGAGGATGATGGGCATAAATTTTTATTCTCTAATGGAAATGTCCTTCTATGTTCAAATGGAGCAACCTTATTTGTAAGAGTAGTGATTAGCATCAAAAATAAGTATTCTTACAAGTTATTGGAACAATGTATGGGTGTATCCAAGTGGATATTTGGATACAATATCAATTTTAATTAGTGAGAGGGGAAAAGTGGCTAAGAAGAGAGATTCTTGAGGTATTTCTAAGAGACTTAGTATCATATAACATTAATAAATATTTAGGAGTGTGATAGGACTCCTAGAACCACATGGTTAGTCATGAAAGGTTCTCATCTTAAGTTTTGTTTCAGGTAGCAAGGTAGGCTTTGGGGTTAGAAGTAGCAGCTACAAATACTAATCTGGGCTTGAGCATAGGTTCTTGTCATGGACGTACTAGAAGTACCTTCCTCACTAAGATGGAGTGGTATACTTTTTGGTAGATCAGAGGTATTTATCCTTTGGTGGTAACTAGCATGTAGAAGTGACCAAGCACATCTCACTCCCTAGACAGTTTACTTTATAAAGTGATTTTACAAGTTTCAGAAGTGTACATTTTTAATTAGTGAATAAAAAATGAATTTTAATTAACTGACTGTGGATTTACAAAGTTGGGTCACTTAAGTGATTTAAGTGAGTCCAATGTGAAATTAAGTCGAGACCATTTATCTTGATATAGATAGATCAAATGTCAACCATCGATATCTATAAATAGGGGTTTTATTCAATGATGAGAAATAAAAATAGAGAGGGAGTGCGAAGAGGCACACCATTCTTCATGTTATTTGGTGAAGAGGAGAAATAGAGCCAAGCTAAAATTTGACAAAGAAATGGTGAAGAGGAGAAATAGAGCCAAGCGAAAATTCGACCAAGAAAGATAAAGTATTGTATTTACATTAGTAAATTACAACACTGAGGCAACAAGGATTCCAAGGCAAAGAACATACACATAATTTGACTCAAATGAAGTTGGTTTTCTAAGCATGTTGGGGTCGTATTAAATGTAATCGAGTGGGTTTCATTTATTGAAAAGATAAAGCACAAAATAATAGGATATTCAGGAATGAATCCTAAGGAGAATCTACAAATTTATTGCATTACCGATGGATAGAAATTGAGGGTGTCTAAGTGTTGTTTTTTAAGACTATCATAGAATGAATTTGGAGACTGTTAGAAGCTAAGAATTCACGGAAGGCTACGGGTATGAATTTCTAAGGGAGGGACCTATGTTAACTCTAAGAATTTAATGGGCTCAATTTTTTGAATGTGAAAAGCTAAAAAATAAGGGAAATAAATCAAGGAATTGAAGGAATAGTTGCAACACTTTTTACAAGGAAATTTTTGGCAACGATTTGAAGGGAGATAAGTTCATTTAATTTTTGTTATTTAATTCATTAAAATTTTATGATAAAAAATATAATTTCTGCCTCAATGGTTTTCCCTTTGGATTTTTTTCTTAGCGATCCTTGAACCAAAAATATCTTGTGTCAAATATGTCTGTTTGGTTATGCTTTATCTCAGCAAAAGTAGAAAAGTAGAAATAGATTCTATATGTTTAAATTTGTGAAATTACTCATTTTTATGAAAATAACATATTAGATGCTCGTTGAGCATTATATTTCATAATCTTTCACTAAAGTAAGTTTACAGTAAATTTGTACATTGTTTTAAAATTTTAAAAATAAAATATTATCGTTAAACTTATTCATGAAAATTTAATGAAATTATTTAAATATAGCTCATATTTTAAAAAAGTAAAGTAAATATTTATTTTTAAATATATGTAACCTGAAATCATACTTGATCTTGCGGTAAGGTCTAGTGTATGATTTCATTGATTTCATTCAAAACAATGTTTTAGTGTATGTTGAATAAATGTAAATTTTATCATGAATGTAATATTTGATATTTTATCTATTTAATATCTTTTTAATATTATGTAAATTTTATCTGTTTAATATTTAAGAATCCATTTTGTTATATTAATTATTTTGAGACATAAATGTTAAATTTCTTATAAATGGAAATACTTTCTTTTAGATTTTTTTTTTTATATTTTAAAGGTTTTCATATTATTTACATGTATTGATTGGATTAGGTCAGTTAATCAGAGCATATATCTTTTTCTTTTTAAATCGATGGTATAAATGAAATATTAAGTTTTTAATAAATATTTTATTATATAAATTTCAAGTTTTGTGTGAAGAAAATTATTAATTCCGAATAATATATACTCTTAAGTAAAATGATAGAAATAGTTTTTTTGAGTTGTATATAAATTTTAACAAGTATTACTATTTATGTATGATATGAGTATATTTTTTTATTATTAGTGTCTCGCTTTAGAATTTGACAATATATTAATGTATCAAAATTTTTTTTTTTTAAATGAATTTTTTTATTGGAAAAAAGTGGTCTGGGTGCTAGGGTTTCCTTGCAATGCAAAGATGAACTTGAAGTCGCCGACCCGTTTAGAGTATTAGATTTTATTCCCTCATCGACATTGGTCTATGGTTTAATGAGATCCTATTTCTAAATATCGATGGATATGGAAGGGTATGGTCCACCTCTTTGGTAATACAACCACCTTCTCTTGCTCAAGTTCCCAAAGAGGTCAAAGACAGAGGGAGGCCGAAATATAAAAATGATATTTTAGCTCTCATTTGTTCCAAGTATGAATGCAAGACTTCAAAAATCTAAGGTATAATAACTAATGTCTCCAATGGTTGCCCCAATTTATTGGGGTTGGAGTGGAAGGTTATCATGTCTAGTATTTCATTTTCCTCTTTCCTTTCCAATGATTTATTTCCTCATACTTTTTTTATTTAGATGATTTTCTTTATTCCCTCATCCGTTGTGGTTTCATGATATATGCAAGGGTTGCATCCCATTTTTTCTAGTTCATATCCCCCATCTGGCTTATTCCCACATTCCCAGACATTTTCCAGAACAAACCAACTTGTTTCATATTTTCATTAGAAAATTCAATGGAATATCTCATAATTTATTGTCCAAAATATCTGACCCTATTTACTCTTTTAAGTAGGCTATTACACATAATGTAGGTTTTAACCGTGTACAGAAATTACCTACAAAAAAATTCTTAAAAAATATATATATATATAGAATGGTGAGAACATAAAAGGATCCCAAAACTAGGAATAAGAGATTGATTTTTAATTATATTCGTTTCGATGTTATAATACATATATATACATGTTGAACAATTTCTAAACCCCGATATCTTAACCCTATATTAGAATGTAACTATAGTTTTCTTGATCAGATGTACAAATACCATGGGGAAAAACCAGTATGCTGAAAAAAATGCATGAAAACCATACATAAAACCATGGGGAGGTCCACCCACCATCTTTGAGTCCACCTCCCATCGTTGTGTCCTCCCAACTATTATTGGGTTCGCCCCAAACCCTATGACACATGGAAAGAACATAAGACACACCAAATAGATAAATGGGGTATACCTATTAGTTTTCAATGTTTGAAATACAAAGGGAACGTTCTTCATGATTCCTTCCTACTCAGGGACTACACTCATTAAATATTCAACCATATTCATGAACAGAAGGTTATGTTGGCATGCTCATGGGGATGCTACTAGAATCGAAACATGAAATGGAACAACAGTCACATTCAAAGAGGTGGTTCATAACCAAAATATTCTGAGTCCCTATGTTGTTGACCAAA
This sequence comes from Pinus albicaulis, assembly GCA_034641835.2. Taxonomy (NCBI): domain Eukaryota; kingdom Viridiplantae; phylum Streptophyta; class Pinopsida; order Pinales; family Pinaceae; genus Pinus; species Pinus albicaulis. The sequence goes on from CM076580.1 coordinate 182,624,669, forward strand.
TGAAACATTCCCCAAATTTGGTACTTCATAATTCAAAGGTTTCTTCTATTTTTTCATCCCTTCAAAAAAATGCTTTCATTTCTAAATTTCATGACTTTTGGCCAATATCTGAAGTACTAAGCTAATGGGATTTTACTTTACAGACACCAAAATTTGACATATAATTATGCTCAAAATGATTTTTTATAGTGTAATTTGACACAAGAAAATACCTAGATTTTTTTCTACAAGATGGGCTATGGTTCTACGGAAATATTGGGTTATTATTCACTGAATGATTTTGAGAGTTTGATTCCACAAGAATATTAGTAACCACCATTTCAATTTGGTTAAGGATTCCAAACCTTCCACTTTCTTTATACCACCATAAAGTTCTTGAACACATTAGAAATGCATTGGGAAAATAATATATATATATATATAAAGAATATAAAAAGGTATCTTCACCTCTATTGGAATATGTGTGGAAATAGATTTGAGAAAAGGACTTCCAGATCACAGGAAAAATTATTTACAATGGTCATAAGTTTTTCACTATGACAATAAAAAAATTGAATATCATTAACTTTTTCAAATAGGCTACCTAAAAAATATTTTCTGACAATATAAGACGAATCCAAAAAGGAAAACGAAGAAATCCAGTCGACCAAAATGATGGATTTATTTTGAGTTTCCCATTTTAGAAGGTGAAGAAGAAGAAAAAAGAGAGGATTTCCAAGTCCAATTTGAAGTGGAGAATGAGGCTCAATATGATTACCAACTAGAAGAGGACTCTTCGATATAGACATGATTAGTCATTTAGGAATGCAGATTTTAGATGAACTTGGGGGAAATAATAGATCCAGTGTTTTGGAGAGATTTGATTATGATAAAGAATCTCTCCATTTGGTAGCAGAAAGACCATTGGCACTTGTTCCTATTGAACGACCTTGAGATGGTTGGAAAAATGTTGATAAAAAGAATGGAAAAAATTCCAACAAATTTTGAAAATGTTAGTTATCTTTAACATCTTCCATTTTATCAAAATCACCTTGGGAATTTCCTCTTCTACCTGCCATAATATCAAAATTCCCCTTGGGTGGTTCTGGTACTTGCACATTTCAGATAACAAACTTCTAAGATTGTAGCCTCAAGGCCCTGTACTTAACTTTTTGAAATCCAGTGGGAATTTTGGAAAACATAAATAAAGGACCAGATCCATATACCACTGTGAGAAAAGGTGATTCATCTGAATTCTCAATGTTGAGGTCTTTATATTATTATGTTCTTCTTCTCCTCCACTTTTTACTTCCTTATATTTCAACATGTTTATTCCCAAGGCCTTGTAGTTAGCCTTAGATAATTTTTTAGATAATCCTTGCCCCTTGATGAACTTATTGGTTTTGTTGTCCATATCATATTCTTGAATATTTGGAATCCACTTGCCTCTATTATTTGCACTGTCACCCTGCACGAGAATGTATTTCCCCATAGTTGCAGGAACACAAGATATTATGTCTGAATGCATGACGTAAATTAAAAATTCCTTGATATATTTGACCAAGGAATATGCCTATTTCTCTAAGATATTGTACTTTTTCTTTGCATCTCACAACACTTACTTGAAAAATGCAATTGGTTGTTCTCGCCCTTCATTATTGTTATGCAATAAAATAATGAGGAATTACTTATGATAATCTGGGATATCTAATATTGGAGCTTTTTCAAAAGTTCTTTTAATTCTAGAGAATGACTCTGAAGCTTCTAAATTCCACTTGAATTCCCTATCCTTCTTCAACATCTTTCTGATTTCTCTGACAATTTCAGCATAGTTCGATATAAATATTTGTAAAAGAAAAAATTCCAAGGAAAACCTAAATTTATTTTATATTCCTTAGTAATGGAATATTATTAATATCCTCCATGTTTTTGGGATCAATATTTACTCCTTCCTTTGCCACAATGTATCCCAAAAACTTCCCTTCACTTAAAGTGAACTGTGATTTCTTTGGGTTTAACGACATACCATACCTTATGCGTTTCTCAAAAATGAGATTCAAGTGATTGAGGTGCTATTCATCAGATTTAGAGAAAACAATTATTTCATGGAGAAATATTACTACAAATTTATCCCACGCTCCAACAAATGCTATATCCATTGTTCTTTGGAAAGTAGCTCAACCATTTATGAGGCCGAAACAAATCTTGGCATACATAAATATTCCCTATGGTATAGTAAAAGTTGTTTTGTTCTAATCCTCTCGGTGTACAACGAATTTCTTGTATTCAGAGAATCCATCCATCATGGAAATTTGGGTATAACCTAAAAATTCCTACAAAATGTAATCCATTTTGTGGAGAGGATAATTATCTTTCATCAAGGCCCTATTCAAATTTCTAAAATCTACACATAGCCTTATTTCCCCATTCTTCTTCCTAATTGGGAATAAATTTTCTACCGAATATGAGTACCTCAAAGCCACAATTATATTAGCCTATAACATTTTCTTCACCTCATTTTCATATTATTGGAGTAACAAAGGATTAATTTTCCGGAGATTCTTCTTATATCATTTCACTCCAGCCTTCAGGGAATTTTTTGCTGTATGAAATTGGTGTCAAAGGTCTTGAAATCATCATATCACCAAGTAAACACATCCATGTACTCCTTCAAAGGGTTAATATATCTTTTTTTTACATTCCCTTGGAACTCCTTTATCTAGCTTGACGAATCTATGGTATTTTTCTGTGCCAATATTACAAGCATCTACCTCTTCCTCAAGCTCTATTTTAGTTGGATTACCAACAACATAATTTGAGTTGAAAATCCTTTCCAATGGAAATAATCCTTTGTGGATATTATTTACCTTCAGTTGTAGTGTTATATGACCAACAATGGATTCCTCCCAATTAGTCTGTGGTTCATCCGTTATCTTTTTCTCATCATAATTAATCATCGAGTTTGAGAATTCTCCAACAACCTCCTTGAATTGCTTTATTTGTTCTTAATCCTCAAACACCTACCAATAACTCAAATTTTCTGGTAATAAGGCTTGTAACTAACCTTGAATTCATATCTGAGCAAGGTATTTTAAGGAGGCTTGAAATTACTAGCAACGATTTCCAAAGATTCATCCATCCTATTTCGTTCTCTGGGAAAGATCTGAATATTGAAGGCCAAAAAAAAAAATTCAAATAAATCACATACATCATTCATATAAGTATTCAATCTTGGATGATTGGTTTGGCATTGATTTTTTATTTTCTTCGCCATTGGCTCTGAATTTCTAAACATATTCAAGCCCTCAATGTTAAGGTTATTAGCATCTTGTGGCCCCAAAAACAAACCTCCATATTCAAAAAAAATGTTTATGTCCTCAAACTCCTTTAGGAGATACCAGTAATACACCTACACCATTTCCTTCCCTACAATAATCACCATCAAAATACAATTTCCATACCTTCTCATGTGCCAATGATTTTTTACTCAGCTTTGCAGAAAATTTCACCAAGGTATTTCCCATTATTTTTGCATCTTCTTCTAATAGAAGATAAGAAAAATCCTTCTCTTAACCATACACAGGAGCATTTTTTGAGAAATATTCCATTATAAATTTTTTCACGAATATGGATTCCCTGTATAATCGATGCTCCTCTTCACCAAACACAATAATGGTATCATATGTTAGATCTAGTGTAATGGACCCCTCAATTTTCATTGTTGGTGACCTAAAAAAAATCATACCAAACCTTGTAGGAATGTTAGCAACTACAAAGTCCATTACTACAATATTTTTTATGATTTGAACCAAATTTACCACTAGATCCTTGATCATACAAAGTCACTTTAGTCTTTCAGAATCAAAGGAGTATATATCTTTGTATAGTTTTGTTATCTATAGTCCCAACTATTCCATCACAGTTAATGGAATTAAGTTATTATATGCTCTTGATTAAAGCATAAAATTATGTAGTAGTAGGTCATGCATCACCAAGGTGACATAGAAGAGGGAAATGGAAGAGTCTTGCTCTTCTACATGCGGTCCAAACACAAAAATGTGCCTCTCTTCTTGAAGGTTAAGACTTTTTTTTTGGGGGGTAGTGGTGGGTTAACTAAAAAAATAAGACACTTGAGTTTTAAATTTGGGGTTGTTTCAATAATTCAATGAAAGGGTCAAGTATATTGAATTTTTCCCACTCTTTTTGTAAATTGAATGAAGAAGTATTCCTATCAATTTTAGCAAGCATGACAAGATCATTTTTATCGTTGTAGATTGTATTTTTATATGCGGGAAATTGATGCGTTTTGGGGGCTCAAAAATCATTAGGAATAGGATTGGAGGACCCTTTCCTGGTTGGTGAAATAAGGTTGAGTGATTTCTTCCATTTATCTGTTGGCTTACAGGAACTTGGATGAAGATTTTTTTAATTCTAACCTTCCCACCTGTACCTATTCGTAGATGACATGAGATAATGTTTCCTACAAATGGGATTAAAAGAAGTCATAAAATTGTTTTCGATAACTATATATATCATCATCATCCAATGGGGCATCCAGATCACCCCCTTCTCCTTCATGTGATTCTATTTTAATTTCTCCCTATAAGAGAGAAGGGAACTGATTTTCTTGAACTTCTATAGTTTCTTGAACTGTCTTCTAAGGATCCTCTTTTAAATAAAAGGGAGGATAAATATCATCCTCTTGATCCTTTCTATTCTCTTACCAGAGCTACAAAGCTGGCCTCCTATATTAGGGATTAAAATTTGTAGTAGGAGTTGGTTGAATTTTTCAACGAGCGTTTTTGTTCTCAAACTCTAGTTTTACTAGTTTGTTAGACAAATTCCTTATCATATTTTTCGCATCCTTTAACATTCATTGCTGAGTTTCCTTTACATGGCATGAACATTTGGCTTCTTCCTTTCCTCTCCTCCTATCACCATATTTGAATTTCCCTTTCCACTTTCCATTGGAGACAAAGTTTCTTCAACTTCCAGGGCATCTGTTAGAATTTTTTCTAAGGCATGATACTTTCTTCCTTGGATGGTAACCCAAACTCTGCTTCAAAGGCTCCAACAAAAACTACTTTGGAAGAAAGCTATGAGGTTTAATTTTAATAGGAAGACTATTATATATTTGATTAAGCCTCCTCATAAATTCTGAAACATAATCATTATGATTTTTCTTCATTGCTTTAAACTTTGTAATAATATACCTATATTCCCTTTTCTCCACCAATTTATGCACGAAGGAGTTCTCCATTGCCTCCTAGGTTTAATTGAATTATTTTGTATAGTCATGAACCACTTCATGGCCTCTCCATCCAAAGACTAAACAAAGAGTCCCATTACCACATTTAGATGCTCTACATTTATATTCTTAGCAAATGCAGAGAAAGTCTCTATATTATTTTGGGATGACATATACTCCTCACTAGTGAACCTTGGTAGGAGTTTAAGGTAATATTGTGTCATCCCATTTGGAGGCTATGTCAAGTTGTGTAGAGCATATCTATTAGTTATAAAACTAGGTGCAACCATTTTTTGTAATGGAGGTGGCATATTATTTACCATAGGACCAAGTTATGGAGTTGTATGGATTATGGCTATATGGAGCTCAGATGGAGTAATAGCAATGCTCTGAGTCATACTATTTATGAGGATTTTTTTACTTCTCAAGTTCTAGGAAGGTAGGGAATGTGAGACGAGATTAAATAAAAAAAATATTATTTCCATTTAACTTTAGAAGAAAATGAGAGAAATAGTTGGTTGTGCTTATTCCAAGGCTTTGAAATAGGATTCTTAGTATTTTATATTATGCTTCTAAGAATGGGAAGTTTCCACTTCATGAAATGAGAGTAAATTATATGGACTAATAGGGGTCCTCTCTTCCAAAACCATTCAACATATAATTTCTCAGGGTCGCATACATGAGGAGTTTTCTGTTGAGAAATGTCAGAGAAACTATGAGGCCTTTTGAAATCTAGGGTGTTGATGCAAGGATTTAAATGGTGGAGTCAGTAGTGTTAGAGATATTCAACCCACACCTCCTTTTACTCACCTAACAAAGGGGTGTAAAAGTGTCGTACCTAGGGAAAATATTTTGATTCATCCCCGGCAATGACATGAGAAGGTGTTGTGACTCCTAGAGACAAACCCTACATTGAGGAAAGGTAAGTGCCTAGAACATCTTAGTCTCTCTTGAAGATAAAACAATGTTGCTCAAGAGATACATGTAAAATTATTTAAATCTAGTTCAATTATCCTTCTTAGAGGAAGATTCAATATACACATAAAAAACATATATCATTCCCTAGAATAAATATTTAGGTCTCGTGGCCCACACATAAATAATATAGCTTAATTTGACATTGCAGTAAAGGTGTGTTGTGGTTGCAACAAAACTGTCCAAAATTTTCCCTATACTCAAATTTTGGAGCCTACTTTTGATCTCGTGATCTGTCATTCTATAGTCACTTCTTGGGAAGCTACTGATTTTGAGCTCCCTTTTGGATTAGAAGTGTCAAAGTCACTTACTCACACATGCTTAGCCTGAAATAGTACCATGAGCACATGCTTTTATGTAAGCTTGAACAAGCATAGCACGGTCCATCAATACGATGCTTGTGTGACGTTCAATCCATGTCAATGGCTAGTGTGCATTGACATTGACAACATCTCAATTCTAGCTGCATTTGTACTTCTATTTTGGTGTTGTTTCCAAATTTTTGCATCCACAGACCTTTTTTTTTCAGGTACCATTCTCATGTTTTTGGATATCACTTTCACTTTCTTTCACTCTAATTAGTGTTATTTTCATGTTATCATTTACCTTGCATGTGTTACATTTAATTTTGTTCACATATCGAAGGTGTCGTCTGCATTATATCAATAATCATATTTTCAGATTTTGAGTGTCTCACGTGTTAGAATTGATTTTTGTATTTTTGCAGATGTGTGGCTGATTGAAATTAATGCCAACTTAGTTTTATGTTTCTATCCACATGGTTCATTGGTTGAAGACCTTAGAAGGATGTTTGAGATGATGATGGAGAAATGGCATATGGTATTTAGCGCTTGAAGGATGGATACTGATGTGTTACACTAGCATGGAGACCTTCCAATGATTATGGTATTCATGATCATATTGATGCATATAGATGTTGGTGGCTACTTAATGATTTAGACTTGAGGAGCCTTGTTAACTAGGTCTCCATGGTTTCCACATCCCATATTATGTCTCCCATACTAATTTGTTATAAATTGGACTTGGATAGGTTCTACATGTGGAACTAAATTATTCATATGATTTTATAGGTCTTGGAGGATGTCTAATAGGTTCTGGAGTTGCATGCTAACATTTATAGAGGTTGGCATAGTTTCGGTGAATTGTGATGGCTTGAACATTGAAGTACTTTATGGATGGCATGACAGTAAACTTAGTTTGACTTAGGATGATGATGGAGTTCATAAAATGGATATATGAAGTGTTTTAGAGGCTAAAATTACTTCATGAGCTGTATTTGATGTTGATAGAGCTCTGGAAGAAGTTTGGTCACGTTCTGTGCAGGAAGAAATTTGTTTTATCTCCTCTTCCATAGTGGTGCCCTTATTGAGTTACGGTACTTATTTTGGGTCCATAGTCGCATGGAGAGAAACCTAAGTGAATTAATATGGCTCAATGAGGCTAAATTCATATGGAAGCAGTGTTGTGGGTGCGACTATGGATTTTTCACTATAATTCCTCTACATTTAACACACTTCTTAGGTGTTTAATTTTGTTTCTGACATGTCTTGTTCGGGAATCTTCATTTAAAGGTTAGAAAAAAATTATTGTGATTCTATATGATGGTTAAAAGAGAATATTCATTGATAAATGAAGTCATTGGATTGATTGAGTAATGAATTATTAAACCGATCCACTTTCAGCATGCGAACAAAGCTCCACTACAGAATTGGAATTTATTGTTCAAAATATTACAAAGAGATGAAGATCATGAGTCTATTTAGTTGGTTCATTTGAGAAGAAAATGTGATATTGGTGTGTACTTGGAGAGTGTGTGTGAGTGAACAATTGTGAGTGCTTACTATGTAAGAATTTATGTAGAATATCTTCACCATATTACAATACTATATGATGACAACATAATTGTGTTTTAGCTTATATTTTATGTAGTAGTATAGTAAAAGAGTAGGAAGGATTATAGATTATTTCCTTCATGCTTACACATCATGTTTTTATTAGACTATATTTGTTGCATGTAACTTTTTGGGGTTTTTACATTGATTGGGTGAATGAAATACGCGAGTTTATTTTATTTTCTGAGCCTATATATCTATAGGTTGCTATTTTTTTCTAGTCGAGTGATTCAGATTGACTCTAGTCTAAAATATTGTGAAACAAGGGTGACAGAGAAGAGTGGAGTGGGTGCTCTAGCAAATTAAGTATAGATAAAATATTTATTCATGAGTCCAATGGTGGTTGAGAAGGGTTTTTTTATTAGATAGGAGACTGTAGAGTCATGAATACAATGGTGGTTGGGCAAGGTTTCTTGATTAGATAGGAGACAATAGAGTCATGAGTACAATGGTGGTTGGGCAAGTATTTTTGATGAAATAGATGTATTTAGAGTCGTAAGATGAGGATCATAGTTCATTACTGATAATAATCCTCTTGTATATTCTATGTAATTGGATTTCATGATGAAAAATAAATTTAACTGAGTAGAGTAGTAGTATGAAGGGCAGTGTTTGACCTAGGAGGAGTGTTTCCCACCAGAAAATATTGTGTTCTCTTGTGCATGAATCTTTGGTTATCTCTCATGGTTCTCATATGATCTTGTATATGATTTAATATACTAATGGGTTAACGAATATTATTTTGCAGTAATTCAAAAATGAATTAAAATTTAATATACATTCTCACTACTAATTCTCCCCTCTCCTTAGTCATGAATACATTTACAACAATTGGTATCAAGAATGCTGAAAAACCCGAAGAACCTATTCTTCTTGTAAAAGGGATGGAAAATGATATTTTTAGTCATGGATAATTTCCTTGCCATTCTGGTGATGATGATTTTGGAGTTATTGATGAATTAATGATCAGATTTTGGAAGTTTTTTCATTAATAAGTGAGGAAGGTGTATTTCCATTTTAGGTGTATGAAATTGAAGATGTTGAAAGAATAAATACCCTTGAAGCCAAAAATAAAATTCAAGAAATATTAATTAAATAACTTAATATGAAGAATAAATATCTGAATAGAATTATTTATATTATTGAAAGAGAGAGAATTATTTCAAAGAAGAGTTTTCTGATTTAAAAAACTAACTGGAGAAAGAAAAAGGAATTGAAGAGGAGATTGGTATCTAGCTCGAGAGTCGAATTAGCCACTGTGAGAAATTAGAGTCTGAATTCGAAAAGAGCATCTAGAAAAAAAATTGGGCAAAAAATGGATATACCAAGGAAAAAAGTTTGAGAATAAATGAAGAAAATCTCTAGCAAAATTGAGAGACAAGATAAGAACCCAAAAGTGTGCCAAGGAAATATATGTCAAGAAATGTTAAGTTTGTTAACTGTAAAAAAATCAGTCATTTTTAGTCAATTGCAAAAACAATTAAACACCTGAAGAATACAAGAAATTTAGAGGAATTATTGTGAAAAAGTCTCTGCCGCACCCATAACACTTCTTCCATGTAAATTTAGCCTCTTGGATGCATATTTTTTGTCATAGACCTATCTCCATACAACTATGGACCCAAAACCGCATCCATAACTCAGAAAGCATGCGACTGGGGCATAGGAGACTAACAAACTTATTTGGTCATCAGAAATGGTGTGAAAAAACTCCTTCCAGAGCTTGAAAAACATTAAATATACCTTAGGAAAACATTTTAGCATCTACAACGCTCCATAAATCCATTGTAGCAACTCCATCATTATCACAAGTCAAACTAAGTTGACTTGTATGCCATCCATAAGTTACTTCAACACTCAAGCCATCAAACTTCACCACAACTATTACAACCTATAAAACCATTAACATGTAGCTCCAAAAAATTTTAGACATCCTCCAAGATGTGTACAATCATGCGAAGCATCTATTTCCACATGTAGATCCTCTCTAAGTCTAATGTATAACAAGTCAATATGGGAGACCTAATCCAGGACATGGAGACTGGGGAGACCTAATAAACAAGGCTCCTCAACTCTAACTCTCGAATTAGAACCCAAAATATTCATACAAATATATGATCATGAATACCATCATCAGAATAAGGCCTCTAAAATATTGTAAAACATCATCATACATCCTCCAAGTGCTAAGGAACATCTGCCATATCTCCATCATCACCTAAAACATTCAACTAAGGTATGCAGCCAATGAAGCATTTGAATAGACACATACAACCAAGTTGACATAAATTACAATTAACCACACATCTACAACACTGTAAGACACATTAATTCCAACAATCTCCTCCTTTTGCATTAGTTTCAACCCCCTAGCTGAAATAATCAAATGATCAAAAACATCCTTATAGTATTATGTACATAAGATTTTTTTGGTGGTTTCAAGAGGTGATATTTATGAAAATGAGTTTATATTAGTGTTTATACATTTTTCACACTCATTTCCAAAGTTTTAAGCATTGTCACACAAGTTTCATCATTGTCGTTGCAAAGTGTACCTTCAGTGTCACACTTTTTGTAAGTTGTCGCAAAGAGTTCCTCACTAACGAAATTATGTGTTCATGTGTTCTAGATGATCTATGTTGTGTCATCAAGTGTCTATCTATGTGATCACATTCAATTCCTATCACTATTTGCATTAATTTTTACTGATCCCCCACTTAGCCAAATCTTTGAAAATTCCCAGCAACTTACCCTCATCTGGCCTTTCATGAATTATGCATTGCATAGTCCTAACCTTGAAGCTACAACCTTTCCTCTTGAAAATATGCAATGCGCATTTCCTACCCTGTAGGATTGTGTGCTACACTGTTTTTGTGCTTGTTATCACCCAATTTTTCAATTTTTTTTATAGGTTCATCGTAAGCTTCACCATGTGTCATTAGGTTAGATCATTAATTTGATGAGAAATTCACTTAATCATGTTTATTATAGGTCATAGACACTTCATTAGTCTTGTCATTAGGGTCATATCCACAATAATCCACCTTGATTTCACTTGCATGGTCATAAAATTTTAAAAAAGAGCCACTTTTCTAGTTTTTCAAAGTTTCATAGGGAATAGAGTGCAAAATAGGCAGATTTCGCGACAAAACTACCTCACAATTTCACACCGAATCTGAGGATTTCTCTGTTTTTTTACTTTTTGAGTAGTCTACTTAAATGGACATTTATGGGCAAACAGAGTATCATTATAAGAAACAGAGAGATTTCATTTTCAAGCATATATCAAATAACATTAACCTCTTTCACTTTTCTCAAAGGTGTTAAAAATTGGGAGATTTAGAGATGTCTTTCGGCTCCATTTTCAAAATGCATTTTTTTTCCTGTTTGATACATGTTTTTCAAATGAAGTTCCCAGACACCTAGAGATGTTTTTCAAAAATAAAAGAGATGTTTTTATGCAGAATGATCTAACCTACCAAAAAATCCATTTTTGCAATAACTATCAAGTTTATGGAAACTTGACCTCATCTCTGAACCCTATTTGTTTAGAAAAACAGAGTCATTTTATTGTTAAATAAACTCGTTAAAGGTGAAAAATATGCTTTTTCAAGAGGGTAAGAGGAATTTTGAACCAAGTTTTCTTTGTCATCCTTAATAATATCAACTTGAAGACCTACAGGTGAAATTTTGAAGAAAAAGAGAGAATTTGGAATTTTTCTATAAAGTGAGGTAGTTTCGTAGCGAGCTCCAGGCTTGAGGGCCAAAATTCGCTACAAAATTTCTATAGGATGTTTTTTGCTTAAAAAGTCATTTTTTATGGAGATCCAAGGTGGGAAATTTTTTCTATTTAGCTCATTATCCCCAAGGAGGATCCTTCAACAGTCATAAAGGTCAAAGGTTATGCAAAAGGTGGATTTTGGAGTCTGCTACGAAATGAGCGCTATGAAATTTTCTGTACATGACTTCTTTAGCAGTCCACTTCAATTTTGATGTCTGAAAAAATGAAAATGCTTTTTTGAAATATGAAAGTGTTTTTTAGTCATCATAGGTCCATCTACGAAAACATCTCTCCATTTCTATAAATCCATTAGGGTTTGGAAATTATACATTCCTCTTTGAAGTCTATTTTTCAGAATTTTCACTAACTTATGGATTTCTAAAAAAATTGTAAATTCATCTCTGAGGAGGTCCAACTTAGCATCGACATGGCAGAATGACACATCATCACTCTAGTACACTCTTAAAATTAGTTGGTTGCAGTTGATAAGGGTTATTAAATTTATTTGTTGAACTATTAATGAAAGAAGAGTCCTTATGATATTCAAACTCTACAAAACAGAAATATCCCTAGGAAGTCTTCAAGTAATGGAATCATCTTTGACATAAGTCTCTCTGAGTCATGTTTGAGCAAGGTGGAAAATAATTTGTATGGGTCCTCACTCTATAAATGGGGGAGTTTCATTGTTAGAAATGGTTGGGAGATGTTAGGTATGCACTACTATTTTAATCTCTCACTATCAGTAATATACTTTTGTAGTCGCTTGTTTTAGGCAAAAAATTCATTATATATCCTTATATATGCTTGTTTATCTTAGTCATTTTTATCTTTATGCAATGGCTCATGTGTAATCACTTGGAATTCAATAATATGCTCCAATTTCCTGTACACATTTACTTGTTGTTTTGTCCTTTATGTGTGATTTGATAAGAATATAAGTGCCTTAGCTTCCATGAAATTTTTTGTTTTCTAATTGAGGTTTAAGATAACTCCATAAGCCTAATGGTATCAAATCCTCTACATTTTCCACCTGCAATCATCTACAATCAATTTAGTATCATAGATTTATCCATCTAATAGATTTTTAATTGAAAAAAGCATAACTTATCTTGAGAGAGCCCTCTCAAACTGAAGAGGCTAATCGTCAGTCAAAAGCTGGTATGAAATAGTTACTCCAAGTTGACCATTGAAGCAACCCAACACGAACTCATTTTTGTGATAACATTTTTGCATTGTTTCTAGGTAATGAAGGTGCAAATTTTCCTTGGGAATAATGTCAAAGTTTTAGTTCAAAGGTCTAAGAGTAGCAGACACTTAGACACATATTAACTGTATTTCTGCTCTGGTGACTCCACACATCAAATAATCTATTGGAAGGTGACTCCGCTGCTTGAAGATCAGTAGCTTTATGAAGTTCCAATATGAGTTCCATTGCAAGAATAAATGCCAGGTATGCCCTAATTAATTGGTCTCATATCCATGGTTTTCCAAATCCTATGTCAAAGTAGATTGGTTAATTGATCTTCCCATATTTAAAAATGAAAAGAAAGACAATGTTGATCTTCACTTGGTTAGATTCCATATGCATGCACGTAGACCTAAGGTTCAGTTCCCTGAGGATTGTCTCATGAATATGTTTATGGTCACTTTAGAGGGAAAAACATGGTCTTGGTACGAAATCCTACCAAATGGTTCATTATATTCTCTCGGTGACTTCCATATTTCATTTGATGAGATATATAAAGAATTTCAATCTTCTTTATTGATGGTCAAAGACTGTTGTAAACATTGTGCGAGTTTTATTGAATATTTGGAGAATTGTTATGAAGATGATGAGTTCATGGATGAAAAATTTTTAGAGGCCCTTCATGACAATCCCTTTCATCACCAAGAAGAAAGGGTAGTCTCTCTCTTCAATGAAAATGAAACCCATCAAGAGTTTATTTATGAAAATCATGTTACATCCTCTGAGTTTGATGAACATTTGCAGCAGACTTGTCAGTCTTTTGATCATCAATAATATGAGAATAATTTCCAACAGCAGGAGGAAATACTGGAATATAATTGCTATAATCCTCAGGTAAAAGAAAAAACTTATTCTTCATGTCATTCCTTGGATCAGCTTACAACAAATGAAGAAACTTTTCAAAAGAAAATTTTAGATAATTAGATGAGTATGCATGTTCAATCATACAAATAATTACCTCTATAAATTCCTATGGTACATGCTGATGCAGTTCCTTTTGAAAGTATCCAAGAATACACCAAGTTTTTCTTTGTCCCAAATGAAAATAATGATCAGCATATTTTTTCTTTATTATTCGAAAATGGTCACAAGAGTTATGAAGAAAAATCTGAACAAGGAACACCAAAAAAGGATAATATTACTCACACTTTCTTATTGATCAACAAGAATTATTCTTGCATACTCTCAAAGATCCTTTTGCAGTTCTACTAGAATATTCTATATGAATGAATTTTAATATGTTTTTTAGTTATGTAGACAAATTCAGATGGTGGAATAAGTTGTCAGCTCTCAGGAATGGTTTTATGATCAAAGAAGTGGAATGTTAATTCCAATCCAGTACTCAACTTCTTCATTGGCTTCCTTGGAAGTGTGATATCACTTGATTTCGTTTTTATGCTAAGAAAGTAGAGTAGGATCATTTGTATATAAATAATTTTGAAGATCAAGAATTTTTTCAGTTTCTGTTTTAAATTCACCATGTGTACTTTCATTTCTTTAGCAACTATTGTTTTTTCAGTGCCAAGGTTATAGGTCAGAGAAGGTTGCAAGTTTTCATTTTGAAGATGGGAGTAGCCCAATGGAGGTGGCACTGGAACTACTAGTTCTTTGTTGTACCACAGGTGCACACCATCCCCAATGAAGCCACTGTTATGACTAAATTTTCAAATTTTTTTGACAGGGTCATCATAAGATTCACCTTGTCTCTTTAGGTTAGATCATTTATTTGATGAGAAATTCACTTAATTATGTTTATTATAGGTCATAGACACTTGATTCATCTTGTCATTAGGGTAATATACAAAATAATCCACCTTGGGTTCACTTGAATAGTCATCAAATTTATAAAACAACCACTCGTCTAGTTTTTCATAGTTTCATAGCAAATACAGTGAAAAATAGGCAGATCTCGCTACAAAACTACCTGACAATTTCGTAGCGAATCTGTTGATTTCCCTATTTTTTGAATTTCTAATCAGTCAACTTCAAGGGAATTTTCTAGGAGAACAGAGAAGTATTCTGATAAACCGTGACAGGATATTATCGAGCAGAGATCAAACAACATTAACATTTTTCACTTTTCTCAAAGGTGCTACAAATTAGGAGATTCATAGATGTCTTTCAGCTCTATTTTCCAAATGCCTTTTTTTTCTTGTTTGATACATGTTTTTCAAATGCATTTATGGACACCTCGAGATGTTTTTCAAAAAAACAAGAGAGGTTTTTATTTAGAATGAACTGACCTACAAAAATTTCCTTTCAGTTTTGCAACATCTATCAAGGTTATGGATTTATGGGTTCATCTCTAAGCGCTATTTGTTTAGATAAAACAATCATTTTATTGGTAAATAAACTTTTTAATGGTAAAAAAGATGGATTTTGAAGAGGGTAAGAGGTATTTTGAACCAATTTTTCTTTATCATCATTCATAATAAAAATTTGAAGACCCATGGGTGAAATTTTGAAGAAAAAGAGAGAATTTTGAATTTTTCTGCAAAGTGAGGTAGTTTCGTAGCGAGCTCCAAGTTTAAGGGCTCAAAAATGTAAATTTCCCCGCAGGATGGTTTTGTCATTTAAAATGGGCACTACTTAAAATTTCCTTTCCGTACATAGACTGTTTTAGCAATCAAATTCAAGCTCGATTTCTGAACAAATGAAAAAGGATTTTGGAAATATGAATGATTTTTTTGGTCATCATAGGCACATATGCAAGAAAATCTCTCAATTCATGCAAATCCATCATGGTTTGGAAATTATACACTCATCATTGAAGCCTATTTTTCAGAATTTTTACTAACCAAATTTGTGAAAAATTTGTAAAATTCAACTCTGAGGAGGTCCAACTCAGCATCCACGTTGCATAATGACACATAAGCACTCTATTACACTCATAAAATTAGTTGGTTGCAGTTGATAAAGGTTATTAAATTTATTTGTTGAACTTTCAATGAAAGAAGAGTCTTTTTTGTATTTAAACTCTGCAAAACCAGAATATCCCTAGGAAGTGTCCAAGTGATGGAATCATGTTTGAAATAGGCCTCTTTGAGTCATGTTTGAGAAATGTGGAAAATAATTTGTATGATTCTTCACTCTATAAATGAGGGATTTTTAGAGTTAGAAAGGGTTGGGAGATGTTAGGTATTCACTACTATTGTAATCTTTCACTATCAGTAATATACTTTTGCAATAGCTTGTTTCAGACCCAAGATTCATTGTATTTTCTTATCTATGCTTGTTTATCATAGTCCTTTCAATATTTATGTACTAGCTCATGTGTAATCACTTGGAAATAAGTAATATGCTCCAATTTCCTGTATACATGTAGTTTTTTTTTTGTCCTTTATGTGAGATTTGATAAGAATATAAGCGCCTTGGCTTCCATGACAATTGTTGTTTTTTAATTGACATTTAAAATGACTCCATAAGCCTGATGGTAGAAAATCCTCTACATTTTCCACCTACAATAATATGCAATCAATTCATTGTCATAGAGTTAGCCATCTAATAGAGTTTTAATTTAAAAAATGATATGAAATAGTTACTCCAAGTTGACCATTAAATTATCCCAACAAGAAATTAATTTGGTGATAAAATTTTGGCGTCATTACCGGGGAATAAAGGTGTAAATTTTCCATGGGAAGAATGACAAAGTTTTAGTTCTAAGGTGTGAGAGGAACAAATCCTTACATATTATCTATATTTATGATCTGGAGACTCCACATATCAAATAATCAATTGGAAGGTGACTCCAGTGATTGAAGATAAGTAGCTTGATGAAGTTTCAATATGAGTTCCATTGCAATAATAAATGCAAGTTATTCCCCGATGAATCAGTCTCACGTCCATCGCTTTCCAAATCCTATGTTAAAATTTGATTGGTTAACTGATTTTCCCATATTTAAAAATGAAAAGAAGGACAATGTTGATCTTCACGTGGTTAGATTCCATATGCATGTATGCATACCTAAGGTTCAATCTCCTGAGGACTGTCTCATGACGATGTTTATGGTCACTTTAGAGGGAAAATCTTGGTATTGGTACGAAAGCCTGCAAAATGGTTCATTATATTATCTTGTTGATTTCCCGGTTCATTCTTCCTTATTTTTGGTGAAGGAATATTGTAAACATTGTGTGAGTTTTATTGAATATTTAGAGAATTGTTATGAAGACGATGAGTTCATGGATGAGGAAATTTTAGAGGCCCTTCATGACAATCCCTTGCATCAGCAAGAAGAAAGGTTAGTCTCTCTTTTGGATGAAAATGAAACCCAAGAGGAGTTTATTTATGACAATCATGTTACATCCTCTGATTTTGACAAACATTTGCAGTAGACTTGTCAGTATTTTGATCATCGGGAATATGATAATCATTTCCAAAAACAGGAGGAAATACTAGAAGATAATTTCTATAATCCTCAGGTAAAAGAATAAATTTATTCTTCATTTCATTCCTTGCATCAACTTACAGCAAATGAAGAAATTTTTGAAAATCAAATTTTAGAAATAAGATGTGCATTCTTGTTGAATCATACTAACAATTACCTCTACAAATTCCTATGGTACATGTTGAGGCAGTTCCTTTTGAAAGTGTCCAAGAATACTCCAACTTTTTCTTTGCCCCAAATGAAAATAATGATCAGAAAATTGTTTCTTTATTATTCGAGAATGGTCACAAGAGTTATAAAGAAGAATATGAGCAAGGAACACCCAAAAAGGATCATATTTACTCACACTTTCTTGTTTATCAACAAGAATTATTCATGCATAGTCTCAAATATCCTTTTGTAGTTCTTCTAGAATCTTCTATAGGAATGAATCTCAACATGTTTTTCAATTACATAGATAAATTCAATGGTGGAGCAAGTTGTCATCTCTTAGGAATGGTTTTATGATTAGAGAAGTGGAATGTCTACTCCAATCCAGTACTCAACTTCTTGATTGGCTATAATACACCTCTTCCTCTACTCGATTTTTTTTTTTCTCACCTTACTCGTTTATCTCCATTTCGTTAATTTGAATTACCTAATTTCATTCTCTAATTACTAATATCCTAACTCTAAATTATTTTAACTTGGAAAAACCATACTCTAACTTCTCTCACCAAAATTATATATTGATCTCTATGTACCACAGTCTCTTACCAATTGAAATATCCTTATTGCAGATTCAATTGATCATTCTAACAAATTAATACTGGAATTACCTTAATTAGATTTACATTAACCTGACATTAATCCAATTTCTTTATGCCCTACCCACATTCATCATATATATAATTTGTATCATGATGACTTTTATACAAATCGACTTGAATTTTAAAAGGCCGTCCTATATTAATTTTCGTTGACATTCCACCATGCTATACACAATTAATAGGTGAATGGTTTGATTTGATGTTATTCTCACTGTGTAATACGCATAAGGATCCAACGTATAATAGCATTGATAACCACACTTAACACTTACTTTTGAATCCACATACAGATCTTGTGTTTACTGACACACGTTACTTGATTATTTCCCATCGATCGAGATTGGTACAAATTCATTTATGATGGTATCCTGCTCGTTTCCTCGAACCATATAACAATTCTTATTTTATTTTGTTATGTCACACATCTGTGATTTCTTTTAATTGCTCCCCTCTACGATGTATAGTAATGTTTAATGCATTTAGGTTTTTGTCATATCAATTTGAACAAATATCGATCCGAGTGAGGGCAGACGGATTTGAGCCAGGTGTAGGGTTGGATGGGATTAGGGTTTTAAAACTCCAATGTCTATTAAACACAGAATTTCAACATTCTATTCCTCTCTGAAGGTTTTCAGCCAAGAGCCATTATTTCGACTCTCATTACGACTGTATATGATGCTCATTTCATCGGTTGCACCGTGTTCCACCACTCAGATTCGAGCCCATGGCTATGTTACAGGTACTCTAATTTCTTTTTCGTAACCCATTTGGTTGAATATATTTGCAACATGGTTATATTATGAATGCTGGATTTTTTTTATTTCATCATTTGGTTTTGAGATTTCCTAAGAGTTATTATAAAAACTTTTAGTTACAATGATTTTCTTCCTATAAATATAATTTAGCCTGTAGAAGAGAGTGCATCTGTATTTTCTAAAATAAATTTTGAATTGAAATGTGTTCTATTTTCTTAGTATAATTTCTCATTCGTTTTCGAAGGTTTCTCAATTTTATAACTGTCGATTCTCCTAGTTATACTCTGGTTGCATTAAGGAAAGGATTTTTTTTTTTTTTACACTATGCATTTTCTTCCTTATATCTCATTCAATTGTTTTTCTTGTGAATCTGGAATGACAACTTGGAATCGCTCCCTCTACAGTTAGCACGACCAAGTTTTGATTCTATTTACCTTTGTGGCTCGAAGCAAGAGTGAGACCCACCTCGTTTTACCCATAGGTAATTATTTATCCTGGTTTATGGTTTCAAATTTTATGTTTCGATTCCACTTTAATTTTTTGGGTTTGGGACGGTCGATGTTCGGATTTGTTCCTGTTCTATCAGACCTCTCATGCTGAAGACTTATGATTCTTTACTGTGCATACCTCCATGACCTCGGCTATGAGCATCCAATACCTTATCATACAGGTATTACCATGTACCGATTCAGTTTTCCATTTTATTTCTCTTAGAACCAAAATAGAATATGACTAACATGATTATGTATTGATGATTGTGGTTGCACGTATAACTCCAACCCTTAAGCTTTGATTCTACATATTGCCCATTTAATAATGTCAAAATTATTTTATTCAGATCTAATCCCTTTCTGATTTATCCAGGTTGGTGGATGCATCTTTGTGCACTACACTGCTTATTCCCATTTATCTTTCAGTCATATCGGTAGAGCTTTGCCATTTTTAGACATTTAATGAGTTACAGTTTTACTTTTGTTACCTTAGCCCATAAAACTTCCTATACAGGAACCAGATATAGTTTTTATATTTAGCTATATTTCTAGATAATTGTATTCTATACTGAATCCAATGCTGTCATATATTATTAGTTCTCTGTTTTAAAATCTGGGGTTTTCCCTCTATACCCAGAATTTGATTTTTACATAGATAATAGTTTGTATATGCTTTGATAACCTGTGCTATTTCTTAAATGATAACATCATGTTTATTCTCATTAGGTATATTTTAATGGAAACTAATTAAATTTTCTCACTTATACTTCAGTTATTTCCTTAAAGGGATTTCCAATTCGGAACCGAATACCATTGTGATTTCACAGTTTAGAAGAGTTAGTTTCTTCTGTATAGTATTAGTTCCTACATGCTATCCTCAGTGTTTATATTTCCACTATAATCTATAAAGGATTATAATTAGAGGGAAATTAAGTTATCATATAAAATAGTAGTCCACTCAATTCAACTTTGATTTCTATTACAATTTGCTAATTAAAGTTTCCTGTATATAAAATCTTCTCTTCTCTACTGGAGATTTGGCTTATCAAAATATTCTTATTTTCTGAGCTATAGTAGTGTTAGCACTACTATTACCAGTCATAGTGTGGTTTATTTTAGTATTTATTTCTAGTTGTTCCACTTTCTATCTTATTTGGCATTCCCAACAAGATATTTAATTCTGTCAAATTTTCTCATGGTAGGTGGCCTAGCTCGAATCTTCAGCAGTGTTTTCTTATAATAAATTCATTCTAGAGTTTTAATATTGTTACTATTTACCTCAGTATATGTATCTATATATATGTGACTCTTTATATTTTTGAATAGGAAAAATTTTAAATTTCTAATTGTATTCCCAGCTGTACGTTGCAGAACATGTCAATAGTTCCACATGTATATAAGATTTGTCATTTAACCATATAGTTATAGTAGGTAAGATATATACATGTTGTGGGACTCTCTTGTCGAGAGTTTAGATGCAATTGTATTTGTCGTTACTATAATATCTCAGATCATTATAGAAGTATATAATTACTTTTTTTTTCCACATAATCATCACATATCTTGAGTTTAAATACATTTTTTTTTTTTTAATATTTTGAGATTTTTCTCAAATTTATTTAATATAACATAATTAGGACAGATAATTACTATTAGTAGAATATTTCTGCGTAAATCCTGAGTTATTTTAATGACATGGTAGAATTCTGGAATATCCTTGTTCCAAAAGAAGTCGACATTTATACGAAATTAGAGATTATTACTTTTATAATTTCCTTACATGTAATTGCATGAAATAATTTACTCTTTACTTTCAGATAATGTCTTTCAGTTTTAATTCGGATAAGCAGAAAATGTGTAATCATCAGAATGATTCTTCTTTTTCATGCACTCAATTCTACTCTCCTTAGGTTCATTTTTCATAAGAATATATATATTTTTTGAATTCGTATTTTATAATGCTCTACTGGATTTAAGTAGAGATATAGACTATTAATTTTGTAGCAGAGTTTTGCTAGCACTATTTTAACTTTGCTATAGAATAGTAATCCTTCCTAGGATAAAGTTTTTGTTTACTTAGATATAATTCCTACATGTAACAGTCAATTACAGTTTATCTTTCTGCAACTCTAATATTTTCTTCCTTGAAGATTTATACAGGTTTTAATATCTCATCCTTATAAAATTAAATTCAGAGTTTCTATTCAGCTGTCTTTCAGCTTTACACTACAGAAGCAGATTAAAGTTATAAGATTTATTTTTCTATGGGATTAATACACATCTCCAGATTTAAACCAATATCAGGTTTAGAGATTCTGGTTGATATTTTCCCATTAGACTATCTTCCTACAACTATACAGATTTTAGGGAATGATTTCTCCTAGTATAATCTCTTAAATGTAATGAAGTACATAATTACAGCATTAATTATTTTATACTTGCAGCCTACTAATTTTTTTTTTTTGTAATATTTCATAACACTATCTATTAAATAAATTTATAAAATATTCATGCATACCACTTTATTCCTATGACCAATCCTCCCAACCTTAGAACTATTCTATCTCCAGAATTCACCCCCGAGCTGAGATCCTTCAGCAACAGACTAACCTCAGTCTTTCCTGAAACATCTTACTTAAGCTATGCTTTCCCCAAAGCATGTTTCCAATTCTGCGTCCAAAATTCCAGGATGATTTTATTCATGTCTGCCCAGGCTTCCCTTAATGAGGGACTTTAAAGCTACTTTCTGCTTTTCCAGCGTTTTACCTCTTCCCAACTACTTTCCTCATCATTGGGGAATTTAGATTTTTCCTCTTAAATCTAAATTAGAATTATTTCCTTTCAAGGCTTTTTGAAAGGTTTTGAGAAAGTCTTAGCCTTATCCATATCCTCATGGATCAGGTTTATGATCTCCAATCTCATATGGTCATAGTTCACACATAAATATTCCATTTATTTTCATTAATAAATATTTACATAAAATCCACACAAGAATTATCCATTGGGATCCACTCCCCTTTGGATTTTTGTTCAAATGTATAACTTAAAAAGCATAGATACTAGGGGTGTTACACATTCCCCCTCTGAAAACAAACACCATCCTCGGTGTTATAGACTATCTACTATAGTTCATTATGAAAATAAATATGGATATTTTCCATCATTTCAGCTTCTCTTTCCCATGTAGCCTCTTAAGCAGTAAAGTGTTTCCACTGCACTTTTACTCTAGCTACTGTTCTATTTCTCATTTCAATTTCTTCCCACTCTAATATTTGAAGCGGATCTAGAAGGAACTCCCCTCCTAGTTTCACCTGTATCACATTCCAATCAACAATATGAGAAGCATCATGTACATATCTTTTTAATAAAAAAACATGAAACACATCATGAACTTTAACATGGGGGGGTAAGTCCAATTTACTGGCCACCGGTCCCACCCTTTCTAAGACCTCAAAAGGCCCACAGTATCTAGGAGCCAATTTTTCACAGCTCCCAGCATAAAGAGTGTTCTTTTTGGGTTTAATCCTTAGATAGACATGGTCACCCACTTTGTACTCTCGGTGAATTCTCTTCTTGTCGGCATAAATTTTTTGTCGATCTTGGGCTGTCTTGATGTTTCTCTATATTTGTTTGACAATACTTTCCATTTCTTGTAGAGCATTTGGCCCAAGTATTATCTTATCTTCAGGTTGGCTCTAGCTTAAAGGAGTATGGAAATTTATTCCGTAGAGTGCCTCAAATGGACTCATTTTGATGGAAGATTGGTAGATGTTATTATAAGCAAATTTGACTAAATGTAAGTAGTTTTCCCATTTAGTTGGTCTATTCATCACATACATTCTAAGCGTATACTCCAGAATTTGATTTGTTCTCTCCGTTTGACCATCCGTCCGAGGGTGATAAGCAGTGATAAAATTTAATTTAGTGTTGATGCCCCGAAACAGACCCTTCCAAAAATTTGTTGTGAACTTAGCGTCTCTATCTGAAATAATCATCTTTGGAACCTTGTGTAGTCTTACAATTTCTTTTAGGAACACATTTGCTACTTGGGCTATCCCAAAAGTAAATTTTATAGGTATGAAATGTGCAGCCTTTGTTAAGGTATCTACCACTACCATCACTGAGTCATGCTGGTGCTTTTTTTTGGGTAACTCAGTTAGAAAATTCATTGAAACAGTGTCCCATTTCCATTCTGCAATTGGTAAGGGATTTACAAGACTAGCTAGATGTTGACGTTCAACTTTGACTAGTTGACACTCCATGCATCTCGCTAAGTAGTTGGCCACGTCTTTTTTCATTCCTGGCCAAAATAATTTCTTTTTCAAGGTTGTAAACATTTTCTGATATCCAGGATGTCCTGAATATGGCTGTTTATGATATTGATCTAGGATTTCTTTTTTCAAGGAGTCTACACTGGGGATATATAACATGTTTCTATAATAGATCACCCCTTTCTGATTTTGGGTGTATCCAGCCATTTCCTTTTTCACCATTTTAACTTGTAGGTTCTCATAGTTGGGATCTTGATCTGCTAGATTTTTCACTAATTCTTCTAAGTCAAAACTGGCACTATTCCGAATATTACTTATGCTTTGGCAGTCATTTCGGCTTAGAGCATCAACAATTTTGTTTTCTTTCCCTTTGATATGTTTTATGTCCATATAAAATTCACACAGAAAAGACAGCCATCTGGCTTGTCGAGCATTCAATTCTATTTGAGTGAAAAAATACTTGAGACTGATATGATCTATCATCAATGTAATTTTTCTTTTCCGAGAAGATAGTGTCACCACATCTTCAAGGCATGGATTACAACAACTAACTCAAGATCATATACACTGTAATTTTGTTCATGTTTCTTAAGTTTTCTAGATTCATATGCAATAATAGAATTATCTTGCAACAGAAATCCTCCCAATCCCTTTCTACATGCATCCGTACACACGAAAAACTCTTTATCAGGATATGCAATCTTCAGTATAGTTGTTGTAGTAATTTTTAGTTTCAGTTGTTCAAAGCTATTTTGGCATTTTTTAGTCCACTCAAATTTTTTGCCCTTCCTATGTATTGAAGTTATGGGATATGCTATTGCAGAAATATTTCTACAAAGCATCGGTAATATCCTATAATCCCCATAAATGATCTCACCACTCTCTAATAGCCTTTATTTTCTCAGAGTCAATAGCCAATCCTTGTTCATAAATGATATGCCATAAATATTGAATTTTATCCTTATAAAATTCACATTTTCTAAACTTGGCATACAACTGATTCTCCTTAAGAGTCTGTAACACAATTCTAAGGTGTTCTTTATGTTCTGCCTCACTTTTTAAATAAATTAGAATATCGTCTATAAATACTAGTACGGATTTGTCTAAGTATTTATTCAGGACGCTATTCATTAAGCACATAAAAGTGGTAGGGGCATTGGTCAAACGGAAAGGTAGGACTACAAATTTGTAGTGACCATACCTAGTTCGAAAAGCTTTTTTACTAATATCTTCTTCCTTAATTCTGATTTGGTGATAACCGGTCCTTAAGTCAATTTTAGAGAATACTGAAGCTCCTCTCACCTAATAAAAAATGTCATCTATTCTAGGGAGTGGATACCTATTTTTGATTGTCAACTTATTCAGTTGACGATAGTCAACACACATTCTGAAGGTTCCATCCTTCTTTTTCACGATCAACACTGATGCTACCCAAGGAGATACATTCTGTCTGATGTAACCTTTATCCAGCAATTCTTGTAATTGCATTTTTAACTCCATGAGTTCAGGGGGGTTCATCCGATAAGGAGCTCTAGAGACAGGTGTTGCTCTTGGCACCAAATCGATTGAAAAATTGATCTCTCTCTTGGGGGAAAGATGAGGAATCTCATCCGGAAAAACTTCCTTAAATTCCCTTATCACTGGTAAGGTATCTAACAAGTTTTCTTTAGGCCGCTATCCTAATTCTTCAACATGTATAGAATATAATTGATATCCCTTCCTAGCTGTTCCTTTTAGCTGAAGGGCTGAGATATGTCTTATACAAATAGGTTTCAGTTTCCCCTTTAGTATGAATGGTTTTCCTTCATCATCTATGCAGTGCAGAGTTTTTTCCCAACAATTCAGCATGGTCTTTTTCTTTTCTAACCAGTCCATTCCTATTAGTAAATCATAGGAGCCTAATAGAAAAAAATTTACATCTACCTTTGTCTGATATTCATTCAATTTAATAGATACTTTAGGTAGCTTATGAGTTACCTTGCATTTAGTTCCGGTAGCTAACTTTACCAAGCAATGCTGTTGAAAATTTTATGTTCTGAGTTTACATTTTTCTACAACTTGTGGATTAATATAACTTAAAGAAGCACCCGGATCAATTAAGATAGTAATAGATTGATCATAAATTTTACCTTCCATCTCGACCATAGTAGATTGGTGTTCCGCTTGTTGGTTCTCCAAAGTTGCACTGATAGTGGGGATATTCCTTGCTACGTCATTCACTGTCGTAGCTTCTCTATCTCTCAAAACCATCTGAATATTTCAGTGTGGACAGTCCCTCAATAGATGAGGTTCTCCACAACCCCAGCATTTTAAAGGCTCCCGCATTTTAAAAGTTCCTTCCTTCTTATTATTCCCATCTATTTTCTTTGAACCAACTTGGGATTAAGTAGTTTGACTTTCCTTTGGTTTGTTAAATTTCTTCTACTGATGATTTCTACCAAAATTATTCAAGTAAGCTGGTTTCTGTTTCTTTCCTTTGAAATCCCCCTTGTTTGTCCAGCTCTTCCCTTATTCACTCTTTCCCTTGAACTGCTAGTAGCATAATCTGGCTTTCCTCACCACTTTATCCATGGTTTTTGGATTATCAAACTCTCTTTTCTCCTTACACACAGTAGGCAAACAGTTCCAAAACCTTTGTACCTTTGCTTTCTCTTCACGAATATCAGGAACATATCTTAACAGATTTGCGAACTTGGTGACAAATTCATCTATGGTGAGTTGTCCCAATCTGAGTTCGTGAAACTCCTTTTCTTTATCATCGTAATAGAGTTCGTTCAAATAACGATTTTTAAACTTGACTTGGAAATCTTCCCAAGTCACGGTTTTTTCATCAATGACATGAACCATTTTTGTTTCCTCCCACCACAAGGTAGCCTTACCTTGCAGCTAGTAGATAGCTAATATGGCCTTCAGATTGCTTTCATACTCGTAGACCTAAAAATAATTAATCATATTCAGCAGCCATGCCTCAGCATCTTCCTCCTTCTCTCCATCATAGGAGGGAGGTTTGATTTTCCAGAATTCACCATGTAATTCATTCTTCTATTTAGACTGGTGTCTAGTGGTGTCATCTTCCTCAGAATCATCTGAGAGCCTGCCTTTCCTCCTCCTTCTGGAACCTTCACCTTCCTAGTTGTTCCGCGAAGTCAATTCTCTTATCATTTTTTCCTGCTCCTCACTGGATAAAGATAGCCTATCATTATAACTTCTTAGCTCGGCCATATCCCATTGAAACCTGTGCAACATAGCCATCAAAGGAGCATTGGAATCTAGTGTATTATCTCACCACCCAAATCGACATAGAGTTAATCTTCTTCAGCGTTTGATTTTTTTTAGTTTCAGTACCTTTTACACACAAACAAAATACCATCAGTAACATTTTTTTTTTCAGAAAAAAAAAATAAAAATAAAAATAAAAAATTATATATATATATATATATATATATATATATATATATATATATATATATATATTCATAATAGTGAGCACAAAAACAACCCAGTTTCCCAACTTGGGCTTTGATACCATTTGTAATACACCTCTTCCTCTACTCAATTTTTTTTTTTTTTTTTGCACCTTACTCTTTTATCTCAATTTCATTAATTTTAATTACCTAATTTCGTTCTCTAGTTACTAATATCCTAACTCTAAATTATTTTAACATGGAAAAACCATACTCTAACTTCTCTCACCAAAATTATATATTGATCTCTATGTACCACAGTCTCTTACCAATTGAAATATCCTTATTTCACATTCAATCGATCATTCTAAGAAATTAATACTAGAATTACCTTAATTAGATTTACATTCACTTGACATTAAGCCAATTTCTTTACGCCCTACCCACATTCATCCTATATATAATTTGTATCATGATGACTTTTATACAAATCGACTTGAATTTTAAAAGGCCTTCCTATATTAATTTTTGTTGACATTCCACCATGTTATACACAATTAATAGGTGAATGGTTTTATTTGATTCTATTCTCATTGTGTAATACACATAAAGATCCAACGTACAATAGGATTGATAACCACACTTAACACTTAATTTTGAATACACATGCAGATCTTGTGTTTACTGACACACGTTACTTGGTTATTTCCCATCGATCGAGATTGGTACAAATTCATTTATGATGGTATCCTGCTCGTTTCCTTGAGCCACATAACAATTATTATTTTATTGCATTATGTCACACATCTATGATTTGTTTTAATTGCTCCCCTCTACAATGTACAGTAGAATTTAATGAGTTTAGGTTTTTGTCATGTCAATTTGAACGAATATCGATCCGAGCGGGGGCAGACGGATTTGAGCTAGGTGCAGGGTTGGATGGGATCAGGGTTTTAAAACTCCAATGTATATTAAACACAGAATTTTAGCATTCTATTCCTCTTCGAAGGTTTTCAGCCAAGAGCCATTATTTCGACTCTCACTACGATTATATACGATGCTCATTTCATCGGTTGCAACGTGTTCCACCACTCAGATTCGAGCCCATGGCTATGTTACAGGTACTCTAATTTCTTTTTCGTAACCCATTTGGTTGAATATATTTGCAACGTGGTTATATTATGAAGGCTGGCTTTTTTTTCTTTCATCTTTTGGTTTTGAGATTTCTTGAGAGTTCTTCTAACAACTTCTCGTTACAATGATTTGCTTCCTGTAAATAGATTTTAGCCTGTAGAAGAGTGCACGTCTGTATTTTCTAAAATAAATTTTGAATTGAAATGTATTCTATTTTCTTAGCAGAAATTCTCATTCTTTTTCCAAGGTTTCTCAGTTTTATAACTGTCGATGCTCCTAGTTATACTCTGGTTGCATTAAAGAAAGGATATTTTTTTTACACTATGCACTTTCTTCCTTATATCTCATTCAATTTTTTTTCTTGTGAATCTGGAATGATAACTTGGAATCGCTCCCTCTATGGCTAGCACAACCGAGTTTTGGTTCTATTCGCCTCTGCGGCTCGAAGCAGGAGTGAGACCCACCTCGTTTTATGCATAGGTAATCAGTTATCCTTGTTTATGGTTTCAAATTTTAAGTTTCGATTCCACTTTAATTGTTTTGGGTTTGGGACAGCCAATATTTGGCTTTGTTCTCATTCTATCAGACCTATCATGCCGAAGACTGATGATTCTTTACTGTGCAGACCTCCATGACCTTGGCTATGAGCGTCCAATAACTTATCATACAGGTATTACCATGTACCGATTCATTTTTTCATTTTATTTCTCTTAGAACCGAAATAGAATATGACTAACATGATTATGTATTGATGATTGTGGTTGCAGTTATAACTCCAACCATTAAGCTTTTATTCTACACAGTGCCCATTTAACAATGTCAGAATTATTTTATTCAGATCTAATCCCTTTCCGATTTATCCAGGTTGTTGGATGCATATTTTTTCACTGCACTGCTTATTCCCATTTATCATTGAGTCATATCGGCAGAGCTTTGCCATTTCTAGACATTCAATGAGTTCTGGTTTTACTTTGGTTCCCTTAGGCCATAAAACTTCCTATACAAGAACCAGATATAAGTTTTCTATTTAGCTATATTTTTAGATAATTGTATTCTAAACTAAATCCAACGTTGTCATATATTATTACTTCTCTATTTTAAAATCTGGGGTTTGTCCTCTATACCTAGAATTTGATTTTTACATAGATAATAGTTTGTATATGCTTTGATAACCCGTGCTATTTCTTAAATGATAACATCATGTTTATTCTCATTAGGTATATTTTAATAGAAATTAATTAAATTTTCTCACTTATACTTCAGTTATTTCCATAAAAGGATTTCCCATTCAGAACCGAATACCATTGTGATTTGACAGTTTAGAAAAGTTAATTTCTTCTCTACAGTATTAGTTCCTACATGATATCCTCAGTGTCTATATTTCCACTATAATCTATAAAGGATTATAATTAGAGAGAAATTAAGTTATCATATAAAATAGTAATCCACTCAATTCAACTTTGATTTCTATTACAATTTGGTAATTAAAGTTTCCTGTATATAAAATCTTCTCGTCTCTACTAGAGATTTGGCTTATCAAAATATTTTTATTTTCTGAGGTACAATTGTGTTAGCACTACTATTACCAGTCATAGTGTGGTTTATTTTAGGTATTTATTTCTAGTTGTTCCACTTTCTATCTTATTTTGCATTCCCAACAAGATATTTAATTTTGTAAAATTTTCTCTTCTAGGTGGCCTAGCTTGAATCTTCAACAGTGTTTTCTTATAATACTTTCATTCTAGAGTTTTAATATTGTTACTGTTTACCTCGGTATAAGTATCTATATATATGTGATTCTGCAGATTTCTGAAGAGGAAAACTTTTAAATTTCTAATTGTATTCCCAGTTGTACGTTGCAGAACATGTCAATAGTTCGACATGTATATAAAATTTATCATTTAACCATATAGTTATAGAAGGTAAGATATATACATGTTGTGGGACTCTCTTGTCGAGAGTTTAGATGCAATTGTATTTATGGTTACTATAATATCTCAGATCATTATAGAAGTATGTAATTAATTTTTTTTTTCCACATAATCATCACATATCTTGAGTTTAAATACATTTTTTTTAATATTTTGAGAGCTTTCTCAGATTTCTTTAATATAAAAAAACCAGGACAGATAATGACTACTGGTAGAATATTTCTGCGTAAATCCTGAGTTCTTTTAAAGACATGGTAGAATTATGGAATATCCTTGTTCCAAAAGAAGTCGACATTTATACGAAATTAGAGATTAGTACTTTTATAATTTCCTTACATGTAATTGCATGAAATAATTTACTCTTTACTTTCAGATAATGTCTTTCAGTTGTAATTCAGATAAGCAAGAAATGTGTAATCATTAGAATGATTCTTCTTTTTCATGCACTCAATTCTACTCTCCCTAAGTTCAGTGTTCAAAAGAATATATATATTTTTTGAAATCTTATTTTATAATGCTCTAGTGGAATTAAGTAGAGATATAGACTATTAATTTTGTAGCAGAGTTTTGCTAGAACTATTTTAACTATGCTATAGAATGGTAATCCTTCCTAGGATAAAGTTTTTGTTCACTTAGATATAATTCCTACTTGTAACAGTCAGTTACAGTTTATCTTTCTGCAAGTCTAATATTTTCTTCCTTGAAGATTTATATAGGTTTTAATATTTCATCCTTATTAAATTAAATTAGGATTTTCTATTCAGCTATCTTTCAGCTTTACACTATATAAGAAGATTAAAGTTATAAGATTTATTTGTCTATGGGATTAATACATATCTCCAGATTTAAACCAATATCAGGTTTAGAGATTCTGGTTGATATTTTCCCATTAGACTATCTTCCTACAACTATACTGATTTTAGGGAATGATTTCTCCTAGTAAAATCTGTTAAATGTAAGGAAGTACATAATTACAGCATAAATTATTTTATATTTGCAGCCTACTAATTTTTCTTTTGTAATATTTCATAACACTATCTATAACAGAAATTTATAAAATAGTTGTGCATACCACTTTATTCCTATGACCAATCCTCCCAGCCTTATAGCTATTCTATCTCCAGAATTCACCCCCGAGCTGAGATCCTTCAACAATAGACTAACCTCAGTCTATCCTGAAACAACTTACTTAAGTTATGCTTTCCCCAAAGCCTGTTTCCAATTCTATGTGCAGAATTCCAGGATGCTTTTATTCCTGTTTTCCTGGGCTTCTCTTAATGAGGGACTTTAAAACTGCTTTCTCCTTTTCCAACTTTTACCCTCTTCCCAACTACTTTCCTCAACATTTGGGAATTTATAACTTTCCTCAACATTTGGGAATTAGAATTAATTCCTTTCAAGGCTTTTTGAAAGGTTTTTGGAAAGTATTACCCTTATCCATATCCTCATGGATCAGGCTTATGATCTCCAATCTCATCTAGTCATAGTTCTCATGTAAATATTCCATTTATTTTCATTAATAAATATTTACATAAAATCCACACAATAATTATCCATTGGGGTCCACTCCCCTTGGGATTTTTGTTCAAATTTGTAACTTAAAAAGCATAGAGACTAGGGGTGTTACATTGGCTTCATTGGAAATGTGAGATCACTCAATTCATTTTTTATGCTAAGCAAGTAGAGTAGGATCATTGGTATATAAATAGGTTTTAAGATCAAGAATTTTTTCAGTTTCAATTTTAAATTCAGCATGTCTACTTTCAATTCTTTAGCAACTACTGGTTTTTTTAGTGCCAAGGTTACAGGTCAGAGTAGGATGCAAGTTTTCATTTTGAATATGGGAGCATCCCAATGGAGGTGGCACTCTAACTACTACTTCTTTTTTGTACCACATGGGCACACCATCCACAATGGAGCCACTGTTACCACTCTCAAGTTTTCAATTTTTTTTAATAGGATCATCATAGGCTTCACCTTGCGTCACTAGGTTAGATCATTCATTTGATGAGAAATTCACTTAATCATGTTTATTATAGGTCATAGACACTTCATTGGTCTTGTCATTAGGGTCATATCCACAATAATCAAACTTGGGTTCACTTGAATATTCATCAAATTTAAAAAAGAGCAAATTTTCAAGTTCTTCATAGTTCCGTAGTGAATATAGTGCAAAATAGGCAGATTTCGCTATGAAACTACATGACAATTTCATATCGAATCTGAGGATTTCTTTGTTTTTTTACTTTTTGAGCAGTCAACTTCAACGGACGTTTTTGGGAAAATGGAGAAGCATTCTAAGAAACTGCGAGAGGTTATTGTCAAGCACAGATAAAATAACATTAAATTCTTTCACTTTTCTCAAAGGTGCTACAAATTGGGAGATTTAGAGATATCTTTCACCTCTATTTTCATAATGCCTTTTTTTCTTGTTTGATACATGATTTTCAAATTCAGTTCCTAGAAACGTGGAGATGTTTTTCAAAAAACCAAGAGAGGTTTTTATTCATAACTAACTGGCCTACAAAAAACTCCTTCATTTTTTCAACAACTATCAAGGTTATGGATATAGAAGCTCATCCCTGAACCCTATTTGCTGAGAACAAATAGAGTCATTTTATTGGTAAATAAACATGTTAATGGTGAAAATATGCTTTTTGAAGAGCGTAAGAGGGATTTTCAACCACGTTTGCTTTATAATCCTTCATAATATCAATTTTAAGACCTATAGGTGAATTTTTTAAGAAAAAGATAGAATTTTTAATTTTTCTACAAAGTGAGGCAGTTTCGTAGCGAGCTCCACGCTTTACGGCCGAAATTTGATATGAAATTTCTGTAGGAGGCTTTTTACTTAAAAAATCAATTTTGATGGAGATCCAAGGAGGGAAATTTTTTTTATTTAGCTCATTAGCCCCAAGGAAGATCCTCCAACACTCATAAATGTCAAAGGTTATGTAAAAGGTGGATTTTGGAGTTTTCTACAAAACGAGCGCTATGAAATTTTATGTACATGACCTTTTTAGCATTCAAATTCAAGTTTGCTTTTTGACCAAATGAAAAATGATTTTGGAAATATGAAAGAATTTTCTCTTCATCATAGGCCCATCTACAAAAAAATTTCTCAATTTCTGCAAATCCATCAAGGTTTGGAAATTATACAGTCATCTTTGAAGCTTATTTTTAAGAATTTTCGGTAACTAGATTTGTGAAAAAAATGTAAAATTCGACTTGGAGAAGGTCCAACTCAACATCCACATGGCATAATGACACATCATCACTCTAGTAAACTCAGAAAATTAGTTGGTTGCAGTTGATAAAGGTTATTAAATTTATTTTTTGAACTATTAATGATAAGAGACTCCTTTTTGTATTCAAACTCTCCAAAACAGAAATATCCCTAGGAATTCTACGAATGATGGAATCATTTTTTAAATAAGTCTCTGAGGTTGGAATTCAAGGTGAGAAAGGTGGAAAATAATTTTTATGAGTCCTAATTCTATAAATGAGGGATTTTTAGAGTTAGAAACGGTTGGGAGATGTTAGGTATGTAGTACTATTGTAATCTTTCACTATCAGTAATATAATTTTGCAGTAGGTTGTTTCAGACACAAGATTCATTGTATGTTCTAATCTATGTTTTTTTATCTCAGTCCTTTTGATCTTTATGCAATGGCTCATGTGTAATCACTTGGAATTCAGTAATATGCTCCAATTTCATGTACACATGTAGTTGTTGTTTTGTCCTTTATCTGTGATTTGATAATAATATAAGTGCCTTGGCTTCCATGACATTTGTTGTTTTGTAACTGAGGTTTAAAATGACTCCATAAGCCCAATGGTAGAAAATCCTCTACATTTTCTACCAGCAATCATATGAAATCAATTCATTATCATAGAGTTAGCCATCTAATAGAGTTTTTATTGAAAAAATCATAATTTGTCTTGAGAGAGCCCTCTCAAACTGAAGAGGTTAATATTTAGTCAAAAAATAGTATGAAATAGTTACTCCAAGTTGACCATTGAGGCAGCCCAATAGGAACTCAATTTTGTGATAACAGTGCTCAAGCCCAAGCTTTGGCCTCCAAAATGATGCAATTCATCCCTCATGATTGGCTCTGATTTCACACAGTGTAATCTCTGAGTTATAACTCCAACACTGGGCTCTTAAACTATGCAACTG
Organism: Pinus albicaulis; assembly: GCA_034641835.2. NCBI lineage: Eukaryota > Viridiplantae > Streptophyta > Pinopsida > Pinales > Pinaceae > Pinus > Pinus albicaulis. The sequence goes on from CM076580.1 coordinate 182,659,171, forward strand.
TGTAATCACTAGGCCTAATTTACGTCCCATAACTATGAAATTGGATGAAACAATGCATAATCCCTTATCATGGCTCAATGACTCTCAAAAAAATGTAATTTCTCTCTCCTTCCTAGTTAGCGCTACGCATTGTGTAATATCAAGGCTTAATCCTTATTCCTGAGCTCTTGAACTGCGTCATTCTACAATCACTTGGGCTCCTTTATCCTTCAAAATATGGAGTAGGTGTATCCAGTTCCCATTCCCTCAGTGTTTCACACTGATCTCTCATATTGTGCAGTTTTCTTCCTCACTTCAGTCTAAAATATGCATTGTGTAGTCTCAACGCTCAAGCTTCACCGCTTATTTCCTATGCTGATCAATTGCACAACCACTTAGACTCTTTCCCAACCTATCAAAACATTCTCACTCATTCAGTGGATCAATATCAACCATCTTGGATTAGGGGTTTATCAGATTGATGTAATATTTTCATGATAACATCACAAATGAAATAACTGTATTGTTTTATGGCGAGATGATAAGGAAGGAGGTGGAGTGAGAGGACATGCTAGAAGACACTCGAGGAGCCGAGGAGATAATATTATCATCAAGGAAGAAGAAGAAGGAACACCAAAATATAAAATAAGATAAAATATAAATACCACATGGAATACTCCTTATCTTCATGTCATAAGGAGGAGGAAGAAGAAGAACATGCACAATATTTTCAAGAAGACACAAAGGAAGAAGTGTTGAACCCTTTGTTAAACTCAGAGGGAGGGTGAATCAGTTTAATGCATTCATGGTCTTTTAAAAATTCCTTTTAAAACTCATTTTCACCTTAATTTCATGATCAACTTAATGTATAATGTACCAACAATCTTAATATGTGAGTATCAGGAATTAAGCAGATTAAATATGGAATATCAAAACGTAATCATCATGCACATAGATAAGAGATATAAGTGGAAACCTGTAAGGGAGAAAACCACATATTATTATTGTTGTGATGCAAATGAAAGCTCCAACTCCCTCTCACCACTAATTTTCTATAGGCTCCAGCCTACAGGAGGCTACTACCTCAAATTCTACAAGCTACAACTTGCAAGGAAACTCCAAGTCCCATCTATTTTCTGCAGGATAGAACCCACAAGAGGTTCCTACCTCAACCAACTTCAACTGGACATATATCAAGCTAGAACTTGAAACGGAAGCACCCACTCCCATGTATTTTCTGTAGGCTACAACCCACAGGAGGCTCCAACCTCAATCAGCTACAACTAAAAATATATCAAGCTACAACTTGATATGGAAGAACCAACTTCCTCACACTACTATAAAATCACATTCTGATTTACCTGGAAATCAGCTCTATTTTAATCCTTCTTCACTGTTGTTCTTCCAGCCTACAAATCTACTTTATACCATCTCTGGATCTTCACAGCTTCTCTATCTGCTTTTTCTTCTTCTTCCACTCTGTAACCTCTTTATGCATATCACAATAACATCATATATAGACATCACTTCATAGTTGTTTTCATTCCATATGGGAATATGAAATGAACAGGTATGACTATGTTCCTTTGACCTTCTCATTTCCTCACTCAACATTTAAGGATGTTACAACTCTATATACTCATTTCAGTATTTAATTAGAGTTTTGATTTTCCTATGGAGACTTGCCTTTGTTTCACAAACAATATAAAATAAATAATACATTTATAGTTACAATCAACTATTTTACTTAGCCCTTTCAATTTCTAGCTTTGTTGCGAATTTTCCGTCTTCTGCTTTCTTTCCTTTTGTCTTTTCTGTTTCTACCGTTATGTTCCAACTTTGTTGCATAACTACCCCTTTTAGCCCGAGCCTTTTTTCTTGCCTTACTGTCACAACACTGTTCTGCACGAGTTCATGGTCCTTTGTTCTGTGTTCATGTCTTTCCTTGTAACCTATGGGGTATGACACACATAAATCCCTTTATACATGCAACGCATTACAAATCTTAATTTTCTCAACGTACATAATGTTTGCGATCAAACAACATATATTAACATAAAATACTCTTAGCAATCAAACATCATGTATATAACATACATGGAATAGGGCTATCGGGTCCCAAACTACCTTGAACCAATCACATTTCATCCCAAATACTTGCCCACAGGTTTCCTACTCTACCGATAGCGATAAACCATGCGATCTACGATATGTGATCTGCGATATGCACTAGTGCGTGATGATAACACGTCAACTCCCTTTTTCACATCGCATCGTTTGATCCTTACCGCATCTCAACCAAAACAACATACCTTGTGATGTATTGAAGTTAAACCCTATTTCTTGCGGGATGCGATGTTGCGCAAGGTCAACATGTGTCCCTCCATTTTGCATCGCAAAACTTTAAACTTAACTTCCGGTCACCTTACTGTTATCCCCTAAGCGTTGCAATGTGAGGTATATGGGTGAGGTCCACATCATCATGCCACATCACCCTACCATGTCACCACCATGTCACCTTGCCACATCATCATAAATTACCTACAATATGTGGGGTTGGGGCCACGTCATTTACCACATCATCACCACATCACTGCTATGTAATCTTTACATCACTGCCATGTCATCTTTATGTCACTGCCCATACTTTTCAATTCAGAACTTATAACCGATTAAATTAGTTATTAACCTCTATTTCATGCGATCTGCGATATTGTGTTGTCCAACACGTGTCCATTCTCCACTTTGCATCGCACACATAATAACTTACCTTGCGATGACCTTAACACTTAACCGTTAAACTTTGCAATTTGTGAAATCGCTCCTTGTGTGATTCGATCTCTGTCATTCATCTCTTCTCTTCACTTTTGCGATCTAATCCCAACCGTCCGCTCGCCTCCCTTTTAATTCTTCAAATAATTCTCTACCTTAGTCGATTTTTATGTTCTTTATACTTTCGCGCATTGTAACTTCGGTTTCTCCACCTTGTTCCTCTTGAGCTTGTTCTTGAGCTTGTCTTTGTTATTGAATCTCATCACTAGTTATCACACTCCAAATATACCTTTTCATACATATTATAGCCCTCTCTGTCTCTTGGCTCTTGCCTCTCTCTCTTGGCTTAATCATCTTTGTTTAATTGGCCTCTTCCTCTCTGCTCTCGCATTTTCTTGCTTCTACTATGTGTAAGATCACTCGTCCTCTCTGTGTCTTGCAAATCCGATTGCCTTCTACTATGCACTGAACCAATTCATTTCCTCTCTACTTCAGTTGCTACCTCTACTGTCTCTGCCTCTTTTCTGCTTTGGTCGCCTTGTTTCCTTGGGTGCCTTCTTAGCTGCATTTGCTGCCTCTACTACATTTGTTGCCTCTCTACATTCGTCGCCTCTCCAAATTTTCTACTTCTTTGTTGCCTTTGCTACCTTTACTGCCCTTTTTGTCTTTCTGCTGCCTTTGAATTATTTTTGGTTCTGGTGCTACTCATTTTTTCTCCTTTGCCATCAATGAAAATATTTCCAAAAATATGGATCAAACCCTCATAATGAAAAATGTTGAAATTTCTTAATACAATAAATAGAGGAAATGTGTTTCCCCACAACATAGAGACTATAACAAATTGCGGAAATTAAACAGCCATACACACAGATAAAGTAATACACAGGAGAGGAATAAACTATTGTTTTCTATTCTAACACTCTCTCTATCAAATTACATTACATTTTTTTAAATACAAATTTCCAAAGCCTAAAAACCTAAATCTAATCAACGCAAATTAATTGTTGAACATAAATTCAACAACTTCTCGTCCTTGGGTTGTTAAAAGACCCATTTATACATTCAATCAGCATGTAGGCCATATTCTAGTTTATACCTAAAATGCATAAAAATGTGTTCAAAACACAAACTGGCGGACTTGAAATTTTATTTTGTTCCAGCTTTGAAACCACATCGCATCCAGCACTCTATCGCAAATCGCATACCAGTGATTATAAAATTTAACATTTGCGCTATCCATTAAACATTGTGAACTACGATGTGCAATGTGATGTGGGAAATTGCATCATATCCAAAAAAAATACTTGTAGGCACTTTACGAGAAAATTTAAACTTGTACGATTGTGATATGTTGCGGTGATATCACATCACAAAAAAAATAACGTAATTACAGGTGGCAAAAGGTAAAGTTAAAAACTTGCGAGTGGTAAAGGTTTTGGTGGGTCCTGTCGATCTCTCATCAGCAGAAACATAAAATAAAGTGAGGGCTTAAGGTTAAGACTTAAATCTTGCAAAGTTTGATCGGCGACGCGATAAGTTGTGGTAAGTGAAAAATGCATGAATCAAAGGTTTTGTGGAAATATAAATGGTTTACGGGTTTTGTAATGCAGTGTATGTATATGTGGGTCCCGCTGATATGACATCCGTAGGGATTTAACTTAACAAAGGAAATCCTTATGGGTAAACCATAAAAGTTGCAGGCGGCGAAGTGCGGGAAAAAGGTAAGTCAATGTGGTGGTTGAGAACAATAAATGCAGAGGCTGGCTCGGTACTTGGTTTTTTGTTGGTTGTGTGGAAACGCCAACAGATATCGGATCTGCTCATTGTCCTTCTCTGTTGTCAAAAATTGATGATTTTGTGGGCTACGCCACTATTTATTCAGGGCAATGGTTGGGAGTAAAATTCCAACACTCCCCCTTAATCCCAAATTCTGCCACCAGTCATTCCCAGAAATTTTTTGAGATACTCAAAACTCTTCTGTGCTAATAGCTTTGTGAGGATATCAGTAAACTGTTCCTCTATCCTGCAATGTTGCAAAATAATTCACCATTGTTAACCAATTCTCTTATAAAATGATATTTTGCATCAATATGCTTTGTTCTCTTGTGGAAAACGAAATTCTTTGAAAATGATGTTGCTGAGCTATTATCACAATAAATTGTGGTTCCTTTGTCTTGCTCACGACACAAATCTCTTAGCATCCTTCTCATCCAAATAGCTTGATAGGTTGTTGTTGTTGCTGCTACATACTCTGCTTCTAATGTCGATAAAGAAACTATTGGTTTCTTCTTGGAAGCCTATGAAATGGCTCTCGATCCCTAATGAAATACATACCCATATGTGCTCTTTCTATCATCTAAAATTCTAGCTCTATCACTGTCATTGTAACTAATCAATTTAAAATTATCAGTTGAGGAGTATAGAACACCATACTTCTTTGTTCCATTCACATACCTCAATATTCTCTCGGCTTCTTGCCAATGTGTCTCCTTTGGTGTCTCCATGAATCTTGAAATTAAACTTACAACATACATAATATTAGGCCTAGTTGCATTCAAATACATTATACAACCAACTATGCTCTTATGCAATGTCCAATCGACATTATTGTTGCAATCTTCTTTTCTTAACTTTAACCCCATGACAATTGGAGTTATTGCTGCTTTGTTGTTCTGCATGTTAAACCTCTTCAAAACTTCTGCAATATATTTTTCTTGGGAAATAAAATTTCCCTTTTCATTTTTCTCTACTTATATTCCCATAAAATATCTCAAAACACCCAAATCATTCATTTCAAATTCACTCTTCATTACTATTTTAAAATCAACAATGAGAGAAAATTCATTGACTGTGGAAATTAAATCATCTACATATAAAACAACAATAAGGATCTTACCATCATTTTCTCTAATGTAGAGTGTAAGTTCACCATCGGACTTGTCAAACCCATTATCCATCAGGTAAGCATCAATCATGTTGTACCATTCTCTTGGTGCTTGCTTAAGCCCATAAAGAAATTTCTTCAACTTACATACTTTTTGCTCTTGCCCTTCTATCTAATAAACTAGAGGTTATTCAAAATATACCTCCTCTTTCAACACTCCATTCAAGAATTTTGACTTCACATCCATTTGGTAGACTTTCCACTTTTGTTGTGTTGCTATGGACAACATTATCTGCACTGTTTCCATCCTTGCAGCTGGTGTAAAGGTTTATTCATAATCTCTTCCTTGCTAGTGCTTGTAGCCTTTCACAGCAAGTCTTTCCTTGTGTCTTTCTATCTTTCCTTCAACATTGCTCTTGCTCTTATAGACCCATTTTACTCCAATGAATTATTTACCCTGTGGGAGGTCTAATAACTCCCATGTATGATTATTTTCTATTGCACCAATCTCTTCGTTCATTGCTTCAATCCATTTTTATTCTTTTACTGCATTTTCAAAATGAATTGGGTCATCAACATGACAAAACAAAGAAAATAAAGAATTCAACTGCTTATTATTATCATCTTCTTGCTCATAAATTTCACTCAAATTTATGAATCTTGGTATTCTTGGTGTGGTTGGAGTTCCACTTGAACTCGAGGGAGTTTCAGATCCTTGTGGTGTGCATTGAGAAGCACTTCGTTGGTTTCTCAAGGCTGTTTTGTTTCCTTCTTGTGGTGTGGTTTGTTGTGCTTATGAAGGTGGAGGAGGAGCCACTGTTGAGGAATAAATTTGAGCAATCAATTCCTCCTTCTCTTCATGAGACACACATGTATTCGCGTTCACTGTTTTCTCTAAGCTTCCATACCAAGCTTCTTCTTCAATGAACTGCACATCTCTGTTGATTATAACCTTCTTGGTTGATGGATTACAGTGTTTGCAGGCCTTGTACTCATCACTGCATCCAACAAATATACACTTCTTCCCCTTATTGTCCAACCTCTTTCTTAGTTGACCTACGACATGTGCATATGCCACACATCCAAATAATTTCATGTGAGTGACAAACTACTTTGTTCCACTCCATGCTTCTTCCAGAATTCTGTTCATAACACCTTTGTTTGGGAATCTATTCAAAATATACGCTACAAAATTGACATCTTTAGCCCAATACTCATTTTCCAAATTCTTTTTCCTCATCATACTTCTGACCATGTCCATGATGGTCCTATTCATCCTTTCTACAACATCGTTTTTCTGTGGTGTATATCTTGTGGTAAACTATTTGTGTATGCCATTCTCCCTTCAGAAATGTAGGAAATATTTGGAGATATATTCTCCACCTCTATCAGTTCTCAACACTTTGATGTAGTTCCCACTCTGCTTCTCAACAAGAGCTTTGAAGTGGTAGAACTCTTCAAACACTTCCCTCTTATGTTTCAAGAAATAAACCCATGTCTTTCTTGTATAATCATCTATAAATGTCAAGACATAGTGGATACAAGGTAAGTATGGCGTCTGCATTGGTCCACAAAAATATGAGCGGATAATCTCTAAGGATGCCTTTTCCCTTATACTCTTCCCCGCTAGGAATGCTTCTCTGTGTTGTTTGCCCAGGATGCAACCTTCACATAGTCTGTTTGGTTTCTCTATGAGTGGTAATCCTCTTACCATTCCTTTTCTATGCAAGAGGTTCAAACCTCGACAATTGGGATGTCCAAATCTCAAATTCCATAACTAGTTTCCGTCTTTCACTTGTCCCTGAAAGAACTCTTGTGTGACTACTGCTACCACACCTCATTCCTTCAAGTCTATTTTGAGCTTGAGAGGAAACATCATATTCTTTTTCGTATGCACTTCTACAATGACCTTTTTACTTCGAGGTATGTCCATGATTGTACACACATCATTCTTAAAAAACATATTGTAGCCCTTGTTCACGAGCTGTCCAACGCTGAGAAGGTTGCATTTCAGGCTAGGTACATAATAAACATCTGGAAAAAATTTATTTTCTCACTTCCTTCTGAATATTGATACTCTTCCTTTCCCCATGACAGAGACTTTCCTTTCAGTCCCTGTTGTCACTTCAGACTTCACATTTTAATCCAGATTGGAAAATATTGCTATGTTTCCAGTCATGCGGTTACTACAACCTGAGTCTAATAACCATACATATTCATGTTTTTCTTGTGCTACATTACAGGTTAGAAGCACATTACTCTGGTTCTGACTATCTTTTTCCAAATTAACATTTTTCCTATTATTCATGTCATTTTTTTTCTTTCTACATTCATTGGCATAATGCCCATAATTTTTACAATAATTACATTGGACTTGGAATTTTTCATACATTTTCCCTTGTGCTTGAGTCTTGCTCCATCCTTCACTTTGATTCTATTTGCTTCCCCTTCCACTTGTGCTTGCAGGGTTGTTTCTTCCACCTCTTTGTGGGCTTCATCCTCTTCCTTAGTAGTTTGATCTTCCTTGACCTCTACCTCGACCAAAAGAAATTTGTGTCTTGAAAGAATGCTCTAATGAGGAGTTCACTGTTCTGTTCAGTCTATGTTCATGAGACATCAGGGATGCACAAAACTCATCCACTTAGAATTGCGATAGATCCTTTTTCTCTCTTATTGCCACCACTATGGCATCAAATCTTGAAGGTAGAATTCTCCATATTTTCTCCAATATTCTTCTTTCCTCAAGTGCCTGTCCATGAGAACTTATCTGGGTAACCAACCCAATGACATGTGTGAATAATGAGTCTATGTTTATCATACTCTTTCATACATAGAGTTGCAAAGTCTCTCCTCAACATTTGCAATTTTGTTGTCTTCACCTTCTCCATGCCTTGATAGTTTGTCTTGGGAATATCCCACGCCTCCTTAGAATTTTTTTCTACTGCAATCCTTGGGAAGATACTCTAATGTAATACTTCGTAGAGACAGAATAGGGCTTTGGATTCCTTCTTCTTATTATCTCTCAAAAAGTCTCTTTCTGCTGTTGTCAAAGAAGTAAGCACTATTGCATCTGTTGGTTCTTATAAACCTTCTTCAACCAACTCCAATATATCTTGTGAATAATATAAGGCCTTCATTGTAATGTCCCAATAGTCATAGTTATTCCCATTAAAACTTTGTATTTATGGATTTGTTAGGCTTGTCCTTGCTACTACCATCGTGACTATTTAAAAAAAAACAATCTTCTCAACTGTGTAAAACATAAGCTTTCTCAGTACCGGAGAAATCCTCTTCTCAAACCAATCTTATAGATTCTTCAGTAAGGAATGATCTCATGCTTATTTCACTAAGAGCCTAGACCTACTTCGGTACCATGTTGAAATTTTTTATTACAATAAACAGAGGAAACATGTTTCCTCACAACACAGAGACTACAATAAATTGCAGAAATTAAATAGTCATACACATAGGTAGCATAATAAACAGGAGAGGAACAAAGTGTTGTTTTCTATTCCATCACTCTCTCTATCAAATTACATTACATTTTTTTAATACAAATGGTTGAAGCCTAAAAACCTAAATCTAATCAATGCAAATTCATTGTTGAACAGATATTCAACAAGTTCTCATCCTTGGACCATCAAAAGGTCCATTTATACATTCTATTAGCAAGTAGGTCGTATTCTGATTTATACACGAAAAAAAATTAAAATATCGTTCAAAACACAAACTGGAGGACTTCAAATTTTATCGGTTCTGCCTCTGAAACGACATCTCATCCAATGCTCTATCCCAAATCGCATACCGGCAATTATAACGTTTAATATTTTCATTATCGATTAAACATTTCGAATTGTGATGCGTGTTGTGATGTGGGACATCGAATCGCATACAAAAAAAAATAATTGTGGGCACTTTACGGGAAAACTTAAAATTGTGTGATTGCGATATGTTGCAGAGATATCACATCGCAAAAAAAATAACATAGCTGTGGGTGAAAGAAGGTAAAGTTAAAACCTTGCGATTGCAAACTTGCAGGCAGTAAAGGTTTAGGTGGGTCCCATTGATATTGCATCAGCGGAAACATAACATACAGTGAGGGCTTAAGGTTAAGACTTAAATATTGCAAAGTGTGATTGGCGATGTGGTAAGTTGTGGTCACTGAAAAAAGAATTAATTAGAGGTTTTGCAGAAATACAAAGGGTTTATGGGTTTTTCAATATAGTGGATGGTATGTGTGGGTCCTGTCGATATCACATTAGTGAGGGTTTAAATTAACAGCAGAAAGCCTTATTGGTAAACCATAAAAGTTTCGGGCAGTGAAGTGCGAGAAAATGGTAAGTCAATCTAGTGGTTGAAAAAAATAAATGCAGAGGATGGCTCGGTACTTGATTTGTTGTTATTTGTGTGGAAATGCCTCCAGATCTCAGATACTCCTTGTCCTTCTCTGCTGTAAAAAATTGATGAAGTTGGGGGCTACGCCATTGTTTATTCATGACGGTAGTCGGGAGTAAAATTCCAACAGGAAATTCGAGTTAGGTTTGAATATCTATGAAGACTAATATTTTATAGAGGAAATACTATAAATGTTTAAATTTGGAATAAAATAAATGCACGTCTCCGAAATGGAGAGAATAATCTGAAGAAGGAAATGAAAAATTGTTGTAAGCTCTGTAATTTTAATTATTCATTGAAAATGAGCATAAGAACCACTTCTATAAATTTTATAAGAAATTATTTAAGGAAACTACCATAAGCTGTGTAATTACAAATATTCAAAAGAAAACTAGCGTAAGAACCACTGCTGTAAAGTTTATAAGGAATTATTTAATGAAACAATTATAAGCTCTCATAAACACAAGTTAATAACAACATTGTATTCACATAGAAACTACAAATTTACTAACCATCAAGCCAAATTATACATGAAAGAAACTGTTAAACCACGGGTACAACCCTTGTGAGAACCACATATCAAACTGTATTCAACTTAAAATTTTACATGACCACAGATCTATAAAGCCCACCCTGAACCTTAGCTCTCAAGCTTTGTTGAGGTGCAACCATTACACATGAAAAAAAAATATATATATCGGAATGATAGCAAAGTACAATCTCGTATTTGGGATTAAAAGTACCATAGCTCATGTTATTTATGAACCAAACCCTCAGTGGGTAGGATTAAATCCCCTTAATTCAAGATTCTTAAGCTAAAGTGTTACGCACCTGGAAATTTCAGCCAACATAATGTATTCCAGACTTACTAAAGCTTGGAAAAACCCTTCAGCTTCAAATGCATGTATGTCGGTGGTAATCCTTTGTGAAATATTAGGAGAACCCATTAGAAACAAAAAAAAATTGAATATGTATATATTCCCAACCATGACTTCTGGGAAAATGAGATTAATATGCTATCTGAATAAAATCACATGTACCTTAACAATCTATTGAGTAGTATAAATGACTGCACTTAGCTTTGCATCAATGAGCTAAAGGTAAAACCTTGCATCTGAGAACCAATAAAAGGTAGGGTCGTGAGGTTGGAACCTTGTGAATAAATAAAACCTAGTCAGAAGAGATGAACATTCAAAAATGAGTTCTTAAATGAGTTCTTGAGATAAACGCAAGATGAGAATATTTCATAAGCGCAGTCATTGGGAAAGGCTAGGATGGAGGCATTGACCATTGTAGAATGTAGCCAAACCATAACAAAAAATGGTTTGGCATAGTGAAAAACCCTAATAGGGAGACAAACGAATAACCGACAGAAACGAGGGCAAAACCCGATGGTTACACTTAACTCTTGAAAAAGTTATGGAGTCATCGGATGCTAAGTGAGGAATATCAACGATGATTGATTGTCCATATGGTGTGCAAGAACGTGGCAAGTACATGATAGCTAGCAAACTTAATTGTCAGTTGGCCTCCACTAACCAATTAATATGAACCCAATTAAGACAGTGTATATGCAAACTCCCAAGGGGTGTATTGGGTTCATGAGCACAAGGTGTATTAGTTTCTAACCTATAGAAATGTCGACAGAGACAAGGCTATTGATGATTATGTGACAAGGGAAAGAAAGAAAATAATAGTGTTAGATATCATTTTTGGGATTCAATTGTGTTAAGTCATTCATCTATGATTATTTATATGAGAGGTAGTCATAACTCACTAATTTCTCATGATTTTTTAATAGTCCACTTAACACTCATTGCATCAAGTGATGCTCACCCTCATACTTAAAATATAGGTGTTATTTAACATATTTGAATAGTAAATATCTATGACGATATAATATTTTTGTGTGTACATATGTGGATGTGACATACTATTATTTGGAGACTCAATTTTTTTTTTTTTTTTTTCTGAATAAGACTAATTCTATTAAGAAAAAAAGTATGGTACAATCAGAACTTGCACAGAAGCGAAGCTAGAGAGCAAGGCAGCCGGAAATGATATAGAATCAACCTCGGTCCCAAACAGCAACCATGGCATAAGCAAAAAGATGACAAAGAGAACAGAAAAGAACTAGCTAGACTAAGGAGTCTACCCAGCATGGGCAGAGTCTCCCAATCGACATTTTTTCCCTTTCCTTTTACTCACTTTGACCCAACCATTCTGATCTGGCTGGACCGGAACTACTTGCATACTGTTCTGTGCTGAAGGAGAATTCTCCTTATCAGAATCGGAAGAAGAAGTCTCATGCGAGCGTTTCTGCGAGATCAGAGGCGCAAAAGGATCCTCGGGGCAACCCGAGGGTGAGTCCTTTGGATGCTCCGTATGCTCCTCTTCCACTTCAATGTCCTCCTCATCAGAGCTAGAGGTCTCTAAGTCATCCATAGGGGGTCTATCACAAGGTTTCCAGCTCTTGAATTTGGACTTGCGATAGATATTCTTCTTTTTGTCGACTTTGGAGACTCAACTTGTTTACCTCTGCTCAATAAATATATATAAGGGAAAATTTAAATTATACATTCAATACAACAATCTTATTTATATTATTTTTCAAAATAGAGGAATAACCTATTCTGTGTATTTTTAATAACCCAATGTTTCAGACTTCATAAGTGAGTCCATATTCCGGGGTAAATGCCCAATATTCTTTGAAAGATTTGTGAGGATTAGGGCAAAAGAATCATAATATAAATAGTAATTTTTGAGGATTTTTTTTTTAGTTTTTATTTTTATTGAGGTCGGTTTGAAAATAAAATAATGTAATTTTAATTTATTAATGTTTTTTATTTATTTAATTGTTTATTTATTTTTTTATATATATTTTTATTTTTGTTTTATTATTTATTTATTTGTTTGTTTGTTTATTAATTAATTAATTTATTTACTTTATTTTATTTATTTATTTATTTATTTTTTTCATTTTTTTTTATTTTTTATTTTTTTATTAATAATATTATTAAGAACTATTGTATTAAAAAATTATGAAATTAATAATTTAGAGAGGTAATATTATAGGGTAGGTTATAAAATTAAGAGAAAGTTTGAGAGAAATTATAACTTTAAAGATTTATTATTATTAAAATTGTCATGAGAGGTATGATATATTAAGGGTTTCCTAGTATTGTTGATCTTAAGGCCATCATCACGATTCATGTTATTTTTATTTTTTTTTATTTCTATGGCCTCTTTGATTTTTCTTTTTAGGTAATGTTCTTCATTGGAGATAATTTTAGCATCCTCCCTTTGTATGTAATGTGAGGATGAGAAAACATGTTCTGGCAAGGATGATTTTTCAGTTCTATTCCTAGATATGTCGGCAACATGTTCTTTAGGTCTAACGTTAAGGGATCTACCAGTTTCACCAATGTATTATTTTCCACAAGAGAACGGTATGATGTAGACACCTTTTTGTAGTCTAGGGTTTATAGAGTCCTTAGCGGAGTCTAAAATATTTCTATTGGTATTAAGGGGAGTGAAGGAAATCTTAATATCATGTTTGTTTAGGATTCTGAAAATCTTATCAGTTGTTCCTTTTATGTAAGGAAAATATATTTTGGGGATGTCAAAAGTTCCTTTTATGTTATTTTTATTAAGGGTTTGGTAAATAGTTTTATTGATAACATCTTTATTATATCCATTATGTTGAAAGACATGGTGGAGGTGGTTTATCTCATGCTCTAGGTGGTGAGAGTCTGAAATTATAGAAGCCCTAGCTGTTAGGGTTTTTATGATGCCAAATTTTTACTTAGGATGGTGATGAGAGTTTGCGTGAAGGTACCTTTTCGTGCGAGTCTCCTTTCTATAGACTTTGGTGCTAAGTTTTCTATCTTTTTTCATTAAAAGGATGTCTAGGAAAGACAATTGTCTATCCTTTTCAATTTCAAGGGTCAATTTAATGTGATTTGAGATATTATTAATGTGAGTTAAGAAATCATTTAATTTTGATTTACCGTGGATCCATTTTTCAAAATCATCATCTACATATATTTTCCATTCCTCATAGGTGAATGGAAAGGATTTGAGGCATTTTTGTTCAAAATGTTCCATGTATATGTTAGCAATTATAGGCGATAGAGGTGAGCCCATGGCTAGACCATGAGTTTCCCCATAAATTATTCCTTTAAAGCTGAAGAAAGACAACTTTAAACATAATTTGAGGAGATCTAGAGTCTCACTATTTGTAATAGTTTTCATAACATTGATGGCTTCCTCTATAGGTATCATAGTGTACAGGGAGACAATGTCAAAAATTACCATAAGATCTTTGTTTTTCATATCAAGGATTTTGGCCCACTGAACGAAGGATGTGGAGTATTTAATATGACGAGGTGTTTCTAGAAAGGGGGCGAATATTTTTGGCGAGGTACTGAGCGAGGAGGTAGGTGGGTGAGCCTATGGTGTTGACTATGTGTCTTAGAGGAATGTATTTTTTATGAGTCTTGGGATCACCATATATTCTAGGGGTGATCGAGCTCGAAGGGGTGATTCTCTTTTTTATGATCGCGTCAAGAGATGAATCTTTTATTCTTTGGGTTACTTCCTTAAGAATTTTAGTGTTGGGGTCTTTATTTAAGATTTTGTAGCAACCACTATTGTTAAGGTGTTCTTCCATTTTTTTATCATATTCAGACCTATCCATTATTATGGTTGCATTACTTTTATCTGCTTTTAAGATAATTATATTTTTATTCCTTTTTAAGTTATTTAGGGCAAGTTTTTCTACCTTAAATATGTTGCACAAAGGTGGTCTAGAATTTTTGAGGACTTTAGCAATGTCTTGTCTTATTTCCTTTACTTCAAAAAGGTTAACATATTTTAATGCAACTAATATATTACTAATTATGTTATCAACCGAGATTTTATTGGGAGTGACAGAAAAATCTAAGCCTTTTTGAAGAAGGTTAGTGGAGGCTTGGTCCAGATTAATGCTTGAGAGGTTTATGATAGAGGGATTGTTAAAATCTACATTCTGTGCATTGCTATGGGATGGGTGAGAGATTGAATGGAAATCAATAGGTCTACGTATGGGATATGTGTGCCATGGTTCACGGTTAGCAAGGCAAGATGCTATGTTAATGAGTGGGATGGAGTTGATGGGGTCGGTTCTTTCTAGGGCAGAGATTTCCTGAGAAGAACCATTAACACCGTCAATATTCCAACTGCTCAGATGAGCGTGTATTGCTACAGCGTTGGATACTTGACGAGCGTCAACCCTTTGGTAGTCCTGGGAATCAAACTCAACCTATGAAATGGTGGGGACGGTTAGTATTGGGTCATCTTCCTTTAGCAAATCAACCTGGGTATTGTTGTGGTTGATCAGAATGTTGCATTAACTAGAAACATTTTACAGCATTCTGGTTAAGGATCTTTCCAGAGATGCGGCGGGACGGTGAAAACGGATGCATGGAATAAGATAACGATGCTATTTTTCTATCCTTCTTCAGGGTGTCTTTGGATTTCCAATGGTCATCTTTGATAAAGGTGTGGGCATCTAAGGAAAACCAGAGTTCAAAGCATAGCAATGAGGCTAACAAGAGATGTAAGTTCATCAGTTCTTGAGATATTTTCATAAGGCGTAGTCTTATAGTTTTTATTTGCTTTTTAATAAAGGATTCACTCAGTTTTCTGAAAATTGAAAGGTTGCAGCCATGATTGAGCGGATGTTTAAAAACAACGAAATTTAGAGTAAGGTTGTTGTCTCTGCAATTTTTTAGAAATGAGAGGTTTGAAAGGAGTTTTGCCTTAGATAATCACAATTTTTCAAAGAGAGTAGCACTATCCATCAAGTCCCTTCCATGGTAGGACTGGATCTTTTTAAAAGAGAATCCATATAGGTAAATTAGTTTTCAAAATAGAGGAATAACCTGTTCTGAGTATTTCTAATAACCCAATGTTTTAGACTTCATAAGTGAGTCCATCTTCGGTGGTAAATGCCCAATATTCTTCGAAATGTTTGTGAGGATTAGGGAAAAAGAATCATAATATAAATAGTAATTTTTGAGGAAAAAATTTAGTTTTTATTTTTATTAAGGAGGTCGGTTGGAAAAGAAAATAAGGTAATTGTAATTTATTAATGTCTTTTATTTATTTATTTATTTAATTATTTAATTATTTATTTTTTACTAATTTTTTTTGTTTATTAATTTATTTATTTACTTTATTTTATTTTATTTATTATTATTTTATTTTATTAATAATATTGTTAAGAATTATTGTATTAGAAAATTATGAAATTAATAATTTAGAGAGGTAATATTATAGGGTACGTTAGAAAATTAAGAGAAAGTTTGAGACAAATTATAATTTTAAAGATTTAATATTTTTAAAATTGTGATGAGAGGTATGATATATTAAGGGATTCGAAATATTGTTGATGTTAAGGCCATCATCACAATTCATTTTATTTTTCCTTTTTTTTATTTCTATGGCCTCTTTGATTTTTATTTTTAGGTGATGTTCTTCTTTGGAGATAATTTTAGCATCCTCCATTCGTACGTAATGTGAGGATGAGAAAGTGTGTTCTACCAAGGCTGATTTTTCAATTATGTTCCTAGATATGTTGAAAACATCTTCTTCAAGCCTAATGTTAAGGGATCTACCAGTTTCACCAATGTATTCTTTTCCACAAGAGCACGACATGATGTAAACACCTTTTGGTAGTCTAGGGTTTATAGGGTCCTTAGCAGAGTCTACAATATTCTGATGGTATTAGGGGGAGTGAAGGCAATCTTAATGTTATGTTTTTTTAGGATTCTAGAAATTTTATCAGTTGTTCCTTTTATGTAAGGCAAAGAGATTTTAGGGATGTCAAAAGTTATTTTTATGTTACTTTTATTAAATGTTTGGTAAATAGTTTTATTGATGACGTCTTTCTTATATCCATTATGTTGAAAGACATGGCGGAGGTGACCGTTTATCTCATGCTCTAGGTAGTGAGAATCCAAACTTCTAGAAGCCCTAGTTGTTAGGGTTTTGATGATGTCAACGTTTTTTTTAGGATGGTGATGAGAGTTTGCATGAAGGTATCTTTCTGTGTGAGTCTTTTTTCTATAGACTTTGGTGCTAAGTTTTCCATTTTTTTCTTTAAAAATATATGTAGGAAAGCTAATTTTCTATCATTTTCAATTTCAAGGGTAAATTTAATGTGATTTGAGATATTATTAATGTGAGTTAAGAAATCATTTAATTTTGATTTACCATGGATCCATTTTGTGAAAACATCAACTACATATTTTTTCCATTCCTCATGGATGAATGGAAAGGATTTGAGGGCTTTTTGTTCAAAATGTTTCATGTATATGTTAGCAATTATAGGTGATAGAGGCAAGCCCATGGCTACACCATGAGTTGGCACATAAATTATTCCTTTAAAGCTGAAGAAAGATGAATTTAAACATAATTTGAGGAGATGTACAATCCCACTATCTGTAATCGTTTTCATAACATCAATGGCTTCATCTATAGGTATCATAGTGTATAGGGAAACAATGTGAAAACTTACCATGAGATCTGCATCTTTCACATGAAGGTTTTTGGCCCACTGAATGAAGGATGTGGAGTCTTTAATATGAGGAGGTGTTTCCGGCCAAGGAGGCAAAGCTTTTTGGCAAGGTACTGAGCGAGGAGGTAGGTGGGTGAGCCGATGGTGTTGACTATGGGTCTTAGACAGATGTATTTTTTATGAACATTCAAAGAACCATATATTCTAGGGGTGATCGAGCATATATTATTTTAACTCTACTATTTTTTAAAATTATAGCTAGTATTTTTAAATAATTAAATAAAATATGTATAGCTTTGATTATAATAAAAATATAATCATATAAATTAGATGGTAAATAAAAGTTTACTTACCTCAAATGTTAAAAATAATTCAAGGTACATTCAGATGCCTTCATAGTCTGTGGGAATAAATGATATGTAAAATTACTTTCATATTCATTTCGAAAATTTCTCCAATTAAAAAAAATAATTTATAGTTTTTTAATTAGTTAAAATTTGGTAAATAAAATTGTGTTATTAAATATTAATAAATTATTAAATTTACTTTATAAATATATAATTTCAATTAAAAAATTATTATTAGAGTGTTCATGTTTATTGTTAACTGTGTTTTTATAAATAAACATATGTATTTTTATAAATAAATTACTTAAATATTCATAAAGTGTCAAAAATTGATAATTTCAAATAAAAAAAAATGTAAATTAATGAGCTCATGTTTATGTTTCAAGAGTCGATTCTTTTTGGATTTATCATCTTATTTAATTTTTTTTCCTTTCTGACTACAGTCTCGGCTCTCTATCCATTTGCTTTTAGATATCTTTAAAACCCACTTTTACTAAAACAAAAACTTTTCAATCTGCTTTACGCTTTATTCTGGATTCATTTTCACGTATTATATACTTGAGCTTATTTCGATAAGTCGCTTTTGCAGCCTTCTGATGTTGCTCTACACCTCCTTACATATCAAAATCAAACCATCCCGTTCATTATCCAACCCGTACATTCCTGGTCTCCTGGGTGGGCTTTCACAGTTCGGTTTTTTCATCAACGTACAAATAATATTCTAAACAATAAAGCAGCCTGTGAGAGCCCACCCAGGAGACCAGGAAAGTATGGGTTGGATAGAGAACTGGACGCTTTGATTGTGATATGTAAGAAGGTGCAGAGCAACGTCTACAGGCCACAAAAGCAAGCAATCAGGATAAGCTCAAATACAAGGTACATTAAAATGGCAGGATAGCATAGTGTAAACCAGAGAAGAAGCAAGATAGTTATTATTATCTAATTTTAAGTTTATTTTCAAGTTAGAGATCAAATTGGTGTATGAGATTTTTTTGTTTGTGGGACAAGAGATTCAGCCATTTGACTACTATGTCTACAAAAACATACATATTTTACTTTTCTAATTTTGAACCTGTAACTTTTCAATAAGAAACACATGCTCTTAACCAATAAACCCACTAAAAAAATCTAAAAATAAATTAATTAATTAATTAATGAAAATGAAAGATGCAGCTAAAAAGTAAACGAGTAACAACTTTAAGAGGCACCTTTTAGTAGAAATCATAGGTGTGTAAAAAGTTACTTAATACTAGGTTAATATTTAACAATATAATTATAATTATAATTAATAAATTTTAATAATATAATTTTATTTATAATTAATAAATTTTAATAATATAATTTTATTTATAATTAATATAGATTTATTTTAATTTTGGATTTATTAACATTTTGTAATATAATTTTATTTATAATTAGTATATATTTATTTTAGTTTTGGATAAGGATCAAATTTTTTAAAATACAAATATTTTTATGAGTGTATAATTTAAGAAAATTTTCAAAATTTAAATTTCAAAATATTCTATTTCTCAACTCTTAATATAAATTGTGAATAATATTATTTATATTTATATGAATTTTACATATAAATATTTTTATTTCAAAATTTTATTAAAATTTCAATAATTATATGTTTTATCATCTTTATAATTATTTTTTTAAGTAATATATAAAACAGTTAATAAATATTGAATTGTTATATATTTATTAATTAAATTAAAATGTTTGAAATAGGATTATATATTACTTTTATTATTTAAATTTATTTTAGTGTAATATGTATATTGTAATTTTTTAAATGAAAAAATGTTTATAAATTGATGAAAAAAAATAAAATAAAAATGGATTAAATTAAATTGACTCAATTTATTATGTTTATTATTTTTAATTTTTCATATCATGTTTTATTATTGCTTTTAATCTAATATTTTATTTTACAAACATTATATCTCTCAAAATTGAGGTGACATTTAAAATGTTTCGCAAACTTACAACTACTAAACCATATCTCCCCTATTAAAACAACTTTTATATATTTGCAATCATTTATTAAGATTCCAAGATATCCCCTATACAAAAATGTAAATTCGTTTTAAAATATTTATAATGTAAAACATAATTCAATAATAAATATCTTAAATTAATATGAAAATAATAATTTAAACCATAACAAAAAGATTGCAGTAAAACAAAAAATTGAAATATACATATTTTATCATTTATTAATGAACATTAATCATCACTATAAATAAAATAATTTTACTATTTTAATTATTAAAAACATAATTATAATTATAATTTTTAATTATTATTATTATAAATACATATAAATATAATATAACACCATAATAACGTATACCGTTATAAAACTTTGCAAAGAAGTATTTAACTATAATTTCTATAGATATTTATCGATATGACATTGATAATTCAGGGGATTTGAACATCTTGATACATAACACTCTATGAAACTCTCCAATCAACATTATTATTATATATATATATAATTTGTAAATATTTAATAATTATGTTTAATATTTTAAAATAATTTTAATATATTAACATATTAATTTGAATGAGACATTAATATAAAATTTATTATAATTAAAAATAATTTCTTAAAATTTTATTTTAAGTTATAATTATTTTTCTGAAGAAATAATTCGTTAGGTATTTAGAATTTTATTAGAGGTTATAAATTAGTTATTTAATTAAAAATATTATATCTTTTCCATCTCAAATAATATTTTTTTATAAATAATATATTAATTTTTTTTAAAATATTTTATTATATAAACTTTAAGTTAATAAAATTATAGATTTTGAAAAATATTAAATTTATGTTAAATAATAATATAAATGATATATCAAGTTTTTAATAAATATATTATTATATAAGTTTAAATTTATATATATCTATTTTGAAAAATATAAATTTTAAGTTAAATAATAATAATATTTTATTTGAGTTGTATATATATTTTAATAGTGAATATTATTTTCAATTTTGTTTTACAAATGAGTGGATATATTTTTTTATTTCTTTATAATAATAAAATTTATTATATATTTTTTATTGTTTTATTTTATTTTAAAAACTATAATATAGTGTGTATGTAGATGACTATAAACCTTAAATTAATGGTTGTAAGGTTTATAAGATAATAATAATAATAATAATAATATTTTAGTAAGAAAATTAGATAAAAGAAAAAGTAATAAAAATAATAACAATAAATTAATTCTTCCTAATCATGGTGTTGGAAGGCTAGACATCAAAGGTTGGGTGAATACCACCACCTAACCACTTCCCATAGAATTTAAAGGGGAGGGGGGAATGAGAAGAGGGTTTTATGGCCTAACTTCCCCATATGAGACATATGCAAACTACATACACTACTACTCATTTAAATTCTAATATTTTACGCTTGACTACTCTAAGAGGACAAGCCTTTCTCTTTGACTCGGGAATGAGAAGGAGTTTTTATGGCATAACCTCCCCATACAACACATATGCAAACTGCATACACTACTACTCATTCAAATTCCAATCTTTTACGCTTGAGTAGTCTAAGAGGACAAGCCTTTCTCTTTGACTTTTCTGGTATGTTTAGGCTTCCCCCCACTGCAAGTAGGATAATTCTCTTAGGTTTCAAATAGAAGAAGTTTTTCATTTCATGGTAAACTCGCAGAGCCATGGCGTAGTTAGTGGGATTTATATTAGGCTTGGATACTAACCTTATGTTCTTGATATGAATGACATGCATATGCATTCTAGGCAACCTAGATTGTGGGTTTCGAGGTCTACAACTAAGTAAGTAACAGTTGTTAAATGGTAAGGGGACAGGCCTTCAGCATGACGAGGTCACAAATATTGGGAAATTGATGGAAACATTGGAGCTAAATGTTGTTGAAGCAGGTGGTGTCAGTCTTTCTCTAGCTTGCACGACCTCATTAGTTGAGGTTCAGAGGGATAGTCATTTTAGGTTAATGTAATATTCTTCTTGTTTAGTAATTTCATTCTCTAGTATTGATTTTAGCTAGTGGATGTTGACCTATTTTGTTTCCAGCTCAGTGGAGTCATATAGTGACTTGAATTATAGTGTCTCACGATCAGTATTACACCCTTCAAGGAATATTTTATCTGCCATCCCTTTTCATTCATCCTCCCTTTTTTATTGGCATTATGTGCCTTGGAAAACCAAAGCCCATAGTTTTTTCCTTTTTTTTTCCCTCTCAATCTCATCCCTTCGAATCCCTAGGTGTTTTGGGTAAGACATTTTGTTTGGCTATTTTTATTTTGGTGCAATATGCTTCACCAATGAATCTAGAACTACCAAGTGGTTTGGGGTAGAATCCCTCACAGTATGCCACATGCCCAATCTCAATGTTATAATGCTGTAGCCATCTTCCATTCTACAAACCTCCCTGAAATTCCTGCTGAAATTCAACAACTCGAATCCCTAACCACAACAACCAAAAGGATTATTTTGATTCCAAAATCCAAGTGGAAGTAACTAATTGATTTCCTAACACTGCACATATTAGGGAATTCCATAGATAGTACCTAAACTCCATCAGCATCCATTTCCATATGAAAACACTTCGGTGTACATCTTTAAGGAGAAGCATGAAAAGCACAATCACATAATCTCTTCTTTTAATGAAATCAAGTGAGTACAATGTTGTCAGCAATGGTGTCTTGCTATTTTAGATTTTTAGCTTGCTCACCTTGAAATTCATCTTCTTTTTTATCTAAAACCTCTTTCTCTATCTAAAACAAGTACACAAGATTATAACTCTTGATTATATGTTATGCCTTAGTGAATTGTTTTATTTCTTTATATAGTCCAGTCTATGGTAGTCATGAGTCATTTATCAATTTAGATGCTTTTAGTTTGCATTACCTCAACTCTATTGAATGATGAACATATCTAATTTCCCTAGAGATTATGTTAAATTTTTTCTTTTAATAATAAAACTAGAAACAATATTTTTTTAAGAAAAATCATAATATGCATATCATATTAAAATAAATTTAAATAATAATGATTTATATTTGTAACTATGATAATTCAGAACTTATATATAATAAATATATAATAAATCATATTTCATTAATAAATGTATAATTTAAATTAAAAAATACTTCTAATTATAAAATTTTGAAATATATATAATATCAATAGTAGTTTAAATTAAAAATCAACTATTCATATTGATAACCATTATAATTTAGAACTTAATACATAATTTTAATTAATAACCATATCAAAATTCAATATTTCTAATATTTTTTATGTTATATATATATATATATATCACATTTATTAATTTGTAATTCACTTATACAAAAATAGTAATCTTAGTAAGTGTTATGGCCTATCATAAGGAAAATATTTCTAATTTCACTAAAGATATGGCAAAGTTATTGTGTCTATCAAAGTTACCCATATCGAAGCTAACACATAACTTTCTCTCCACCATGAGATTTTTATAGATTTGTCAATAAATAGGTTATAAAATAATCGTAAGATATAGAAAACATGCCACTATTATATAACACCGAAAACTGCATAATTAAATTCATAAAAATGAAAAGGACCTATATTTTCATCCTTCCTCTGAAGAAGTTGCAGCACTAGGATATTTTGTGCTCAAACCTCGTAAGGTCTATCTCCCACATTGAACATGCATCTTGATATGGACTAATCGAGCATCTAGGAAGACTAAGAAAGATTGAAAATGATTTTTGACCTAATTCATATTGTTGAAATGGACAATTATTTCAATGTGGTATTCCTACATCTACTGTATCACATGGCCTAGTATTGCTTTCATCCATCCATACAAAATTATAGAGTGGAAGTATTCATTCCTGCAACCCATTTTGTGTCAAGGGTCTAAAACCAAATCAACAACATCAACTTAAATCTCAGAGTAAGAGTGGATTTTTCTATCTCGAACTACTCTAGCTTCAACTAATCACATTTCATCTTGCATTTCAAGAACATTGGATAAATTTTATAGGTATTTATCAAATTTATCCTGAGACTGGGCTTGAGGTGCCAATGGGACCTTCAGTGCTACAACCATACCTCAGGAGCATGTCTTCTCACAACATGAGAATAAGGAGAAGTAAAAATTTATCTAGAGGAGACCGAGGAGACAAAACTAGGTCACTGGATTGAAGGGCGAAGGAGAGCTTTAAGGGCTAGGGTGGAAAGTATATCGAAAACCAAGTGAGCTACCAAGAAGTGCTAGAACCATAAAAATGAAACAAGAGACCCTCATTTGTATGGGAAGATACTAGGCCACCTCTCCACAAGGTACAACAATTCACCTTCACTAGCTAAAAGGTTGAGACCCATTTCTTAAACTCGAAAAACAGAGCCACAACACTGCAACTACAAAACCACTTGGAAGAGTCATAAGTGATAAGTGATACTAGGAAACTTGGATAAGATGAGTTCTGAAAGAATCCCAGTACCAACCATTCCAGTAGTGAGTGCACAAACCATTTACATGCACCACCATAGACAGTTGAAGATTGCAAAGTGTCTAGCTAAAAATATATAATGAATAATGGAAGGCTAAACTAGGGGGGTTGGACCTTTTTCAACCAAGGAACTACAAGTGTAGACGTAAGGGAGGGTAAATCCCAAAAGAAACCCGATAATATAGAAAAAGCTCCACATAACTAGACCACACCTCCAACAACAACAGGAAGAGAAGGAGGTCGGGAATGTTTGTAGCTTATTTCTCTACATCGTCATTACTCATGAACATTTGTAACTGCATGACATGAATTGGCCACAACAACCCCCTCTTTAATTCATGAGATGATGATGGGGTTATCTTCTCCCCACCCTCCTTAGTACACTTTTCAACACCCTATTCAGTTACTATGCATATCACATTAAGTACATGTATTATCACAAGTTTGAAAAAATTGAAAATAAAGATGTTTTTATATATAAAGATGTGAAATTTATATATAGAGGTCTCAAAATTTATATCCATATGAAGTGTGGATCTACAAATTGTTTGAAGAACTCAAATTTTCCAATAGATAAAACTTTTTTTTAAGTTTGAACTTAAAAAATGACTTTCATTTTCAGAAATTTAATCCCTCTTAAAACTGAGTAAATATATAATTAAGATAAATAAACAATTTTATATCTTTATTCAAAAATAATATAAATTTTATTAAAATTGAAATGTTTTAAAAAAGAATTAATATTTTTATTTAAAATTTAACCAACACTATTTTAAATTTATAAAAATTATATATTAAATACTAATATCATATATGTGAGTTGACCCCTACGTTAAAATATTTATTTTAAAGAGTGTTAACAATATAAAAACATGAAATTCAATAGTCAATTAAGCTGGAAAAGAAGGTATTTTGTTTTTTTCAACACTGACCTGTAATATACCAATGATATCGGTGAAAAGATCTGACTTTCAATGACAACGACCTATAAATTAATATAATAATGAAATAAAGGAATTTGGTCTCCAAGTTTCCACTATTACCAAAGACATGATATGGATGTTCGGTTTCTCAAAAACATGATAAGAATTTTTGGCTTATTACACACATTCAATGTACTTGATAAACAACCACGTTCTCAGCCCACCCCACTTATGGCACTGCCTAGCGTGGAAAAATAATTGCGGTTACAGATGGAAAACATCATAATCATAAATCAATGTTAGGCCAGCACCACTGAATTGTCAGTAATGAATGACGTTATCTAACGTTGCAGCGGAGGAGGAAGAAGCACTGCTACGTTGATTTAGAAATGGATGGAGGATGAACCTGAGCTCAATATCCATATCTAGGGCAAAACATCATTCTAGCAATGGATGCATTAATCTTCAATTTGGCATCTATCATAAACCCATGCGCGCCTGTCAGTCAACTTTAACACAGATGTCTTATTTTCTTCGGCCAGATTCCGTTAATACAGGAAACCATTATTTTCTTCCAGTTAGACAGCGATTCAGTTTACTGGATCATATGGCATGCTCCTTTGTAACAAAACGGAAAAGATAGAATGAGATTTTCAATTTCACCATATTATAGATCTTTTTCACTTTAAAGTGGAATAAATATAATTGAAATAAATACGTTAGAATGAAAGTTATTTTTTTCCAAATTTTGTTATAATTATTATTAATTCAAATGAAGATTAGGTTTAATGGTTAAGAGTATGTGTTTCTTTTTAAAATATTACAGTTTCAAAATTACAGTGTCTGACTAGGCAATGATCTTATAATTAAATTATTGAATTATTATTATTAATTATTATATTTATTTTTTTATTATATTTAATGATAAATTAATAATGAAAATAATTTATAGTCAGACTTATCAATATTATTCCAAAAAAAAACTATACCACCTAAAATTAAGTGTGCAAACATTCCCTCTACTAAATATTTCTAAATCTTAAACTGTGAACCTATTTCCTAACATTCCATTCCAGAATTCTTAGCAAGATAAAAAAAAATTATAGAGAATAGACCATAAGGGATAGTCCATGAAGATATTTGAAAGAATAGTGGGTTTAGTTAAATTGCATATATCAAAGTTTTGATTTACGATAAATTGAAAAAGTGTTATCATTAATTTCAAAAGAGATTCGGTCAAAAGCGTTAAGCGCTTGGATGAAAAAGCTTAAGCAAAGAAAACATAATTGAAAACTGTTTCTCCTTGATTAGGACATTACCGTAATCTAGGCCCAGAATGACGTGACGTCGCCCTTAATTATTGAGCAACATTATTGAATCCCCGTGAGCTTCCAACTCCGAAACAATGCTGGTTTCTTTCGCCCTGGAGTAAAGTATTTGTGCTATCGATCTCCAAGTCTCGTGAGTAAATACAGTGATGGCTGACGCATGGATATGTCGGTTTGCCATATCAGAAACCATGTTATCACAGTTATATATTGCAGAGTTATATATCACAGTTCTGATTTTGATAAATTTAAACAGGCTTATGATTACTTGCAAAAAAATATATTTTCGTATCCAAAAGAACAGACATGTGGCAAAGCGTAGAGAATTGAAAACTCCATGTTCCTGGGTGACTGGGACGTTAATGGAATCCAGACCCGAGAATGATGTTACTTCGCCCTTAATTATTGAACAACTTTATTAAATCCTTGTTGCAACTTATATTTCGCTGGCCACGCGTTAACATCCAAATAATTCATCTTAAAAGAAGCCAATAGTGTCTGTGCAATAACATGTTTCTGAGCTTTAAGATTCCTGCGATCACTGTTGTGAGATTTCTGCGATTTAAGTTATCATCTCCTATCGATCGATCACACAATTTATTTATAAATCAAAGGTGTTGTGAGAATTTTGCGATTAAGGTTATGATTTTTTTTTTTTTTCAACAATTATGGGACTCTTTCTATTAACTTGTTAAATATTTACAGTCATAGATCTGCCAGCTAGCCGGAAACCAGATCCCTTGACTAAAACTATCAGACTGTCTCCACCCAACAAGGGAAACCAGAGGGATATCAAGTCTAATGGCTCCTAAAATAGATAAACCTGCTAAGGATTCGAACTATAAACCTTAGCGGGCTAGAAGCCCACCGAAAGCTTATCATAACACAAAAAAGCACCTGGACAATCTAGATGCTAGTTCTTCCCTTGTGGGTTGTTCAACTCCTGCATTGTCATAGCATCCTCCTCTTCTCCATCCCTGGCATCATCCGACGAAGGCACATAGTTTGTGGTACCCTACAATCATCAAGGTATTCTGCAACTTGTTCATACTTTTTTTGAGCCCTTCCCTGATGCTACGTAGATTCTCTCCCAAAGCTTGGACAATTCACCTTCCCTCGTGTATCAGGCGGCCCAGGATGACCCGCGTCACCCAAACTAGTTTCACCTCAACCCCCTCCCCATACTCCTGTAGCGAGGGATTGACCAGGTCCACCTCCAATTGGAGGATGGCATTCACGTCCGAGTCGTCATTCTAAGTGAATAACAATGCCTCCAGATCCAGCCTTGTGTCCCCAAACATCGGCTGAGACCTGTGTCACTAACCTTCCCTGTCTCTCGACATCTATCCTCTCCCTCTACCTATTCTGTGCTCAACCTAGTGGTGGGCTTGAGTAAGACGACCCACCATCCTCCCCTCTAGGAAAGCGCATTGACATATCAGAAACATTACCTCCTATGTATCCACTGATATCCCTGCCCCTTTCCACCCATTCACCCTACTGCACCAAGTTACGACGGTTCGACCTCATCCCCTATGATTTCTTCTAAACCCGTCCCAAGCTCCCTGCTTTTCTTTGCCTTCATCCCTATGCCTTCCAATGCAATTAAATCCACACTCAAGTGGACTGGGACATTGCAGGTCCCTCCCTCCCTCGAGATCGTGCAAATCCATTTCCTCCACCTCCTTTATCTAGCGATGTATTATACTTCTCACTGCCACTATCCTTGCCTCACTTATATTGCCCTCCTTTTTCACACCTACCTCCAAATCGCCTCCAGTAAGCCCCTCACACGTGCTCAAGCTTTGGGTGGGCTGACGTGCGTGGCACCAATCCTACCTCCCGTGGGCCTCAGTCACCCGCATCTGGGGTATCCCTGATCTTTTTCTCCCTATCCTCTTGCATCATGCTTTGAATTATGAGTCCTTCATTTCTCCCCACTTCCTCGATTGGATTTCCTCTCTTGCCTATACCCCTTGGTTGGTGATCATGTCTCTGAGACTATGGAATTTTCCCTTAACGTTATTAAGCTCGACTCCGAGTGCCTCCTAAGGAGGGAGATCAGACACTCCAAGATGGTAGTCATATTCCAATTCTGGGTAATGTCGCTCAGTTGGGACCCATCTAGTAGTCTGTTCACTACATCAATTATAATTATGTAGTCTCCCTTGATGATCAGAGATAACCACCGACGATGTATTTCCATTTCCAGCCCTGCCAGCATCCCTTCCAACTCTGCTACATTGTTTGAGGTCTTTCCCAGGTACCCCCATGAGATTCCTTGAATTTTCCCTTTTTTGTCCCATATCACTCTCCCATGACCAACAACCCCTAGGTTGCCTTTCAAGGCCCCATAAAAATTCAGCTTGAACATCTCATTTTCGAGAGGTTCCCAAGTGTCCAAGCTCAGAGATATCCTAGGCGCACTAACTTCCTTTCTGATATAATGCAGTAGTTGCAGGACTTTCCATGCATGGAGCATATGAATATCCTTCCCTTTGGCCTTGATGTCATCCAGTCCCCATCTCCTGAGGCCTAATGTCTCTCTCACATGAACCTGGGTGCTTACCCAAACTTCTTCTTCTAGTTGCTTCTTGGCTTCAAAGATCCTATGATTCCTTTCCTTCCATATTTCCGATAACAGAAACCGTGGGGTGAGTTCCCATATCCTATTTCACAGGTTGCTCTTGAAGGGGTTCTCCTCCCAATTGGTAATAGTGCTTGCCAGGCATCGTGGGGTCCAGTTGGGCCAGTTAAAAATCTTATCTCCCTTCCTGCATACTTTCGAGGTCCAGCTGCACTCATCAAACAAGTTGTTCATGAAACTTGTAGCTCAAAGGCATAGGACACAGATTGATGGAAGAATCATCCCCCTCTTCTGTACGTTCTCCCATGTCAACACTCTTTCTTTTAGAAGTAACCATAGGAAGTTGGATATCTTAGGCCAGAGTCCTAACTTACAAACTGTGTTCCATTTCTTCTCAATTTCATCCAAGTGGTGTCTTCCAGCTATTCTAAATGCTTCCTTTATGTTGAATTTCCCTATTATATTGTATCATTATCTGATTCTATTTGTGTGTTGACTTTTTTTAATCTTTATTTCACCTAGGATCTGTCCAAGAAAGCTTGTATCTTCTCCCGGGATGCATGTCCTTAGCTAGCCCTCCTTCTTCCATTTGCGATATGGGTTACCCTCCACATCGAAGTCGCAAAAATATTTGACCCTGGTGAGGCCTTCCCTTGGCAATTGTTCTTGGAGACCTCGCATTTCCACCAGCCTTTCCATATTTTGTAGTTGTTTCCAAGCATCCCTGAAAATATTTGTGTCACCTTGATCCCCTATCACCCAGAAGCTGTGTTCTTTGATGATGTTGTGATTAGCATTGGATGCCCTCCATATTATTGGTCCCAAGGGTTCCTCGTTGAATCAAATCAGGTTCTGTCTTTTCCATCCTCTCACATATTTACTCATCCAGAGGTCTTCCCAGGATGTATATTTACTCATCTTCCCACGGATCCGCCTTGATTGCAATCCACCGCCACTATATTTTTGACGCCAGCACATGATTACTTAGCTCTGAATCCCTGAGAATGAGACCTTCCACTTCCTTAGCAAGGAAGACTATTTTCTATTCCACCAGTACCCATTTCTGCTTGCTCTCAGTGCTTCCCTAGAGGAAATTTCTTTGGAAAGCCCTGATTTTCTTAAGGATAGACTTTGGGGCTACAAGGACCGAGAAGAGGTACATTGACATCGCCTGAAGCACCGATTTCACTATTGTTAGACGACTAGGAATTTTTAGTGCCCGATCAATCCAGTTGTCCAACTTGGCTGACATCTTATCTAAGAGTTCAGTCCAAGTACTATAGCCTACCTTAGAGCCAATCAAAGGGGCTCCAAAGTATTTTGAAGGGAGGGAGCCTTCCTCAAATCCTAGGATTCTGAGTATTTTCCTTCGCATTATCACAGGGGTGTTGAAGAAGTATACTTGCAATTTCCCATTATTAACTTCCAGGTCACTAACTCTTTTAAATAACTCCAAGATTTATTTTAATCCTTGCGCTTGTTTAACGATGGCCTACCCCATTAGCATTGTGTCGTCTACAAATTGTGGATGCGTATGGTGGAGTGACCCTCATGCAATCCTAGCCCTCAAATCTTCCTTTCCTCTTGGCTAGCTTTCAATGTTCTACCCAACCTTGTCGCCATTAGAATTAAGTTAAAGGGGGATAAAGGATCACCTTGCATAACACCCCTTAACGCCTTGAAGGTATCAGAGGGGGAACCATTTACCAGAATGGACAAAAAGGCCGAAGACACTAATTTTAGGACCCATTTCATGTAGTCATTGTTAGGGAAAATTTTAGGGGCAAATTTTAAGGGGTTTTAAATTTTGGTAGGGAAATTTTTTTATGTAAAACCCATTTTATATAGTTTTATAAATTTAGCCCTATAATTATTTTAAAAATAATTAATTATTAAGTGTTAGCCCAAAAAAATAAATGCACATAAAACTGAAAGAATGGAATTCACCTCCTGATTTTCTGGTTTGGAGCAGATTCCAATGGCATTTTCCTGGATTTACTGGGTCGGAGGGAGGAGTTGGAGTGATTCGCCCCATTTTTACTTGTTGGGGTTTGGAAGTTGGAGGTGCAACAAAGATTTCACCGGCATTGACAGGGTCAGGGGAGGGATTAAGTGATTCACCCGCATTTCAACAGGTTGGGGCTTGGAAGGGTCTTGGAAGTTGACTGTTAGAGGTGTTGGAGGTGAAAACTTACAAGATCGACTATTGGAGGTGCAAAATTACAATATCTGGTGTGAAATCCATATGACTCTGCACACATTGACGAGGGAAATAAGAATCGAGATCTGGATATGGGAAATGGTAGCTGCTCGGAATGGGATTTAGAGTAGCAAGATGGTCGATTTCCCCGATTCCATGGAGCTAAACCCATGCCGTGAGGAGGCGTTTGGACTGGAGCTAAATAGTGGTGTTGGGTTGCAACTGTAATTATATATTTTTTTTATAAATTTTCTGAGTCTGAATGCTTCAAGTGTGATATGATTTCTTTGGAAAGTCTAACAACGCTTTGTAATTATTATTTTTTAATAAATTTTCCAGTCCAAATGTGTTGGACCACTGGTGAATGCTGGCGATTGCTTCAAAGTTCAGCGAGTCTAACAGTGTAGTGAATGCAAGTGCGTTGTTCTGGTTAGTGGTGAATGCAGGTGCTCTGTGGGTGATTTGCAAGAGGTAAGCCAAAATCCAAAAGTTTACACTTGTTCTAGCCTTCTTTTAAGCTTGCAATAGCTATAAATCTAAATTGTTGACACTTTCCATCAAAGGTCTCCCGTAGGCTTCGACTGTAGTTTTTGATTACATTTGTTTCATACTAGTTTGATTAAATACAGAAACATATGTCATAGCTGTTACATGAAATTCTGGTTAAAATAAAATTCTCCCTCAACTGGTTGGTTTCCAAATGAAAATGAATGGTATAGCTCATGGCAAGCCATTCTGTGTTCAACTGTTTGGCTTGAATTGTATTGTTAGTAGTCTTTTTTTTCATTGGGTCATCATCTTGATCTTTCTGCACCAGTATTTGGCCTTGAATTTTACTGTTAGTATTCTTTTACAGATAAACTCACTCTTGACATCCATGTATGGGGTAAATTGTATTGAATACACAGTAAAATTGGGTTACATTTCTCTTATTTTAGAGATGTTGTTGCCTCCCTATACCAGGATTCAAAATTACATTTAGAAAAATGATGGTTTTGAAAAGGTTATTATTTTTAACTAAACCATAGTTCGTAATCATCTATTAACAACAAAGAATTTATGGAAAAACTGATATCCAAGACCCTTCGAGATGTGCCTTGCATAAAAAAAAATGGAAGAGAATCAAAGATGAATCTTCGATTGTGACTTCACTATTAAAATTTTGTGTTATGCTTTTGAAGAAATTGATAACATAAAGGAAATTTCTTCAACGTGGGAAGATATGTTCACTTCATGGCACAAAAAATACAAACAAAATTTTATTAACAAACCAAATTCTAAAACACGCCTCACAGGGCATGCCTAAATTCATATGTCTGCAAATGTGGTTGGATATAAATAGAATTATCATCCATCAAGAAAATAATATGTCAAAATATGAGCAGCAAAAGTTCATGGATGTTGATGGAAGCAATACAGGCTAATGTAATGAAGAGGCATAATATCCATATGCTAGAGCAGACGGAAAAGGTTTGGATCAAAGATCTATTTCTAGGATGGATGGTACATCCAAAACATATTCTCAAGAAAACCAAATTAGTGGAGGTGGAAAATTTGAATGGATGAGGACGAATACCTAAGATGAGAGATATCAAAAAAATACTCTTTCTCAACAAGGCCTTAAAGGGAAATCCAAAACTGCCCAATGTGTGGAGGGCGGGATGTGTTTGATCCTGGGGGGGAATAGAAGAAATTTTTGGTGGGTGGGGTCTAGGGAGGCATCAAATATTTGATTAACTAATCATCATCAGATATCCTTCTCTTAGTATGAGATACATGCCAAATTTATCTAGTGAAGTGGTTCTTAACCTTGCAAGAATAATCTCAGGAATCAAACAAGAGGAAAAAAATTTGATTTCGTTGATTTCTACCATGTGTTAACAAGACTAAACCAGAAGGTAGATCACTCAGCAAATATAGCATCTTTCCTGGAAGCATAAAACTAGTTGCAAATGGGAGGAAAATCACTCCTCATTGTCCCTAAACCATGATCTCTTAATTATTATTTATTCAAAGTTTAATGTGAAATAAATAAAATCGAGATCACAGTTCATATGTCAAGACAAGAAGAGGAATGTAATCTTGTGGCAATAATGAGCATCAATATTCTTGTATACAAAAGGGTTTGACCATCAAATACTGAAGAATATTGATGTTAACATTCCAGTTAGCTCCATAACTACAAATATAGATGTAATTGACCTATTTCTAAATATTATGCAACTCTACCTAATAAACAGTGTATATAAGGAAATATGTCAGATCCTTGACCTTCCTTCTCTAAGGATTGTTGTCATAACTCAAGCAAGTATATTCATAGGGAAATGGTCACTCTGTATTTTAATGGATGGAAGATAAATCATAAGTCAATTGATATATGATAAGTAAATACTGAAGAATATTGATGTTAACATTCCAATTAGCTTGATAACTACAAATGTAGATGTAATTGACCTAATTCTAAATAGTATGCTACTCTACCTAATAAAAAGTGTATGTATGGAAGTATGTCAAATCCTTGGCCTTCCTTCTCTAAGGATTTGTGTCATACCTCAAGCAACTATATTCATAGGGAAATGGTCACTCTGTATTTTAATGGATGGAAGATAAATCATAAGTCAATTGATATATGATAAGTAAATACTGAAAAAGATTGATGTTAACATTCCAATTAGCTCCATAACAACAAATGTAGATGTAATTGACCTATTTCTAAATGTTATGCAACTCTACCTAATAAACAATGTATGTAAGGAAGTATGCCACATCCTTGACATTCCTTCTCTAAGGATTGGTGTCATACCTAAAGCAAGTATATTCACATGGAAATGGTTAGTATGTATTTTAATGGATGGAAGATCCATTCCTTCAGCTTCAGAATGACAAGCCAATTGATATTACAAGAGGAGAATCAGTTCTTGGTACACTTAGATATGTTAGAAATAGTAAAATTACAAAAAAATAAACTTGCTCAGCTACAAAAAAATTGTGTAAGGACTCAATTTTTCGTTCAATCATTAAAATATATATACTATGGGATTTTTATGACAAATCTTACGCCTTAATGCAAAGTGTTTCACAAGTGCCTAAGACAATGTAACATGGGCATATTACCACTATCACATAATTCATCACTTCCTCTTTTTAGTGAAATATAAATCCAACACAAGGGAGGTTTCCCTAGTAGCCTCAAGGAATCCTTAGGCGAGACAAAATCAAGTCTATGGACTTCTATACTAACTACTTATTACTACCACCTAGACATAACATTCAAGGTAAGGAATAAAATGGTTTGCGAGTGGATTTTGTATATTTTAGCATATGAAACTTCTAAGAAATTTTTTGGGCTTTTATCAAGTTAGCATAAGTCAAAGAGTAAACCACAAACACTAAAAATGAAGAAAAAATCATGTTTGTTGCAAAACTTGCAATTAATATAATATATTTTAGAGCACATGTTATTATAGCAGCAAATAAACTGCCCCTTGAACTTGAATTCCAATGAAAACTAGGGATGGAAAGAAAAATTAGAATCCAAAGGTGACTCATGAGAAGTCTATTTAAACCTTACATAAATAAATTAAAAAATGTCTTCAAAATTGTAACTGAGTAACAGAGTAACTAAAGTATATGTATTTTGAAATTTTCCCAAGTGAAGTGTTTAATGAAAGCCATGACCCAATAACTTGGTCTATGTGATATGAAATATAAATGAGATCTATAGTGTAATTAATAGAATAAACTCCTTATTTACTTATGATAATAAGGATACAAAGTGTATAACTATCTAAATACATGACATATTTTATTATAATCCAAATTTGTTAGACATGTGTCTATGTGAGCAGATATGGAGGCAAATAGGATGTAGAAGCAACAATCTTTATATTTCAAGAATCAAGGAACATTAAAATTAGGGTTTTTATAATATATATAATTTTAATGTGTTCTTGTGAGTTGATGATGAACACATAAAGGTGTTTTAGAATCATGTTAGGCAGATCTTCATGTCATAAGGGTCCCCAAGCTTCACCAACATCGTAAATGATGGGCTTCTCTCAGACTCTCGATGAGCTTTAGGGTTGAAAAATTGTTGCTTGCATAATATGAAAGTTGCATGAAGCATGGTTAGCTACATTTCATTGGACTAGTACAACGAAAAATTCAGAGTGGGGCATAGAAGAGGATCTAGTGACTGAAATGCATAATTCATGGTGGGGCAGGGAAGAGGATGGGTAATTTAATGTGAAAAATTCACAGTAGTGGAGGGAAAATGGTGGGAGATTGTCATGGTAATGTTAAGATTGAATTGGATACGTCGTCATGAACAAAACCCAACTTCTATCATACTTTTTACTTTGTTGTTTTTTAATTACTCTACCACATTTATAGATTTCACATATGGGCCCTTCATTTTTCCCCAGGAATGACAGACCAATGACCTTTAAAATAAATTTGAAAACGTTTTCATGCAGTGAATTCCATGACATTCCATACTAGGATGTTTCATGTGTGTCCAGACTCAAGAACATAAATCCCATGTTTGTTACAAGCACATCACTATTTATGATTTGTATCATAACGTATACAATGCATGAGGGATATAATAATGGATCCAACTTTGGATCTTTGAAAATTTAATTCAAATTTCAAGCTATCTTCTCATAGTGAGATATGCATTAGTTGTATAGGCCTACAAAACCCTAGTGGCATGTATAACACGTTCATCATCAATACGAAACATATAATTTCCTGCACCCTATATAAACAAAAAAAAAAGAACATTAGTGAAACAACCTTTATCAAATATTTTAATGTATACATATTTACAAATAAGTTGTCAAATGCAAAACATAACAAGCTATTGGAGCCAAGAGAAATGAGCCCTAAACCATGTAATCAAGAAGGAAAATATAATAGTATTATTTTGTTTCCTGCTTTTTTGTAATGAAATGCACATGCTAGGAAAGCCATCAACCATTTCTCATTGTTCCAAAGATAGTACCTAAGGTAAACCAATCAGTTGAAGTTTTGGAAACCTGACCTAGCAGGGACATCAAGTAAAAATTGTAGTATTCCTATGATGCAAATTTACACCACTCATATAATTTCTAAGATAAACCAAACAATGCATGTGGTTCTCATCACAAAACCTTAAGCTGAAATGATGGAGAAAGCTCCAAAAGGTATACCCAAAAATTGCAACTTTACCTTTTGGAAACACATAAATTGTGATGTATGCTTGAAATTCCAAATATGAAAACCAAGCTTAGTCAATTATAATCAACTAGCAAGGGGGTGTATGATAATGCAAAAGAGAGCTCATCTAGATCCAACAAGAGCTATATATGGATAAACATACACCAATTTAACGTTAAATATAATTGGTTTGCTAGAGAAATGAGACAGTTGGAATTAACAAGAAGCTTATTAGGGATCAGTTGAGTAGGGAACCAATTGCAGGGTGAAAAGACTTTCAGAAAGGAGAAAACTGAATGACTTGATGGCATTACTTAGTGTTTATAAAAACATATCAAAGAACCACAAGTAATTATCTCCTGTGAGGATAGGAAAGGCTACAAAGGAATAGCTAATTGAGTTGTGAAATGTAAGTTGAGTGGGAGAAAATTTTGATTTGATTACATTGAGATCAAAGAGTTAATTTCAAAGTGAGGAATACTTATGTAGGAATCAATACAACTTATGAAAGATAAGGGACAACTTCATGAAATTTCTCTACATAGTGAAAGATGAAATGTCCAAAGCTCCATAATGCTCCTCGAATATGTACAACAGGCAAGAAATTCACTACGTATGTGGGAGTGCACTGTCAACCATTAATAGTAAATAACATAAAAATTGAAAATCCTCTTACCACTAAGGAATTGTAAATAAAATTCTCTCTATTATCTGCAATTATTTTCCTAACAATCTCACCTGTGTATTGAATGACCTACATCGTAATGAATGGGTAAATTTCTAGTGCTCACATTAGCAAAAACAAAAATAGACTTCAACATTAATATGATTTGCAATGAAATTTCCAATGACCAGTAACTACTCCACAAAACTTACCATGTCCAGTTTTATGCGTTTGTTTTGCAAAAATTCCAAATCCATGAATTCATGACTTTCCTACAAAATATGCAAGAAGGTTTTTTTATGTTATTAGGTAGCATTAAATATAGATTAATACATATTTCTGCCATGAAGCATACTTAATTTTTCTTGTTCTTGAAAAACATTTAGAGAGGCAAGTTTAAACAAAATCATACTCATATATCATCCTATATATTCCTCATAACATTTTCATGATCTACCTCCATTGCTTGTAAATTTTTATCCTTCTAATTTCTTGTTCCATGGTGATTTATGCTTATTTATATAATTTGCATGTCTTGCTCACTAATAATTGGAATTATACTTCATGAAGGTGATTGTAAGAGGTATTCTTTTTCATCGTATCTTTATTGTTACAGAACTTGAAGTTTCCCATCATTGAACAAAGGAGATAGTTCCTTATTATAGATTGTATATTATTCTTTTATGATCATGGGTATTATTGTTAAGCCTGCTCCTACATGTCATGATCATAAAAATTGTCTTCAAGGGGTATAATTCCTTTTATTAATGTCACGTGAAGAATTCTAATTGTAGACATCCTTCCTATCTGGTTATGTGGTGTACATGTCTTAAGATATCGACAACTTTCATCAAAATGTATTTGTAAAGATCTTCAAGGGAGACACTTGCAACTTTTCTTTGCTAACTGAATTTTATTGGTTTGAGTTGTGTATACATATATACCAATATTGACATTGAAAGTCTACATTTAACTTATACTACAAATTGTATCTTGTAAGGTCACTGTAGCTAGATGATAAGCCTGGTGAGCCTTTGCTCTTAGTATCCTTTATGTTTATTAATAATGTGGAATATAAGTTCCTATGTTTAAATCCTTTTAATATACCTATGCTTAGGATGTGGTCTTATGGTGACTGATGTCACTTCTTATAGTCTTAAAAATAGTATTTTTTATATATATGCCTAGAATAAAGGGTCTTTAGCACCAAATTTGATGTGACATACTACTGTAATATTAGTGGAATACTTTCTCCAAGATGATGACATGAAGGAGAGTGATGGCTCAGTTTATAATTATTGGCTTTGAGTTTATTTTATGCATAAAATGGGTTTCATTCCTCTTGAAACAACACATAACATAAATTTATGAAACAACACATAATTCAAATATTTTGGAGTAATTCGAGAGCATGTCAAGTGTGCTCATAAATTCGATATATAGTCTGTTGAATAGTGAACTCTCTTTATGTATCTGTATCTAGGGGTACTACAAAAAATTACTCAAGGAGATTGAGGTGTAGTTCCTATGCTCCCATTGGACTTAGTTATACTAGGTATTATAATTGTAATTACATTTTAACTCTGTTTTTTCAACCTCATCCTATATATTTCATGGGGGTTTGGTCACATGTGATCACCCACCTAAATATATATCTTATAATGTAACCTTAAGAGACTTGATTAAATATGATCACTCTCCACCAATGTTGTACCTCTATAAATAGATATTCTAATGAACAGTGTACCATAGGTGCACCTTGAAACAATCTTCTCTTTACTTTCATGCTCGATTTCTTGGGTTTCTCTCTTTGTTAGATGCAATTATTCACATTTCCAATGTTTTCTCGTACCAATATCAAGGTCTCTTTAGCGCTTTGCAATTTCAAACACATTGGGAGTTTTCTTGCTTGGAATTCTCCTTGAGCTTCCCACTCCAAGTGGTTAGAGAAATTTCTAGGCTTGTTGATACAACCAATTCTTATATTTAGGCTATTAACAACATGCATCATATTTTTTCTCAGGTTTCCATTGTCCTTTTCGCATATCCACTTTTTTTTCAGTTTTTATTTTTGCAATTTTTCATAACTATTGTTTTTATTCGCAATTGGTGTAACCATTGGTCCTTTTGGCCTATTATATGTTTTGTTGATACATATTGTTGGTTTTTTTTCCATTTCACTTATTAAACCTATATAAAGGGTCCATTATATTTTTTAAACAGGGGTAAAGATACCATTCCATTGGCTTACCCTGCAAAGGGTCCATTTCGCTGATCAAACCCATTAGATTATTTAACGCTTGCAATTTATTTTGCCCATGCTTGTTCCATGCATGTAAACTAAAATCATTGGCTTGCCTAGCAATGTGGCCTACTTGGTTTATTAGTGTAAGAACACTCTTAAAAATCCTTAGCTCCTCATCAAGCTCATGAAATATTACTTGCAATGATTCCAAATTGTTCTGATAATTGTTCATCTAAGAAAATTAAAAGAATTTGCACCTATGATTAAATCATAAATCATTAGGGACATGGATTTTGTGTATATGTGAAGTTGTTTCTAACCTATGCTTGAAAACTACCTCATAAGGAGCTTCTCCTTCATTTGTCCTTGAAAGCAATTTAGTCGCTAAAACCATCCTTGGAGCATGGCTATTAATTAGCCCATGTCTTCTGTCTTCTCCATAGAGGGTGTAAATGTCACTAGTAACTGACTAGTTGCCTTCCTCCTCACTTTTATCATGGAAAATGAGAGAGGATATGTTTCAACTTCTTATAACCTATTATTTACAACTTAAGGGAGATGTTTTCTGAAAAGGATGATTAAAGTTATTGTAATACTTCGTTGTTTTGTTTAAAGCTTTCAAGTGTTCATTAGGTGATTTGGAGATATGAATTAATTTAGTGGAAAATTTTATATATTTTACATTTAAATGATGTTTTTTGTTTTATAGATGATTAATCATGATGTTATTTTTTTGTGGATAATGATTTATTTTTTATTTTGGGCTTGGGCCTTGGCACAACATTTTAATAAAAAATTGCTTAATGGTTTTTGTGAACATTACACTTATTTTACTTTAAAAGCTACTTACAAATATAGTAATTCTCAACTCTTGGAAACTATTGATGCATATTTATAGATCAATTTGAAATTTTACTTCTGGAATAATCAGTGAGATGTCAAAAGCTAATTCTAGGAAGAAACTATCAAGGCAAATGGATGTATTATCATACTTTAAAAAGCTTGAATCCAAGAATACACATTCATTTCATGCTTCAAGATCCTTTGAACAATATTTTACTGAGAGATATGTTAAATCCTATGAAAATGCATTTGATATCCATATGATCAATTAAATAATAGGTTCCTCAAGTGATCAGAGTGAGATAAATGCAGTTTCAACAGAAATTAGTGATGAAAATGTTAAATATTTTTCCTTGGAAGGTGACACAAACCATTCACGGAAAAGGAAAAAAGGCCAGTGGACCATAGGGATAAAATTCCAAGATGATTGGGTCTCAAGTTTTCCATTTATTGAAGAAATACCTCCTACAAATAAGGATTTAAAAGAAGTTAGATGTATTGCATGTAGTTGGAAACGTTGCAAGGTAGTGAAATTTCAGATGAAGCTAGATACAATACAAAAGCATGCAGGAAAGGTGTATGAAAATAAAAATGTAAATGGTAAAGAGAAATATATTGTCAAATGGAAATATTTGGAGGAATGTCGACATATCTAATGTGTGGAAGAATACAAAAAATATTTAATAAGTTAAAGGAAACTTGAGGCAAGTGGAGGAACCATCATATCTCAATTTGAAAAGATGATGGAAAGAAGTTTGTTATCCAAGACGATACAATTGAGAACTGTATTTCACATCTTATGTAAAGGTCGTCCTATGATATATTATCCAGACCACATGAGATTTCTATATTTTCTTCACGTGCCAAACTTTCCATATTCTCATTGGTCTGTAACTAGTGGTTGGGAATGGGCAACTTATCTTGCTCAAGTAGAAAATGATGATTTGAAATAGGAGATTACAAATGCTAGGGTTTTGGAATTGTCTTTGGATGAGGTTATGGCTATAGATAACACTTCATGGATCTACATGAGAATTTATATGGTTAATGACCATATTAGGCATTCCTATGTACTTGCGATTAAAAATATGAGAGAGACTTCTACAGCTGGAAATATTTATGAACTTGCTCTTAATAGTTTAAAGGAAAGTGGTATGGATCATGTAATGATTGCAAAAAAGTTGGTATGTGTTGGAGTAGATGGAGCAGTGGTATTGCAAGGACAAAGGAACGGTCTTTTTGTTAGAATATAACTATTAGCTTCACCATATATGCTTGTTATTCATTGTATGGATCATGGGATGAATCTTGCATTTAAAATAGTAAGTAAGTTTCCATCAGTTTCAAAAGTTAAAGATCTTGTACGTGAGACTCATGCATATTTTTCACGTAGTCCCAAACGATATTTAGAGTTTCAACAATTTACAGATGGTGTTACAGATGGAAAATAACTATTGAAAGATGTTGATACAAGATGGATCTCATTAAATGGTACAACTCGAACAATATTTAGTAAGTTCAAATATTTGGTAGGATTGATGTATGAAAATCTCTACAATGTAGACAAAGCTGAAGATCTTCTTTTTCGACTTGTTATCACCATAATTTTTTTTTTTTAAAACTTGGACAGTTTACCTTGTTTTAGTCATGGTCTTAGATAGGTGTTAAGTCATTTTAAGTTTTTAGGGGTTAAGTGATAGGGTTAGAGTCTCATTTTCATTGCAAAATAAATTATAACAACCTTATCCTATACCTTGAGTGTCTAATATCATGTTTTGAAAGTATAGTTTTTAACCATTTAAAAAAAAAATGATTAAGCCATGAAACCACGTTTTCGTAGCACAGACAGTGTTAAAAACTACTTTTTCACTATGCAAACGTTTCTCTTTTCGTAGCGCAAAACCCTAAAATTACATTAGGTGTGCTACGAAATCAGGGATTTGTAGCATGTCTTGTGAGTTATCAAATCCATCAAAATTCCGTTAATCTTTCATGATTAGGTGTCAGTTAGGAGTCCTTTCTCATACATGCCATCATTCATAACCATCATGACATTCGTTAGAGGTCATTTATGTTAGTCATTTTCAAATTCGAAAAGGGTTGGTTCCTGGTTTTATCTTCTTATGCAAGAAACACCTCATGCATGCCCCTGTTTCAAATGGTAAGCTCATGGTAAGTAGAAATCAAAGTTTCTCTCAGTTATCAACCAAGGTTGAATCCCTAATCAAGTGAGGCTGAATTCCTATTTCAAGGGAGGAAGCTTATTCTGAAATCAAGCGAGGCTAATATTACAAGTTTCCAAGACACACACAGGAGTTTAAAGGGAAATATGACAGGAGAAAGAAAGAATCATAGGTCAGGCCATTGTTTAAGGATGGACCCTAAAAGCATAGAGGCTCTAACCAAAGACAAATTAGTTGAGGAGGCCTTCAAAAATACATGATGTTGGAAATTATGTGAAAAATTCCACGGAGGTAATAATGAAGTGACAAAAGAGTTCGCTCTTCATTTCACAGGTTCAAATACAAAATTTGGAGCCTTAAACTTGACAATTTCCCCTGGGATCATATCATTAGTGACAAAGATTCCAAGGGGAGAAGAAAGATGGTTCAAAAATTTTAGGTTTGAGATGGAACCTTGTAAAATTTTTCTGAAGCTAGGGTTTGTAGAGACAAACTTAACTAAAGCAGTGCCAAGAAGCTACATCAAGAACACCTATGCCAACCTGCTCTACAACATTCAAAGGTATTTCACCTGTGAGGGAAGATACCATAAAGTGTATTCTTATCATTTCAAACTCCTGTTGCATTTTACTGGAATGATTTCTTTGGATTTGCCTTTCTTCTTGTTTCGAAGTTTAACTAAGATGGCAGATAAAGTGCAAATGAAATCTCAATATTGTGAAACTTTACTTTTTCATCATGGTCTAGTTAAATTGATAGCTTTATATGAACTTCATAAGGATAAATATAGAATGGTAAACATTTTTTTTTTATGTGGATTTGGAATGGAAACAAAAGAAACAGGTATTAGCCCTAAGGCCAAAGAATAGTCACCATCAGAAACGAGTGACCTTACAAAGACAAGATACAAAATATTTTTCAAGTTGAAACCCAGAAAGCAAGTGAAAGATGCAGAAATCAAATAATCAGTGATCATTCAAAAGACTCCTCAACCTGCACAAAATAAGACAACTAAAGTTAATGAAACATTACAGGAACAATCAACTAGCAAATCAGTCCAGAAAAGATTGACTAGAAGTCAAATAGCAAAGGAAAAGGGTAAAACAGTGGTTTCAGGAGAAAGTCTACATTTAAAGGGTGATTTGAATGATATTTTGCAGGCTATTTATATTGAATAATCCCCATTGGTCCAAGAAGACTTCATAAAATTGGATGAAGGGAAATCTAAGAAGATGAGATTTTCTAAAAGGCTAGATTTTGATGAAGAGATTTCAGAAGTTTGTATTCAAGCCAAGAAAGCCTTTAACCAGGCTATCAAAAAAGTTACAAGAGCTAGATATGGAGTTAGAGATAACAGGGAAAGTTTCTAATGTTTATGAAGAACATATATACCTATCATCACCAATGCCTGAAGCTGAAAAAAACAAAGTTTTTCATACTCTAACAGAAAAGAGCAGTCATGAAGAAATTGAAGAGAAGTTGAGATTAGGTAATTTTGAAATTGCTAAGCTCAAGAGGAAATCAAGAAGACATACTACTGAGAAGAAAAATTTCAATAGAATAAAGGCTTTGTGGGAGATTGAAAGAGTTTCAAAGCCTAAAACAGTCAGTAGTGAAGCTCAGTATTTTACCTAGACTGTTCCTGCAATCAAAGAAGCTATATTTGTGAGAATGATAAATGTCAAATTAAGGGCTAATAATAGGAGGTTGAAGAGGTAGATTGAAGACCTGGAAATTCAAATGAAAAAATCTGAAGGTAAGCTGCAATAGAGATAAAACAGGGCAACAAGTAATAAATCCTTAAATCAGTTTTGTTATTGAGAAGGAGTTTATTTTTTGAGGAATAAACTTTTAAAATTGAAATTTTTTTT
This sequence comes from Pinus albicaulis, assembly GCA_034641835.2. Lineage (NCBI taxonomy): Eukaryota > Viridiplantae > Streptophyta > Pinopsida > Pinales > Pinaceae > Pinus > Pinus albicaulis. Next base: position 182,703,654 of record CM076580.1, read on the forward strand.
CTTGTTAATATCTATGGAAATCATTGAAGATGTTCAAATATCCTTAAGATTGCAAATTTTGGAAAAAAAATTGTAAAAGTGGCATACACAACAGTTTCGTAGCGCACTATGAAATTGTTGTAGGTGAATTTTGGGCATTTTTCATAGTTTTTTTGGGGGTAAAAATAGTTGATATCCAAGTTTTGATGTTGCTGATGATGGATTTATGATTATATATGAGGATTTAAGTATCAAAGTAGATGAATGAATGGTTAAAGGAATTTTTTAAAGTAATACAAATTCTGCGCTACGAAAACAAATGCTATTTTCGTAGCGTAGATATATCCCATCTCCTTTATACCTTTTCGATGTTTATTTTTGAACAGGTGGAAGGGTAAGGTTACAAGGCAATGATATCACCTGTCACGTATCTTGAATAGTCAATATTGCCAGCAAAAATGTTCGAAGATCATCAATGAAGATAAAGGCTTAATTGCAGAAAACATGTTCCCTGGTTTTCAGGAAAGATGATACATGGGTCAGTAGGATATCATAACAAGGTTAAAGGCATCGTGAAGGTCGAATATATGGAGAAGAAACTGTCAAAGATTATATTTAAGTCTTATATAAGGTTGTTTTAGACATAATAAGGAGTTTCGATCCTATTTGTATTAGGAGTCCTAAAGAGAAATTTAATTGTCAATTGTAATTAAGAGTTTTTTTTAGAATAGATAGGTGTCAAACTTAGAAATTTTAATTCTCCTAAAGATGGATAGGGGAATCCAATATTTTAATGATGAATCTATAATAGACATGAGGTTGAATTCCTCAAGGTTGGAATTTTTCATTACCAAGCAAACTATGTTATTGTAGCAGACTGTGTATTTTCAGCTTAATACAGATTGGCTTTACTACTCAAGATTCACAAAGAGATTTTGGGTGTTTGATATCTCTATGGCTTTCCACATCTACCTATTTACAGTGGTATGAACATGTGTTACTTAGAATTCATTGGAAAATGCTCTAACTTCCTTCACATGTTTGTAGACTGTGTTGTTATTCACTGTGTTACTGTTTTGTTTATAAAACTAAAATTCTAAGTGCCCTAACTTCCATGTTGAGCTGATGTTCACGTTTTTTTGAGACATATCATGGCTCCATAGGCCAATAGATGTTTTTTAATCAGTAATTCAAATAGTTATACAATTTTAGCCATTTTATTCCTAGAGTTAGCCATCTAATCCTTTATCAAAAATATTAAACTCATTGAGAGAGCCCTCTCAGGTTGAGCAGGCTAAGCCTCAACCAAAAGTCTAGTTCAAAATAGTTACTCAGAGTGGAATGCTTTCAACCATAGGTATGTCATGAAACAGTTACTCAGAGTCTACTTGATCAGTGGCCGATCAGTGTCAGATTTTTTGATAACATGACTAACTGATATAGAAACATTATTGACATTGGTTGGAATTCTTCCTATGCTACATGAAATGAATTTCCTCGTGAAAATGTCTCATAATCACACAATGTATATTACCAAATACAAAAATGAATGAAAATCAACATGCCTTGCATTAGATAATTTTTATATGATTCCAGACTCTTTCACTGGTCCAGAGTTTACAATTTGGACTAAGATCATCAAAATAGGAAATACTGAAATTTTTTTGACGTTTGATGAAAAAGGGATACTATGTATTGCAGTACGTGGGTATATGGTCCCCTTTCATTATATTAGTAAGACGGGACGAGTCACCAAATATTGCCCCGTGTCAAGAGACCAATTTGATAATATTGTGATTTCAGTGAGACAAAATTTGATAGAAATTGCAATATCACTATCATTAGAGATAAGAGAACGATTTCCACGAGATGAATTGTTTGAGGCCATGTGTGTGGTATACCCTTAATATTGGAATGATTTTCAATGTCCAAGAAATTTAAAAACCAATTTTCAAAAGAGATTAAAATGTTTAGTAGGCCACTTTTGCAAGAAAGTCTCGATACATGGAGAATAGATTGAAGGCATTTTAGATTCATGAAAATTGTATCAACAAGGTGGACGATTTGTTGAAACAATGTTGAAGCAATCCTTTTTTGGAGAATCTTAATGAAAACAGTGTTATAACAAGATTATGGAATACTTTAAGTGCTAGCCAATACCTGGAAGAAAACATATCAAAATATTCCAAATTAGCAGATTTGTGTCAAACCATGATTTTGGGATCAGTGGAGGATCAGAGAATGTTTAGTGCACTATCATTCTTGAAGTCAAAGTTGAGGAACAAGCTTGATAAACATGTGGATACATGTTTAATATTATATGTAACAAAGTATGACATTAACAATTTTCCATATGAAAAACCACTAGCGCTTTGGCGATCAAATTGTGATAGAAGGAGAGAAAACAATATAACAAATTTATCTAATGAACTTGATACAAAACATAATCTTTTGGAGGCTCATAATGATAGTACATCTGGAGAAAATCATGTTCGCAATGTATAAAATGACGACCAAGATGAGAAATGGGAAATTGAAATACCCTAGGACTCTTATTTTGGTATACATGTTCCGTTGATCATGCAATATTACTATATCTCAAATTTAGGTAAAAATGGGTTCTATATTTTATATTTTTCATTGTAATGTTGCAGTTGCATTTCTTTCATGTGTGTTATTTTAAGATTGATGTTTCATATTTAATCCTTACATTGTTTGTTTCTTATTTCTGATAGGAAATGAAGTTGGATTTGATGAGGTTGGGACCTATTTCTTTTCAAATAGATAGTGTCTGACTAGTATTAAATGATAAATAACTAATTTAACAAGAGTAACGCAAAGCGTCAATGGGCTCATTCAAGTACATGAAACTACCTTGATGTCTAGCTCTAACATCTTGGAAAATTTTAATGGTATATATGTTACTTGTGTTTGGGTAATTTTTCTGAGTTTTGAGTTTTATATTTTCTTGGAAAATAATTATTGATAATTGGAAAATGTGTGATTTTATATTAGTATTGGAAATGAAGATGATTTTGATATTTGATTGGAAAGGAAGTCGAATTTGATGATGTTGGGACCTATTTCTTTTCACATAGATAGTGTCCTAGTATTAAATGATAAATAACTAATTTAATAGGTCTAACGCTAAGCAACAATGGGCTTATTCAAATACATGAAATTGTGTTTATGTCTAGCTTTGATATCTTTGAAAATTTTAGCGGTTTGTTTATTTGTTTTTTAGAGGATTTTGTTGAGTTTGAAATTTTTGGTTTGTTTTGGTCAAAGATATTTTTAGTCCCTTGAATGCTTATGGTTGTGATATCATGCATCTATTGATAGATCTAGTTTTATTATTATAGTCATTATTTTTTTCTGTATATATTTGATATTTTGAGGAAAGATGTTTTATTTCCTTTCACTTTGTGCCATGATTTCAACATCTTCACCTTTTAGAATATAGTAAAAAAAAATTATTATAGATTTTTCTTGTAAAAGAATTATTGATATTTGAAAAGGAAAATAAGCACTGGGTAGCTAAGAAAAGAGAAAAACGGTCTATGTACTAGGTTCATGTGCATGCATCATAGGAGACCCATTAGCATGAGCCCAAAATTCCTTTTATGCAATTACACTTTTGATGCCAAGGTGGAGCTGAGTTTGTTGACCTAGGAAGAACAATGGCAGTTGATCATAACGCTGAGATTAGAATGTTGGTTTCACAAACAACTGACCATGCCACCAATGCTGGTGGAACCAAAGGAACCAAGGTTGTTTTGGGAAGCATAGAAGGTAGCCATGGTTACCTAACATTTAGTAGAAAGGTATTCTTATGTTGATTGCAAATTCCCAGAATATCTTGAAATCTGATGGTTACAAGAGGGTCATTTGTTTGACCTTTCTAGTGACAGTCAGATTCCTAGATATTCCTAGAATCTGAAATCCTCATAAGTTCAGCAATCGGTACAATAGCATGCGTTTATTTTTAAGAGGTAACATGTTTAAATCAAAAATCACTAAATACCCCTTCCTAGATTCACATATGTATTCCTTAAAAGATTTTAATATTCAAGTAACTCTTTATTATTGTAATTAACTACAGGGAGAATTTTTTGGGTAGTTTGATTGTCTACTGGGTGTTCTATGTAAATGAATGAGTGTATTCATGTCATTTGTGTGCAGGAGTTCTTGATACAAAATGTGCACTCTCTTCAGGAATACAAAGGGCACACAGACAACTTTATTTTATATCTTCTTCCTAGAACACCCTATTCACATGCTGAATATACTCTAAGTGATCTGTTAGATTTTACTAGCATTGAAATATAGTACACTTGCTTTCTGTTCTTATAAATTTAAGACTATATGTTGTTGTGTAAGCAAGAGGTCTTCTTTACACATTGCAGTATACTAGTTTTCAATACATTACATCTTCTTCCTTCTTGCTCTAGACATATGAAAAATACTTGATCTCCTCCAAACAAGTAGTAACTTATGGTGAGATAGTGACAGTCACTCCTCATAGGCTAAGAGCACTGCAAAATGCCAAGTATAGATTCATAATATCCCAATTCTTAATTTTCCTATTATTTCAAAAATTTATTAATGTATGTAGGATCTAAACGAATTTTGTGTTGATGAAGGTTTATTACATACTTGGAGATAATCCTATGAGGATGTCATACATCGTTGGATATGGTTCCCTCAATCCAAAACTTATTCATCACAAAGCCTCTTCTCTTCCCTCCAAGGCCAATCATCCTCAACCCATTCCCTGCAAAGAAGGCTTCTAATCTCTATACAAAAGTGCACCCAATCCCAACATATTGGTGGGAGCTGTGGTGGGAGGTCCAAAAAACATGGATAGGTTTACTGATGTGAGAAAAAATTATGATCAATCTGAACCTTCCACCTACATTAATGCATCCTTAGTGGGTTCCCTTGCTTATTTGGCCGAGAGACTGATGTTAAACTTCTGAAATTTCTTCGTGCCAGAGATTTTAGGGTGAATGATGCATTCATCATGTTGTAGAATAGTGTGGCATGGAGGAAAGAATTTGGTGCTGACAGTATAGTCGAAGAGGATCTGAAATTTGATGAGAATCTGAATTCAGTGGACTTCATGCATTCTTATGATAAAGTGGGCCACTGTGTGTGCTACATTGCTTATGGGATTTTTCGAGACAAGCAGTTCTACCAGAAGATCTTTGGAGACGATGAGAATCTGAAGAATTTTCTGAGATGGAGGGTCCAAATTATGGACAAGGTCATGAAGCTCGTTGATTTCAAGCCTGATGTTGTCAATGCCATGATTAAGATCACATATCTTAAGAATATGCCAAAGAGAGAATTGAGCACCGCATCAAACTAAATTCTTCCAATTTTACAAGATAAATACCCAGATATGGTAGCAAGAAAGGTATGTAACTGCTCAAAAAACATTTTTTTTTCCTTTTCCAAGCTTGCCTATAAAAATATATCTGAATGAATTTAAATGATCAAAAGGATGATGTTAGATGTCCTCGTATATCTGGCGTCTTGAGAATTTTGGCACACAAAAAATTGTAATTTCTGATGCATCTCTATATATTTATTAAAGTTATATATATATATATATATATATATATATGTATACTTAACAGGAATAAGAAATCTAAGATACCTTTGCGTAGATATGATCCTGTGATTTGAAATGGAAGCATGATAGAGATGTGCCCTGGATTCCTGTTTTAATGGTTATTTTGATCATTGATCAGTTTTAGGCACCCTGATCCGTGATTTGACACAAATATGATCGACTTTCTTGATGAATCGATTACAAACCATGACAATGTTAGCATCCCTATAATCTCTTAAGGCATTTGCATTTGAGGAATGAAATCTTCCAATTTCATTACATATCTTAGTTCACACCTGAATTTTGATCAACCTACAGTGGCATGTTTATTGTTTTGATAACCTACCTTGAATGACTGGCTATGATTGTACTGGAGCATACTTCTGATCAGTTTAAGTAATGACCTAAGTGAAGACATGTGTTACTTTCTCTTGGCATATTTAAGTTGAAGAAGTGAAAGGGCATCAAAATTAAGATCTCATCATTTGCATAGTAGTTGTGTTGTCAAGCAGTCTCACTATATACAATAGCTTTATTTTATTGCAACAGTAAGCCTCAAGGTTCATCATTGCCCTGCAGCAGTTGCTTAAGACTATCATTGCGGTGTTTTGATACAACACCCTTGTGAAAATAACCTTTTTTATGACAATAATCCTAAAGTGTTCATGATAGTCGTGGGCCTAACTGAAGTATACCTGCGGTGAGTAAGTTCTGAAGATCGTACAGTTTTTCTAAGCACAAAAATATTCTAGAGTTTTCTGGCATGATATTATATTCATTCACACTGTCTTGAATGATTGGTTTGCAGAACAATGCCAACAACCTGAAGCGATCCTAAAAGGCATCAATAAGCCTAAACCTTGTGGTATACTCTTCATAGGAAGAAGCTTCAAAAGAAAAAGGCATCATCACACTTAAGGTATGATTGTCATTAACACATGAAAAACAGAGAATAGTAGGCAGGTTGCTTCAGATGCATTTTATCAATGTATGATACTAGCTGATATAAATTGACCAGAGACTTTAAGTTTGTTTGAACAAAGACATTAGATGCACCGCTAAGAGGGATGATTACAATAATCAATAAGATAGTAACATTGAATTTAATGACTAAGAGAGCTTGATGAGTTGAGCAATAGAAATTAGATTGGCTAATCAACATAGTGTTTTTAGGCAGTGAAGTGTAGGAGTCTAGGAGCAGTGACTATGGACATTTGGAGCAGTGGTGGTGGTAACTCTAGTTGTGAATCATGGAAATAGTTGGAGGCGCAATACTTGTGTATGGTAGCAACCATTCACATATTTTTCTAGCAGTTGGAGCAATGCAAGTTCATGCAACACCTTTGTGTTGGCACCTTTGGGTACCCCTTGGAAGTCTGGCAGCTAGGAGTGAAAAAGTGCATGGCACATTGGAGCAGTTCCTTGTAACAATCCTTATGATCATGAAAATAGAGATACCTTGAAGAAAGTGCATAATGTATTTTATGTCTTGACAAGCACAATAAGGAGAAGACCCCGATTTTGGCATATTGGTTGGGTAATTGGGCACTTTGATGCATTACGTTAGGAGATTATAAATAATGGTATTATGGATATGGATGCCTGAATGTGAAGGACCCCTCCTCATCATGGATTGGAGAATTTGATGCATTGGTAGCATTCATTTAGCATTGAAGGATAATGCATCATTTTTGGGATGATCTCATGAGAGGATTTATTCACCCTGGTTGAAGAAGGACCATGATGATTCTTCAAAATTTTCCTCTCTGACATAAAGCAAGCTTCCTAAAATTTGGTTATTACAGTTGCATTGTGGAAAGTATCATTTCTCATATGAGGAGCTTGTGATTGAAGGCTAGATTATCACCTAAAGTAAGGCCTTAGGGGAGCCATAAAATACCTGGAAAAATGACCCAATGAATTTTCTTGCCCAATGATTATTGATAAACGAAATTCATGACAGCTGAGTATGATGAGACTGATGATGGTTTGATATATATCTCTATTACCTTAGATGTTGCATGATTATGATTAATGTTTTTGGTACATGAACCTATGGGTAAATAATAGGAAGGGGGAAGATTGCAGATAGCTCGATGATTATGGAAATTGGATGAGATATGTCATTTTGATGATGTCTACCTATCAGATGATGACCCTATCATTTATCGATGTAAATTTAAGATGGAAGACCTAGACTTGATGTACTATTTTTTGTGGTTAAAGATATGATGAGATGGAGCAGTATATATATATATATATATATATATATATATATATATATATATATATATATATATATATATGTATGTATATATATATTGTGGGATCCCTAGTGTTTCTTGAAAAACACCTACCATTTGCCTCATTATAAAGATTTGAATCGATCTATGAATGAGCCTCATATATTAGATTGCTGCTTGTTGGGATATATTTGTGATTATATTACCTATGGTCGGAGATACACTACCAATTCCATGGATATTCTAATGATGGTGTGATGGGTGGAAAGAGAAAAAGAAATCATAATTCCTCTATATTATTACAATCACCTATTTAGGGAAAACAAAACACAAGAAATACATAGTGGCTATTTATTTTTTCGAGATACTATACAATTTCTAGGAGAAATAAAATTAAATATGTATACATTTTTGTCAACACGAGACATCATAGAAAGGTTGAAAGTGTTTTTTATTCGAAGCACATTGATGAAGCCGTTATATCTAAGCACATTGATGAAGCTATTCTAAAATATTATCAACGTCGCCTTTGTAAGTAAAATAATTATGTTTTTAATTCTTAATAATCATCTCACTATCACTATTATGTTTAGCAACACACATGAGTATTGTTTCTCAAGGGAGTGACATAGAGGAGCATTGTTTCTTAATGAAGTGATACAAAGGAGAATTATTTATCAAGGCAATGACACAGGGGAGGATTTCCCGCTCTAAGAAAGGTATTATTATGCTTCCAAAGCATATTGTTAAAGAATGTTTGTTGGGGGTTTTTAGTCTCCTTTAGGACCTTAAACATTGATGTATTTTAAGTGAGAGTTGGATTGTGTGGTTATTAGGTTGGTTTGGATTTTTATGCCTTGAATGTTGTGATGGAATCACCACTTCAAGATACTGGGTCTATCATCATAAAACATGAAATTCCACAGATATGCCACTATTATGTTAACCCTTATTCACAGGAGTGTCAGGTTTACATGTTGAATATTCTACTTATGTAAGAGTGTTCATAATGAACGTTGAATCATATAAAAATTGAGCTTATCTCATGGGTGTCGAGATAGTCATCACATGAATCTGAGTTTTTTCCTTCATACACATTCTAAAACTATCTTTATAAGACAGTTTGAGAGAAGGTAAATATCTTGTCCCAAGAGTTACATTCACTATAGTCACAAGGACACCACACCCATTACATCATGAAGATATTATAGGTGTGCCAAGTTTTTTGTTGAGAGACCAAACATGTTTGTCACCTCTAAATGACAAAATATATGCTTAGATAGTCATTATACAGTAAGATATCAAATGAATGTTTAATATATTGCCACATTCATCCTGAAGAACATATGTTTGTTGAGAATGTCTTGTAATACGAAATCTATAATATTTTTTAGGTTGTTTGTCAATATCTCAAGACATATATGTTTAGGTCCATTCATACTTTTCAGAAATATGTATAAGATCTATCTCCAAACAACCACTTAGATAATCACCATATGAACTTGAATTTCATTTACTTAAATGCTGGAAACTGAGGCATCTGAATCCACAAATTTAATCCGTTATTTGAATTTCAGAGGCATGAACTCATATTTACAAAATATAGGATGATATTAATTTTTTTTAGCATAGGATATGTATCGAGAAGAAACGAAGTAGAAAAGTAAGTAGGCACTTACATGATACTACAAAATATTTCTTAAAATGATAGTTAAAGGGTCCATTGGATTATATGAAATTCAATTTGTTGGTGTAAGGATTTTATTTACATAAGTCATAATGATAAAACAATGACTAGATCTACCCATTCAACATAAATGATAAAGACACTCAACTACAAGTTTCAAAGCAGTGAAGAAATCAGAACTTTTTCCACGTTTGAATGGATATGACTTTTATGGCAATCGTATGATAAAACTGGCCTTTGCGTCCAAGGCATCAAATTCATTTAGCATAAGATTTATGATTTTTAAATTTGACGGAACACTCGATATTGTTAGGTATTAAATTTTAGTGTTTGTTTTTGTTCTGTGATTAGATGGTGGGGTATATTTCTGAACAAAAATCCGTTTTTGGTGAGGATTTGTTGAAATGTCTTCTTAGAATATTTCTATGTAGAAAAATTAACTTGCTAATATGGAATTTTTAAGTCATCTTAGATGAAGAGCATACTATATGCTGATGATGTTACCCAAAACAAACTCTATGTTGCTTTATTGAATAATTAATGATATGTTTTTCTTTCATGAAATTTTTGGATCCTCAGTCTCGATTTGTCAACTTCTGTTGGACACAAGGAAATACGTGCCTCCCTTGGTTAAATCTCATTTTTTAGCATAAGTGTGGTGTTGTTTTCAAATTTTTTGGAAATTAGTAGCTACATAATTATTCTGTCCTTCTAGAGTCCTAATCCCAATTTGTAAATTTGTATTTTGAAAAATATATTTATATCTTTGATGTCCAATGGTACTTCCCTTATGCACGCAGAAGGGTCCTTACCACTCCCCTGGTCTATCAGGATGAAAATTGCATTGGGTGCAGCAAAATGTCTGGAATTTCTTCATGAAGGTGCTGAAATACCAGTGATTTAATGGGATTTTAAAACACGCAATATTTTGTTGGATTCGGTTTGTACCTACAACTTCAAAACTATGATATGGTTTAGTGTTACACTTTGGATTCTCTTAATTCTTTATGGAGAGATATGTACTTGGCGCTGGAATACAATGTGAAGCTGTCTAATTTCAGACTAGAAAAAGATGGACCTGAGGGAGACAACATCCATGTTTCAACTCGAGTTATGGGAACATATGGTTATGCTACTCCAGAATATGTAATGAATGGTGAGCATTTTAACCAGTTTAAAACCTGTGGCAATAATATCTTGGTGAGGAAATTTTAATATTAATACAGATCAACAAGATTTATAGCCTCTTTAAGGGTCCTATCTAGTAAATGGGGCAAGTAACAAACTGAAATTTTTTTTTTGTGATAATTTTTCAGGTATCATCCTATTGGCCTAATGTTGAATGTAGACCAACCAATGTTCAAGACTCAGGATAGTTTATATGAGGTTGAGTTTTCCTTAATTTATGAAAAAAGTATCTAAACATGCATACGTCTACTAAAAGAAACATGTGTTTGGTGATACATATTTAAGTTGATCTCAGTGTACTTTTCATTGGACTCTCTCTTATTCTTGACTTACAAATTTGCACAGGAATTTCCTTTTTTACATTGCCTATTACTGATGTGAATTTTAATAAAAGTTAAAATAGACATTTCAAATATTTTCAACGGTAAACAAGACTAACTGAGTCAATGATTAAGGTTGGAAGTCAGGAAAATTTTCAAAATGCATTTTTGTTAAGTGTCTAGATGGATGCATCCAACAATAATCCTATTAAGACATTTAGATGGAGAGGTTATTATAATACAAAATTTGGCTTTCTTCAGTTCATACTATCTAGGTTTTTAGCTTTACTAGTTCACACTCTACTGTTTTAGACATCTTTCAGGCTTCAAAATCAGTCATCTCCTACCATCTGAAGCTAAACTGAATAATCCCTGATGTAGAACTTTGGATAAATTGGAATATCCGACCTTGTGCACATAGGATGCTCTTTGCAGAGACCCAGATCAGTGGGAAGGAGGGTGTATTATGTGATTGTAAAAAGGGCCTCAACATAGATACTATTGCAAGGGTCTCATGGGCGGAGGTAAGAGTTTTCCTTAAAATATCATGAATCTGCATACTGAGGTGGCACTGCTCTCTTCCTGTAACTTATTTCTTCTATGTGTGAGCTCTACAAAGGAGGGAGGTGATCATCCTGTTGTGTAGCTTGATGGGAGTTATTCTAAGGCTCCTCCATTTCAGTCAGTTGTGGGTGGAAAAGCCAACAAGTCAAATTCTGCCCTGGCTGGATGAATTTAAAACATCAAAGCTTATTTATTCAACATAATAAAAAATCTATTGTTTCAAGAGATACTAATGTTGAAGTCATATAAGGAAGCCTTTGTTGCCTACATATTAGATAAAACCTGTGTACAATGCAAAACTTTGTAGTGATATATTTTGCTAATATTTGAAGTGTTTTCTCCCACTTCTAGCATCCAAATATACAATTCATATAACCTATAAAATTATAATATAGCTTCATACATTGCGGTGCTCTCTCTAAAAAAGGTTCTGAGAAATCCCTAAGCTCATAAATATTTCCTTCACTGAAAACTATCAAGTATTTACATCTAAAATAATTTGAATAGGAATAGTTTTCCTTCCCATAAAACATATTGGTCCCCATTTTTTTACCATATTCTTCATCTCATGGATCTATTTGCAAATCAGTAGGGAGTTCTAATAATTCTATAGAATCTAGATTTGCACGACAATATTTTTGCTAGAGTTTTCTCTTCATGGATTTTTTTATTATGGGTCTGTTTAAATTGGAATATTCTGCTACTTTCATGATCACTAATCAAATTCATCACCACTACTACACATGGGATCATCACCAGGAGCTACATAAACATCATTTGGCTCAGAGTCCGAGGACTCCTCAAACTCCTCTCCAACCTCAATATAAGTGCCAGTAGTAGCATGAGCAACAACTCTACACTTAGAAGAACTAAAAGAACACATTTTCCAAACTGCACGAGAACTACTTCCATCACGAGTCACCCTGTACCATGCTTGGTCTCGGTGGTTCACTTCCTTCAACTCCTAGTTCAACTTCATTGGAACCAACACCCCAAACTCCACTAGAAAATGATTCACCATTTTGTACTAGTGATTCACCATTTGTACTGGTGATTCTCCATGATTTTATAAGATAATATAATATCGTGAGAGATTCACTAAAAAAATTATATATACATATTATATTATTAATAAAATTTCCTTCCATTTTTCATTGTTATCATGGTAATTCGCCCAATTATTATACATATAAATTTAGGGGGGTTCTTAAAATTTTCCCTGGTCATGGTAGAACCCGAAATATTTTAGTGTTTGCCTCATATATTTCCAGCTCAATTTATCATAGGCTTTAGCCAGGTAAAGCTTGATCATCATCCCCAGCTTCCTAGAATTTTTCAGCGAGTGGATCACCTCATGGGTAAGGATGATACCATCTAGAATCTATCTCCCTTCCACAAGGCTAGCATGTTCCAAGGAAATAAGCTTTGGGAGAAAAGGTTTTAGTCTATTTTCCATAACTTTCGTGATAATTTTATAGAGGAAATTACATAGAGCTATCGACCGAAACATACCCATTTGTTCCGCTCCATGCTCTTTTGGAATAAGGGTGGGGAAGGTTGAGTTGAAGGCCTTCAGAATTATGCCTATTTTCTGGGAGTTCTCTACAATGTCCACTAGTTTTTTCGTCATTAGATCCCAACACCTTTAAAATATGTTGGTTTTGAACCCATCTCTGCATGGGGCTTTTCCTCCTTCCATCTTCTTAACCGCTTCCTCCACCTCTGTCATTTATATTCCGCGCATCAACATTTGGTTATTCTCAGCCAATACTAGGTAAGATATGTTGGTAATTATCTTTTTTATATCAGGGCCTCTATCTTCCTCAGTCTTGTGGAGCAACCCTAAGAAAAAGTGGTTAAGGTTCCGCTCGAGATCTTCTTGAGTTTCCACATATTAGCCATCAGAAATTTTTAATCAAGCTATTTGATCTCTCTGGCTATGTTGTATGGTGGTTGTATAGAAGAATATTGTATTAATGTACCCATCCTTAAGCCATAAGTTTCTAGACTTCCGCTGCCATCGGATCTCCTCCTGCCTTTCCTGCTGGGACAACTCCAAGAGGAGTCCTGATTCTATTTCCCTCTTCTCATCATTGTATCTGCCCTGCATCACTCGTTGTTGTAGCTCCTCTATCTGTCCTTATATTCTCTATTTTTCCTATTGTATATTGTCGAAGGATTCTTTGTTCTATCGCTTCAAACCCTCTTTTATGTACTTTAGTTTCTACTATAGGAAATACATTTTGGACCCTAAGGGTGCCTCAAATTCCCCCCACCATTCTCTATTAAGGTCATGGAAAAAAGGGTGAGAAAACTAAAATATCTGAAACCAAAAGGGAGTTTTCAAATTCCCACCTATGTGAAGCTGGCACAGATATACTGGCTAGTGATCAGACCCAGCCACCAGAAGGACTATGGCCAAAATCTCTCTTCCCCCTGTCAGAACAAATTCGGACACCAAGAACCTATCTAGCCAGGAGGCTATGTGTCGAGATCCATAACATTTGTTTTTTCAGGCGAATAGGCTATTAGTTGTTTTCAAATCAACCATGTGGAAGTCCTCAATAAATTAATGTAATATATCACTCATACCACTGAGGTTCCTTATTCCCCATTTTTTCTCCCCCAGATTCCCTATCAAATTGAAATCTCCTCCTAATATCCAATGCTTGTCCCCACCCAGCAGCGAAGATTATGAATACCTTCTAAGAATGTTGGTTTTAGAGCCATTTGAAAAGGCTCATAGATGTTCTTCATCACCCCCCGAACCGAGGTGCACAAGACTACATGAAAGTGAGCAGAGAGGGAGTGGGGATAGACCATAAAGTCTGAGAGGCTAACGAATGAATGGTTCCAAAAGATATGTATCACTCCAGTGATTCTCCTTGCATCCACTTTAATTACTTCCGAGCCTCTCCAGATGTATTGGTTGATATTCTTCAGTTCTTCACCACTACACTTTGTCTCTTTAAGGAAGAGGACCAATGGTCTCTCCACCTCTATTTTCCTTTTTATCAATTTTTTTTGAAGTTTACTGTTACATCCTCTTACATTCCAAGAGAGCACTTTCATGAGGAATATTTTGAAATGGCGAGGAAGGCATCCTCAATAGTAGGGTATTTCCTAGATGCCACCACTTTATCCCCCGCTTCTTATATTCTCTGGGAATTTCTGTGTCTCCCTCTTCTTTTTCTTCTAAGATCTTCAAGGAATCTAAAACCACTCCCAACGTTTTCGAACTCTTGGATTTAATGATAGCCTCCCTTAATAGAGCCACTTGTTGGAAAGTTATGTAACCAAATCTTGGGTCCACGTAGGCCTTCTCAATACCATTTAGGTCTAACTCCCCTATATCCACATCTTTTGTCTCATCCCCATGTCTGTTATCCTCCTGGGTAATCTCCTCTTTTGTTTCCTTAGCAAGTGCCTCTAATATTACTCCTTCCTTCATTCTTTCTCCGCCCCATCGCTAGTCCCTTCCTCAGTGACGTTCTTTAGGGCCTCGAACTTGTTCTCCGTCTATGGATTCTTGTGCACTTTTGTCCCTAGGTTTTTCTTTTCCTATCTCTTTCTATTGACAACCTTATCGAATCCTTCTACATCCTTATCCCCACTGGTGTTCTTTGTTGAAGCAGACGGGGAGTTTAGAGGGAATTCACAGAACAAGTGGCCATGCTCATGACATCATCTACATCTAAAAGGAATATGTTCATAGTCTATTTCTTGGAACCAGTCCTAATTTTGCTAGTTCAAGTTCACTCCTTCTATTAGTTCCTTCGAAATATGTAGGTACAGATAGATTTATGCATAGTAGACATACCTCATTTTCTTTCTTTGTGGAGCTAGCTTGATAAAGGACCCCAGGGCATTGCGTATGTCTTCCAAAATCTTTGGGTGCCAAAATTCCGTTGAGAGGGAGTACAGTCTCAGGCAGACTAGAGCCACCAATAGATCCCCTTTGTCTGGGTTGAATTGTTTCTTCCACAAATTTAGATACAGTCCTGCTAAGTTGTAGAAATACAGGCCTTCATCAAACACCATGTTTTTGTCTTCCAGGTTGAGGAATATTATTGTAAAGAAGGCTTTCACCCCTAAATGTAGGTCATAATTCCATTTTGGTTCCTAATTTTTATTGATCCAAAATATTAGGGTTTTTTCTCGCGGCCATATGCCCATAAATTTTCCTATTAGGGCATGATCCTTCATATATTGGATATGAGGTCCCATAATTTTTTATTTGACTTGTACCTAGGGTATTTTGGATGTTATCAGTAGGAATTGGCCACGATGCCATGCCCCCTTTGCTTTCCCTCCCTCCTTCGTGTGTTCAGAGTTATTCTCTTTCCCATGCCCTGCCATACATGCGCTCTTTTTTTTTCCATTGTCAGATGCTCCTTGCCCCATTGGTCCGTTGAGGGACCCCCCTCATTTTTCGAGCTCCAATTCATCGTTCGAGGCCTTGCAGGCCTAGAGGCACTAGCTCCTTCCACTGACATCTTCTACAATATCCCGTCTTCATTCACCATGACCTATGTTTTCCACTACCCAACTGAAACTCTCCCATTTCATATGACAAGGTTATGATTCAAATTATTTATTCATCTCTCAACGTTACCAATTAAAATGATTCATCATAGATATTTAGAATTGATCAGAATGATTGATAAAAAAATTACATTTATAAATAACTTAACTTATTCAATAAATCAGGAAGAAACATCTCATGATTACATGGTATCATACATTTACGCTTATTCTATGAAAAAAAAAATTAAAAAAAAAAAAAATTTCCTTATCAATTTATATATTATTTAATATTAAAATAAAATTTATAATTATTTTTATGTCTAATTTATTCCGAGTCTATCTTTATTGATGATAAAAGAAGTAATTCAAAATACCATATGAAACTAGTGTTGGAGGGTAAGGTAGTCCCTCCTTTTACAATAAGGATTATGTTGCTACAAAATTTGCATATAGAGGCTACTAGCATAATACATACAAAGCATACTACGAAATATTTAAACCAATATTAATATCATATGGAGAAAATTAATCAATAAGAAATAAAAATTGATTATTCTATGAGATTGTGTTACAAAGAACAATTGTGTTGATATTTATATGACAAAGTTTGATAGTTTATATTTTCCCCAACAAGAAAAGAAAAATCTTGTAATTTAATTCAAGGAAGTTGTAACTTTGGTAGCACTTTTTCAATTCACATTACATTATATTACACAATATTACTCCATTGTTCTTAGAAAGGCGAAGCCTTCCAAAAGTATTTTGAGTAAGCTTGAGTTGCTTCGCCTTAAATTCCTTAGAGGAAACCCTGACATTGTCATCCTTAAGGCAGATAAGGGTGGTGCCATAGTCGTTATGGATAAATCTAACTATGTCAGAAATTTTTTTAACCATATTTGCAATAGTGGTAGCTATGTTAAGCTTAGAAATAATCCCATTAAATCTATTTCTAAGGAGGTAGCCCTCACCATTAAGTCAGATCCCTCCCTTAATCCTCTCCCGAGGTATCTTATTGCGAGTAATCCCCTCACCCCTATGATTTTTCGCCTTCTTAAGATTCATAATCCTATTTCCCCTTTAAGACATATTTTCAACACAATAGTTGGACCCTCTTATCATCTTGCTAAATTATTAGGCCAGAACCTTAAACCCCTTATGGGTCTTACTGATTCCTATGTTAAGGAATCAACTTATTTTATCAAAGAATAGAAATACATCAGGATGGAACCTTTGGAATTATTAGTCAGCTTCAATTGTGTCTCCTTGTTGATCAAAATCCCCATCCCTGAAGCCATTAATGTTATTAGACATATCTCAGATCAGGAAACTTCTATGTTGGTTGGCCTTTGCCTCACCTCGACTTTATTCAATTTCCAAGGTGAGTTCTATGAGAAAACTTGTGGTGTTGCCACGGGTTCCATTCTTTCACCTATAGTTGGTAAATTATTTATGTAGGATTTGGAAATGAATGCCTTTCCCTCATCTCAATTTCACCAGAAGAAGTGGAAGACATTCATGGATGGTACCTATGTCATATGGCACCATGGTAGCGAGAACTTAGATATGTTTATTGGTCACCTTAATTCCCAGTTATATTACATCAAATTCATGATGGATGTAGAGGTGGATGCTTGCCTTCTCTTCTTATATATTCTTCTCTCTAGAAGGGAGGATAATTCTATCTCTCACCAATTTTTTCACAAGAAAACTCACACTGAACAGTATCTTCATGTTGATTCTCATCATTTTTCTGCTCATAAATTTGGTTTTCTTTTCATTCTTTCTAACCATGCTCCTAGAATATCTGATGATAACCACTTGGAGTCGGAGAAATCCCATATTCTTGACGTTTTCGAGAATAATAGGTATAGTAGATCTCAAGGCCTTAGGGCCTTCCAAAAAGCCTTTAAAGACTTAAGAGAAAAGTTTACTAGGGTTAATCTCACTTTTATCCAAGGGACCATAGACACAAATTCCCATGTCCTTAGGAGAAATAACGTCTCCTCTTCATTCAAACCTCTCTATAATATCAGTAATTCTCTCGAATCTGTCAAAGAACCTATAGACCCAAGGACATGAAAGGTGTTTACATGGTTCCTTGTTCCTGTGGTACTCCATATATTGGGGAAACAAGTCGATACATTAGACAAATAATCAATGAGCATCTTGTAGACATTAGGCACAATCAGTCCCGCACTTCTACTCTTGCAGAACATGTTAAAAATTGTGTCACCATGTATGCATTCAAGAATCCAAAGTCAGTGCTAAGGTGGATCACTTCCATCATAGGAAGTTGAAGGAGGCTATTGAAATTGAGATACATGCTAAGAATCTCAACGGAGATGATGGCTGGAAATTAAGAGTTGGACTCTAGCCCTCTCTAGGTGATTTCTCCCCCTTGCATTGGGATTCCTGTCACCTTTTGTATTTATAACTTTCTTCTCTCTTTGGTTTTATTCTTCTTCCTTTGATTATAAATTTTCTCCTTTATTTATTATCCTTTCATTCATTTTTTATTTGTTTATTGTTCTTATATAATTACATTATATTATATATTATACCTTGAATTATAATAAATAAAATAAATATTCTTAACTTTTTATTAAAATATTTACAAATCAATGTGTGTGTGTATATATATATATATATATATATATATATATATGTATGTATATACATACATACATACATACATACATACATATATATATATATATATATATCTATTAATAACCCTTTATTATTTACCCCACCACCACATATTATAATAATAAAAAAAATTATTCATTTTATTAAGTTATTCAATATTAAATTATTCTATATTATTCGTTAACCATTTTTAGAAATATTTCTTAAAAACTTAAAAATTTTAATATTATTCCATAATAACTAATTAGCTAACTAAGTCAAATAATGACTAGTTTTTAATGGCTAGTTTTAATATCTATCCCCGGGTAATGATGCACCCTCAATATTTAGTCAAAAAGAATGATTTTCCTCTTCACCTTGTCCTTAGGATGAACCACATTAGATGGTTTGAAATGTCAAGGAATTCCTAATGATGTGATTAACCCGAAAGACATTTATATACATTATGGATCACAAAAATCTAATACCTTGTCAAACTCAACAATGGAATTGGGAAGAATATACAACATATGGAACGATAAGTGTGGGTTATGTTTATTATTGACAATCATACATATATATAATGCATTTGAGTTACCCTTGGTTTCACATTCCAAGTGATCCCTTGTACTCCTTTTCACTCTTCGCCTTCCACACCAACCCTTAGAGGATTAGGTGTCCAACATTCCCCCCTTAATCTGAAGGGGTATGTACGAGCCCAAGAAGAGATCTGTAATACAAATCTGAAAAGTATGCATGTCACCACAAGGCTGAATGAGGTCTCCAAAATGTTGGCATTAGGAGGTGGTTGAAGGATGACCACAAACAATTGAACTCTTAGTGCAGTTCCAAAAACTCTTCCAAATATGGCAAGAATCTTAGATATTCTGCAATAGGAAGTCCTCCTAATGTTTCCAAGAGGGAGACCTTCAAACTAGAAGAAGGGAGGTATATAACCTACAATGTTTTAAGGATGACCACCAACATTCGAATGCTTGAATCCAATTCCTGGAGCTCTACCAAAAATGGCAAGAAGAGGAAGTCTTCTGCTAGATGAAATGTCATGAATTATTTGAAGAGGAAGAAACTCAACCTCATAATGATGGTTTAAGGCTGACGACCAATAAAATGCATGCTCATGGGAGTCTATTTCTCTAGCTACAACTCTGAATCTGGAATGGGAGGTTGTGGCTCAGGCTTGCTTGAACTGATGTGTCTCTAGCTACAAATCTCAATTTGGTATGGCAGGTTGTGGCTCAGGCTCGCTTGAGGTGGCTTTGAGGCTTGCAGATGGCCATCATTTCCCCCCTGTCAGATACAAGGTAAGATGATGGCAAAAACTAAAGTGCAAGGAATTTTAATATTCTACAAGAGATTATGACATATAACTGAAATATCTTCTTGGATGTTGTTGCCCATTTCCAAGAAATGATCCATCCAAGATGAATCTTGGTTCTTGCAGAAGGTTTGTTTCTGAAGCATCTGTGTGAAGAATGTGTATACTCACCATAGTGCTTGCATGGGTGAAGATAAAAAAAATGATATTTCATATGGCCAACTTGGTCATAGTGTTTTCATTTTAAAGTCTATTGTTGTTGTTGTTGAAGAGGAGCAGAATCTAGAACAACTGAATGTGAGCTATCATGAAGAAATCTGACACTTTGAAATTTGATGGGCTTGGAGTACTTTGGAATATTAAAGGACATGTCTTTGTCATATCCAAGACCTATTTTGTGCTTTTTATGGACAAGCTCTTCCCAAGGTTTGATGACGGGCTTGGGAAGTACAGGCTGGATTTTTGCTTCTGCATTAAAATATGCTCTTGTACTAGGCTCAGTGATTTGAATAGTTTCTTGTTGTTGATGGGAGTCTATCTGAATGTTCTGAACAATTTTTTTTTTTTAAATGAAAAATCTTTTAATGAATCACATCTTTCTATAGCTCAAATACAAGCTACAATAAACCAATCTTCTCCTGTGTATACTGTAGACAGGTTTTAATATCAAAGAGAGTTTTTTTGTTGACTATCACCGTGCCTTTAGTAGTAAACACAATTATATTTCTTAATACCTCTAATAGTTTTTCAATTTGAGCCATAGAGAGTGCACCAAATAAAAAACAATGTGCAATAGTTCTTAAGGTGGGATAAATAATGCTTCTAATTTCCACATAATTCTCTCCTAGTGCTGGTTTATCAAAGTTTTATCAAATTGGATCTTGTGCCTTCAATTTATTATGTCTAAAAATAGGTCATTAGTGTTTTGAATATTAAACAACAATTTAATAAGAAAATAATCAACTTGGAGTACGTGCGCTTCTTTGCATATGAGTTAGCCTTTCAAAAATGTGCCTTACAATAACATCAACCTTGGTTAAAAAGTTGTATGTTATGCATGCTTGAAAAACTAGGGACGAAGTAATTTACTGATTTAATGTAAGACTGAAATCATTCCTTGTCGTCAGAGCTGCACAGAGGACAAGTCAATCATTGAATTTTTTCTAAATTTCAAGCTTAAGATGGACGATTCATTGATCTCCTTCTCTATTGTAGAGATTCATCCACGAGAAAGAACACTACCTGTACCCTGGTTGATTTATTCTCAACGCCAACTTTTTCAACATTGAGAGATCATAATTTGTGCACAGGAATATTGGAACTTCATTTGTTGTGAGATATTTAGGTATACATATCTTAATATGGGAAAATTTGATATGTTGGGCATGAGAAAATCAAGTGCAAGATATTCAAACTGCAAAGAAACAAGATAAATGTTGAAGACAACTCAGAAGTTCAGAATGGAAAAGTGCCCAAATTGAGGAAGACCCCAAAACTAGTGGACTGATGGTCAATACCATGCAAGGTGTATAAGAGTCAAACAATGGCTCAGGTGGAGCAATGGTATGGTGTGATACCACACCACGATACTGTAGACATGGGTTTTTGATTCTAAGTACCGCTGCATATATGGAAAGGCAAGGAACCAAGGGCATATGGGCTAGAGGCTGCGTATGAGATGTAGTGGTATAGAGGAGTGGGACTGTGATTGTCTCGGAGAATTGTATGGAAGAGCATGGAGAATCCTTGATGCCATAATGGAATGAGGGATCGAGAGAGCACATAGGGTGTCGAGGTTGGTGTTCCGAGGGATAGTGGATACCCAAGTGTGGTAAGCGTGGATTGCACATAATGTAGAAGACCAGCTAGAATTTAGCTGATTGGAGCAAGGCCAACAATCACCTACTCTGACACCATGTCAAACTCAACAATCGAATAGGGAATAATAGACAATCTAGGGAGATGTAAACATGAGTTATGTTTACTATTCACAATGATAAATATATATAATGCATTTGAGTGACCCTTGGTTTTGCATTCCAAGTAGTCTCTTGGACTCCTTTTGACTCTTTTCCTTCCACACCAACCCTTAGAGGATTATGTGTCCAACTAATCTAAAAATAAATGGATGTTGCATTCATATAGATTTCAGTTACAAATTTTTTAGTACAATGAACAATCACTTAACATGATAATAATGCGGAAATTGTGAGGTATTTTTCTTTGATTTCTTTTGTCTTAAGAATTTAATCATTGAACATCACATAACTTGTCGATGTTTGGAAAAAGAGATAAGAAACAATAACTTTTAATTCTTCTTTATAAAGATTATAATACTAAGTCTAATACATTTGAAAAATTAAAGGGAAATTAGGAATTCAAGTAGAGTGGAAGAGAGGTACTTTCTCATTATATGAAAACTTTATTGTAATATGGAGGATTCCAATAAATTATCAAATTAGAAATATCGATCAAAATCAAAAGTAAAATAGAGATGAAATATAAAATTATGTGTTAAAGAAATTATATATATTTTAAATCAAATATATTTAAATAAAAACTAATTACATCATAAGGCATCCCTTTGGGAAAAACTCGCCTCTTTTGCCAGTGTGTATTGTCTCGCACCATTGATCTAATATGTTAGATGATTAAAAAAAAAAATTGATTAGATCATCATAGGCAGTGGAGGACATTGCATTGGAATTTGGTTACAATAAATGTTGTGTTGGAAGTTGGTTACAGTAATGAGCCTCAGTGAAGGCCTTTATGTGGAGGGATGATTACTCACCTCTTTCACTACTTGTGGACTTAATTTTCATGTTTTATCTTCTCTAGGATGTAAAATCCATCTATGCCCTTTGTAAAACTCTGAACCGCCTTGTAGTGTATGTATATCACTTATATTTGTATAAGTTATTGACATTCACTTTTTAAGTGTTGATCTTTGGAAACTTTTTTATGTTTTCTAGATTTATTGAGGTTTTTTCCTTCACATTTATGTGTTTAATTCAAAGTTGTATTAAGTTAAGATAACATTGAAAATTCTCTTTTTATATTGGATTTGCGTAGAAGGTAATCTAATGTATTTTTGGAGTCATGGAGAAAGTTGTATGTAAAATACATGCCAAATGAAATTCTTCTTGTTGGTTTATAATCTTGTTTCAATAACTCAAGTCACATTAAGCTTAAATCACAAGGCACTATGAAATATTGGTACTATAAAAAACCTCATAATTCAGGTAGGAAACTACCTTATAGGCTGAGGTTCATTGTGACTCTATTTATTGTGTACTTTGACACAAAATCCAAGGGTTTTGATTGCCATGAAGAGCCAAGAGTGTGATTCAGGTTGATTTATTGTCTTCATAATTGCACCAATCTACAGCGAGTTGTTGATTGAAACATGACCATTTTACAATCATTCTTTATGACAAGTTGTAAGCCAATAGATTTTTCTCCTCTTTAATTGTGTCCACATAGGTTGATATTACTGTCTTTAGAGACACATTTGTTATAATGTTGGTTTTCAATGGTGCAAAAAGTTCCAAAGATATCATGGCTTATTATTTTCCTCATCCATTTTTAATCATGGATGAGTCTCAAGTTTGTATATGGTTTCTATGGTAACTCTTAATACAACAATTGTGGAGCTTGAATTGCATTTTCATCTTTGATACAATGAAAATTTTATATGTTGTGACATCTGAAATGTGAAATTTGTTGTCCAACACAAACATAATTTAGGGGAAATGTTTATATAATCACTTATATTTATCTCATCTATTGAACTTGAATTTTTAAGCGTTATGTACCTTTTCATCACTTTCAATATTAATCTTCATTTTTATAGGGTATATATTGATTCACCTAGTTATATTATATGCAGGGATATAAGCGTTAATGATGAAGAAAAATCAGTAGAGATAGAATAATTTTCACTAGCTTCGTCTGAACCAATATTTTCAATATTTTTCTACCTTTATAGATGTATTAGATATGCACTATGAATGGAAATATTATTAAATAAATCTTAGCAAGCAGTAATATACCCATTTTCCTAAATTTTAGTTTTCAAAACCCTCCTTCCAATCATATCTTTTGATGTCACACATGCTTCATGAGATCTTGAATCTCATATATTGCAGTTGCATAAACATGCAAGGAAACAAAAGGACAAGGTAGAAGGGCACTAGAGTCTTGATTTATTACGCCTTCCTTTAGGTTGAGAAGAGAAAATTTATCACTAATTCTCATTAAAAAGAATCCAATTAAAATTAACCCCCAACCCCTTCAACTCTCCCAGTCAACAACCACCATTCCCATAATTTCTAAGCCTGAAAACCAAAAATTGTGTGCAATAGGTAACTCGGTATCTATGATAGGAATTATATTGACCTTTTTGGATAACTTGGAAGAAGCACAAAGTCAAATCACTTTTACAAAATTGGCTTATCAAGGCACGTCGTAGGAAACCATTGGGAATCAAGCATTACCAACACTTCTTAAAATAAAAATACACGCCAAATGTAACTTCATAAGAATATTTTTTTTTTTTCATTTGAGATATGTTGCTTGATTAGAAAGAGGTCAGTCTGATTAGGACGTTACGTACCTTGTCACTACTATCACTATTTATCCTCATTTTTACAGGTTATATATCAATTCACCTATCCAGTTTAGATGAAAGGATATAGGGGTAAATGATGAACAAAAATCAATAGAGACAAAGTAATTGTTAGTAGCTTCATGTGCACCAAAATTTTTAATAGTTTAGACCTATACACTTGTAATATATACGCACTAGGAATATGAAGAATATTAAAGTACTCTTAGTGAGAATTTATATATTCATAGTTGAATTAGTGCTATGTTTAGGTTTCTTCACTCATCAAAAGAACAATAGATGCCAAATGTAACTTCAGAATTTTTTGAAAACACACAGGTTTCCTGAGATTTTGAATCTCCTATGTTGCAATTGTATAAACATGCAAGTAAACCAAAGTGCAGAGTAAAAGTGCCCTAGAATTTTTCTAAGAACAAACATTGAATATAGTATTGAAACATAAAAGAATCCAATTTATAGAGAGGGATCCAAACTCAATTGAGATTTTTTTATTTTTTTGTAGCTTATTTTGGCCAAATATAATTTAATATGTACAATATAATTTTCATAATGAAAATTTGAAAAAAAAAATCATATCCATGTCAAATGTATCCAATTAAAAATCATATCCAAATAAATATTTAACAAAAACAAGAGAGAAACCACCCATATGGCACATACCAGTGTCTCACAGTTTCCATCTTGCACAACGTTTTGAAGGAGTCATGAAACAAGCAACGCACTCATACAATGTGGTGTGACGACTGTAATAGAATTATTATTCAAGTACTTAGACTCGCCCTTAACCAAGGTAATTGTTTCTTGTGCTTCCAAGACCAAACATAGGAGTCCCTAAAAAAGGTATCGTTGATGGTCCCAATTTCAAGAATCTGAGAGGAAAATAGGTCCTGCATTTCAGAGTTCATTGCATAGTTACTGGTAAGTAGGAGAAAATTTGGGCACTTAAATTCACAAATTACTCTTATGTAAAATTTATCGCAAGCCCTAGGAATGAAAATACATTAACTAATTATTATTTTTTTTTCAGTTTTTCAGTATTGACATTATTTTGTTTCCCAGGTTGATAGGTAAGTGTAAAAGAAAAATGTCCACTAATTGGATCAAATATTTTTATGTATATTTTATGTTATCGTAATGCAGGAAGATAGATTCAGATAGTAACTAAACATCACATTTGAGTTGTCTCTATTTAGACTAACCATAAAATTTTATATTTGAGATTCTCATTAACAAGAATCCAATTGAAATCAACCCCACACCCCTTCAACTCTCCCAACTAAAAACAACTATTCCCACAATTTTTTAGCCTAAAAAAAAGAAACTGTGGAATAATTAACTCAATATTTATGATAAAAGTTGTCTTGACCTTTTTGGATAACTTGAAAGAACCACAAAGTGGAATCACTTTTACAATATTTACTTGTCAAGGCACATTGCAAGAAACCATTGGGAATAAAACTTTATCAAAACTCCTCAAAAGAAAAATACATTTCAAATGTAACTTCATAAGGATACATTTTTTTTTTGCATTAGAGATATGCTGATTGATTAGAAAGAGGCTAGTTTGATGAAGATGTTATATACCTTGTCACCACTTTGACTATTGATCCTCATTTTTACAAGGTCTATATTGATTCACCTAGCGAGTTTAGATGCAATGATATCAATGAGAAAGAAAAATATATAGATACACTAATTGTCGATGTCTTACTATACACCAAGATTTTCTATAGTTTGGACCTACACTGATGTAATAAATATGCACTGGGAATATACATAATATTAAAGAATTCCTAGTGAGAATTGTTGGACATTGGATAAACCATCGGTCCCCGTGTGTTTCGTAACATATTCTTAACCACCTCTCATGTATATATTAACTCTGTTGATGCATCCGTTAGCTAATACCTATATTTTTTGGTGTAACAAAAACCATAATTCCAACAAGTCATATCAGAGCCAAAGGTATCAATTTTGAATCACATCTAGCTCGCCCTGGGGGAGAGATTTTTTGCAATTAGATAAAACAATGCTCCCTATTGTTTCATGACATGTGCTTAACCACACCTTATGGATATGTTAACACTAGAGATGCATCTGTTTACTAAAAGATGTGGGTTTTGGTGCAACAAAAATCGTGATTCAAACGAGAAGTTATATACCCAATAGTTAAATAATTCTTATGTTTATTTTTCGTGACTCCTCAAAAGAACAATATATGCCAAATGCAATTTCAAAATATTGTGAAGTCATACATGTTTCACGAGCTCTTAAATCTCCTATGTTTCAGTTGCATAAACATGTGTAACATACCTCGGTAACCTTGCACGAAAATACATGGAGTTAGGAAACTTTTTCAACATTTACCAATATGTAAATCTCTAAATTAAATTCTATAGTCCATCATTGACCATTAAAATAATGATAATCATTACCTAGAGAAATATTTAGTAAAAGATAAATTAGTCACATAAGCATTAATTTTCTTTGTTGTATCATATTGACTTAAATTTCCTACTCAAACTATCCATCAATTCCATGATCATTTTTAATCAATTAGTAAATGACATACTATATGATATAAACATCGAATCATGAGATAAATTAACATCATTAAAATGACAGAATGAGCAATCACATCATTAGACACCGATATACCCTAGAAACCTTGTAGGATGAAAACAAAAAAAGATTTAATTTTATTATTAAATTCTCATGAGGGTTTTCACCCCTTTCTCAATGGCTATAGGGGAGTCCATCCCTTCACCACTGTCATAAAATATTACATAGAAAAAAAATATTGATTGAAACATTACTAGTTATAAGCTATTACAATCATCATGATAGCATTTACCAATGAATCCTCAGTATTTTTCTTTATAGTCCAAATTTTTCCATTAATGAGTCATCCTATAGTTGGAAGTCCTAAATATGGATGGAATAAAAAATATTTATCTGCCACAATGTTAAAGATGAAAAATTCTTTTTTCAATTTGCCATCCTTTCCTACCATTGATGTCGTCAACACACTTGATATCATGATTAGATAAAATATTAATAAAATAATAATCAATCTTTATTTATGACACTTCAACAAATATTTGTATGCATGTATAAAACATAAAAAAATGTTATGAAATTCATTCTTTAACATGATTTCACATGCATTAGTAACAAAAAAGTAACTATCAAGCGTCATCTTTCCAACAAACGCTAAAACAATCTTGCATGCACTTTCATATTCTTTCGAAAGGAAAGATAACATACTATATAATATTCTTGGGCATGCAAGTGAATAACAAGATTTCAAGATAAATATCCCAACAAGAAATTTTATTTGCACATACTATTATATTTTATTTCTAAATGGATTAACATAATATATTCTACACTTATTGATGTGAATGCATGTTCTTTTCCAAAAAAATATTTTATACAGGAGAGTTATTAACAATGACCATTATATATAAAAACAAAATATCTATTCCAAACAAAGTTAACATAATGGTTATACTTGCTTGCATGCAACTAATTTTCCTCTCCAACATAATAACAAGAAAGTTTCTTCTTCTTTCATCTGAAACATATATTTCTTTCCAAATGAAACTATATAAATATTGCAGGTAAAAATAAACACATTTCTTTTCCAATGGATCAAACATATACAATTTATTATTTCATTCATGCAAAGGGGTATTTCCCTCATAGACAAAATATCGAGCCCAATGACTATTCATAATATTCTCCCAAAAGAAAGCTAATACCATATCTAATCCCTTTAGGTGTGTAAATAAATATTGTTTTTCCCAAGATAAGGCTAAAACAATCAATATTATGTGATTACACCATCCATTCATCTAGAAATATAATACCAAAACTATATTTTTCCATCCATAAAAGTGTATTATTTCTCTAAATAATATTCCAAAGGAATCTTAACACAATAAAGCATGTCATTACTAGTTTTCCTCTCCAAAAATCTAATACAATAATGGATACAAGGACATGTTTTTCTCTTCTCTTATTTTTAAAGTTTAACATTAACAATATTTTTATATATATATATATATATATATATATATATATATATATATATATATATATATATATATATATATATATATATATATATATATATATATATATATATATATATATTCTTCAAATAATCTAACACACTAATTATTCTTTTTGCCAACATTTAGCTAACTCACTAACTATTATGCATGAAATACAATTATTTCGTTCTCAAATAACACAACCAATATTCTTTTCTGTGAAGGTTTTACGTGAAGTCTTTCTTAAAAAATTTACTTATCTCGTTCGGCAAGACTCAAGCTTCCCATGTATGTAAAATCACATATTCATATCCAGTAGATCCATTATATTAGATATTATTCCTACCCATTTAAGCAGATATTCTCTTTAAGATTCCAATATTTCTCTTTAAAACTTAAATGCATATGCATCATGAAAACATCCTTGGTAATATCTTAAATGAAATAACTTAATTTATTTTCAAGAATTATTAACATAATTGTTCTATTTTGTATGCATGTGAATAACTTATTTCTTTTCAAGGAATATCAAATTTAATAGTTATTTGTTTATGCATGGAAATAATTTATTTATTTTAAAGAATATTAACAATATAGTTATCTCTATATCTACACAAAAAAATATTTGTATTTGGGATAAAAAATAAATGGAAGCGCTATGTTTTAATATGTTTTTCCTATTTTAGTCATCAATTTTGGACGCAGTTTACAAACAACTAGAAACACAGTTTTGAAAACCAAAAGAGGTTTTTGTCTAGAATGGGTTCATTAATGAAAACATCTCTCTATTTTTATACAAGTGTCATGGTTTGGTATATTCAAATGAATATTTAGACACCATTTTTCAAGATTAAAATATTAAATAATTCCTTGTTTTTGTCATACAATTTGAACACGGTTTCCAAACATATGGAAACAATTTTTTTGAAAACCAAAATAGGTTTTAATTTGGAACCGATTCATTAAAAAAAAAACTCTCTTGGATTTTACATAGATTTCATGGTTTGGAAGATTCAAACCAATTTTTGCAGCCCAATTTTCCATATTATTTAAATATTAAATAATTCCCTGATCTTTTCAACATTTGAACACGTGTGAGAATTTGAAAACTATTTTTTCAAATATGAAAAAGGCTAGTGGCGATAGCAGATGTATTTAAAAAAACCTCTTTAAATTTTTACATATTATCATGGTTTGGGAGATATGGAGACATATTTGGCCATATTTTACAATAATTCATGCAATTCACACAATTAATTAGCCATGAAAATATTTTAAGAATGCAATGCACAAGAAATATTTTAAAAATTTAGTTAAAAAAACAAGTATCGTCTATGCAAGAATGTCCTTGGAGATTTTTCAATGAAAATAAACCCGACTCTTCATCATACACAAATTTTCTAGAAAATAAATTTCTTTCTTATTTCATGATGCACCATATGCAAACAAAATCATCTTCAAAGAGCATAGTTACTTATCTCTTAATGCATGCTTAGAATCATTCCTTCCTACCTCTTGGCTCCATTATACATGTGTTATGTCCTTAGTTCTTCTATTTTTTCCCCATAGGCCTATAATAAATAGAATTAAGAAAATCGAATAGATTTTCTAAATATTAAAAACATTCCATAAATCACTCCATAAATATGATTTTTCATAAATTCTAAAATCAATCCATAAATCACTCATGTTTTTCCAAGGTAGTTTTTCTTTTTCCTTATGGAAAAAATATCACTTACCCATAGTTTTTATAAAACTACTACTCATTATTTGTAAAACTCATAAAATATACCAACTTGGAAATATAATTTACTTATATATAAGAATATAAATTCTTCTAAATAAAAAAATTAAGAATTAATTCTTGTAATATTCTTATCATGGAGAATTACAAGAATATTATTCATCTAATATCAATATAATAGCTAATAATATTTAATTATTCAACAACTCTCATTTTACTACAGTTTTTATGGTAGCTTACGTCAGGGATATTACATATTCCCCCCCTTAAAGATAACACCATCCTCAATGTTCTTGTCTTGTTGATACATTAATGTTTACTTTTTGTTACCAACTATTTATGCAATGTCAAATAATAATTTAATCATAATACTTCCAAAATTACTCAGAGAGCTAGCCCACTAATCATCAAAATGATAAAAAAATCCTGTCTCAAGTTCATGTTGTCTTTTATTTAGGGCTAACACCAATCTTTCTTTCCCACTGGAGTTGTTTGAAAAGTATTGCCTTTATTTCCCACAATAATTTGAATCAAATTAAAACTCATGGCATTTATCTCGAGCCTTTTTTCTTCTGGTTTCATTGTTTTAATCTCCATCATAAGTTAAATCATAAGCTCATACATTAGAAATGTATTTCCTCTATGAATGCATATATATGATTCATTTCTAAAATTTTCATTTTCTCATACAAAACTACAAACACAACCTATATCATTGAAAGTGTTGCTTAAATAAATTAATAGATCATGCATGCAAAACTATAACAAATATAAAAACTTAGAGACATGAAATTTACAATATACTATACATCCAATGTCATTAGAATATTTTGAAATCAATAGAAAAATATAGACATAGTTACATCAAACTATAGTTAATGTTTGAGAATTATTCATAAATCGAGCATATTCCACCGAACTATGAACTATCTCCAACAGTTCCCCACTGAGCTAAGACCTACTTGTCACTGGAATCGAGATCCTCATTTATTCTTTCGTGATTTCTTTTATAAATTTCTTCCTAGCATATTTCTAGTAGCATCCTACTTTAAGGTCCATGAACCTCTTTCCTAGGCCTTTTCTTTAAGTTTTTTTCGAAAAATATTATTTTATTTTTATGTAAAGAATACCTTTCTCTCCCGTTTGTGCTTTATTCCAACCCAATTAGTATTTCTCTCCAACTAAGTGATTAAAATAATATTTCTACCCAATGATGTTAATATTTTCCTCTTTATTCTTTTCTCCTAGGGATTTTTAGGAGCTTTTTAGGGAAATTCCATCTTGGAGTTAACCACCAATAGCTTTTCATAAGCTCAAAATAAGTATTCTAAAAATATAGAGTTATTTTTTGAATATCCCAAAAAAATTATTCATTAACTCAATAATAACATAAAATATTCATCATAAAATCAGTCCCATCATGGCTTCCATTACCATTCAATCAAATAAGAAATCAATGTCTAAAATAGTCAATGCCTAAAAATATATTGTAATTTATGTAATTTTCCATTTACGTATTATCATTAAAGAAAATGAACATTTATGTACAACATACATCTATTATTTTCCCTCAACATGGGTCCCATATTTTTGTAAAAGTACATTGAAAACAATTCATCACATGACATACATGTGGTATACATTCCAATTTTCCATATAACAACAATCATGCAACTTAGGAAGAATACATTAGCATATCTTGCATACCATAGAATTATAATTTATTTAAGGTCCCACCGTAACAACCATGAATGTTATAGAGAAATAATAGTCAGATTAAACACTAAAACACAAAATGTGAGCAAAAACCATGTAAGTGACAACCACTGGGAAAACTTTGGCAAATAATTTGCAATCATGCAATATACAACCACTGTGGAATGTTATCAAATAGCTTGTAAGCATTCAATATAAAACCAATGAGGCATTTTAACAACAATTTGCGAGCATTCATTCTATAGTCATTGGGGAATTTTAACAAATAGTTTGCAAGGATGCAACCTATAGCCATTGAGACATTCTAAGAAATAGTTAGTGGACATGAAATAAATTTCCATAAACGTGTTTAAAATATTAGAGACATAGAAAAACTAGAATTAGAAAAGTAGCATGATTCATATTAATATCATCAATGGTAAAATTTCTACAAAACAACACAACCAACAATTTGTGCAGGTAGCATCAAATCTGAAAATTCGACCAAATTATGGATTTGAGTTTGAAAAGCCTTTTTTATAGAGCCAAAGTGGGGGTTACAAGACCTTATGGTAAAAATACCCTTTGATGTTAACCTAAATTGCATCCAAAGCTCCTAGGGATTCAATTCCTTAAAACAACAAAATGTTGGATCCCATTTACCACTTTTTTCAACCACATGGAGTGCAAACTTTCATCTACAACTCTACATGAAGAAAGAAAACCAAAAATTATGCTACTATGAATTTTTCATTTAATTTAAATTCACTATATGAATTCAACTTCTCTCATTTCTCCCTTTTAAAATCTAAATAGATTATTTTAATGTTTTCGGTTTTTTACAACATTTCGTTGTACTCTTCAGGGTCAACCCCAACTTATAAATTATTTTGTTATCACATAAATCATACATGCATATATTCTTCATAAGAAATGCATTTCAACTTCAGTCATGGTTTTGTTTTTCCCTTTTTTTTTTATGCACCATATTAAATAATTGTTGTAATATTATCCATACAAAGGTTGGTAATTAATCTACACTATAACCAGTGAGTTCTTAGGATTTTTCATATGTGAAATAGATTTTTTATTTTCTTTTATCAACATCCATATTCAAATGTCATGAGAAAAACTTTTAAAGAAACATTTTCACTTTATACTCATTAATGTGGTCATTAATCATGCATCATGCATCTCACATTAATTGTAGTATACTACAAGTGAAATTAGAATCATGCTTGAGATGATGTCCACTAGCATCATACCACTATTTTTTTTTCCTTAACAATTCCCAAAAAGCACTAGTGTTGCAACCTTTTTCTCTTATACCATTTATAACATACCTTCGTAACCTCACATGAAAATGCATGGAATTAGGAAAATATTTAAACATTTACCAACGCATAAATTTCTAAATTAATTTCTATATTCCCTCATTGACCATTATAATAACCATCATCGCTACCTAGAGAAATATTTAGTAAAAGAAGAGTGAGTTACATAACCATTAAATGTATTTGTTGTAGCATATTAACTTAAATTTTCTGATATAACTATGCATCCATTCCATGATCATTTTAAATCAATTAGTAAATCACATACTTGATAATATAAACATCACATCATGAGATAAATTAACATAATGAAAATGGCACAGTGAACAATAACATCATTAAACGCTGATATACCCTAGAAACACCATAGAGTGAAAACTAATAAACGTTTAATTTTATTATTAAATGTCCATGAGGGTGTTCACCCCTCACTCAAGGGTTATAATGGATCCCATCCCTTGAGAATTATCATAAAATATCACATAGAAAAATAATATTAATTTCAACATAACTAGCTATAAACTATTACAATCATCATGATATCGTTTACTCACGAATCCTAAATCTCTTTCTTTGTGGCCGGACTATTTCCATCAGTGGGTCATCCTGCAGTTGAAACTCCTAAACCTGCATGGAATAAAAAATCTTTATCTACCACGATGATAAACATGAACAATTATTTTCTCAAGTTACTATCCTTTCATACCATTTTTGTCATCAAGAGACTTGATATCATGATTAGATAAAATATTAATAAACTAATAATCAATATTTATTTTTTACACTTCAAAAAATATTTTGATGCATGTACAACAGATAAAAATAATGTCATTAAATTACTTATTTAACATAATTTCACATGCATTAGTACGAAATAAATCACTATCAAGCATCATATTTCCAAAAAAAACTAACAAAATCTTGAATGAACTTTCATGTTCTTTCCAAAGGAAAGAAAAAATACTGGATAATATTCTTGGGCATGCAAGTGCATAACAAGATTTCAAGATAATCATCCCAATCAACAAATTTATTTACGCCTACTATTATGTTTCATTTTCCAAATGGATTAACATAAAATATTCTACACTTATGCATGGGAATACATGCTCTTTTCGAAAAACATATTTTCCAAAACAGATCTATTTAGAATGGCTATTATATATAAAAATGAAAACTCTATTCCAAACAATGTTAACATAATGGTTATAATTTCTTTCATGCAACTACTTTTCCTCTCCAATAGAATAACATGAAATTTTGTTATTCTTGCATGTGAAACATATATTTCTTTCCAAATGAAACTAACTAAATCCTACATGAAAAAAAAAAGCATTTCTTTTCCAAGGGATCAAACACATACCATTTATTATTTCATGCATGCAAAGTGACATTTCCCTCTTACCAAAAAGGTCTAGCCCAATAACTATGCATAATATTCTCCCAAAAGAAATCTAATACCATCACTAATCCATTGAGGTGTGAAATGCATATTATTTTCCCAAAAGAAGGAGAACACAATCAATATTATGTGATTGAACATTCTCTTTCTCTAGAAATATAATACCAAAATTATATTTTTCCATGCATGCAAGTGTATATATTTCTCTAAATAATCCTCCAAAGGAATCTTAACATAATAAATCATGTGATTATTATTTTTCCTCTCTAACAATATAATTCAATAATGGATAAAATGACATTTTTTTATCTTCCCTTATTTTTAAATACTTCTAACACAATAAATATTTATTTGCATATAAATATATATATATATATATATATATTTATTTATTTTCCAAGGAATCCAACACAGTAATTGTTCATTTTTCCAAAAGTTAGCTAACTCACTAGCTATATGCACGAAATACAAATTATTTTCCTTCTCAAATAACACAATCAATATTATTTAATATAAATGTTTTGTATGAACTATTTCTAAAAAAAAATTACTTATCTCCTTCGGCACAACTCAAGCTTCCCATGCATGTAAAATCACATATTCATTTCGAGTAGTTCCAATATACTAGATATTATTCATATGCACATAAGCACATATTCTCTTTAAGAGTGAAATATTTCTGTTCAAAACTTTCATACATATGTATCACGAGAATGTCCTCGGTAATATCTTGAATTAAATAACTTAATTATTTTTTCAAGAATTATCAACAAAATTGTTCTATTTTTGTATGCATGTGAATAAATTATTTATTTTCAATAAATATAAATTTTAATAGTTATTTTTTTATGCATGCAAATAGTTTATTTATTTTAAATAATATTAACATATTAGTTATATATTTATGTACATAAGAACATATTTTTATCTCGCATAAAAAACAAATGGAAGCACTTTGTTTTTCCTATTTCAGTCATCAATGGTGGATGTAGTTTCCAAACATCTGGAAAGGAAAATTTGAAAACCAAAACAAGTTTTTGTTCGAAACGAATTCGTTAAAAAAAAAATCTCTCTGTTTTTACATATGTATCATAGTTTGGAAGATACGAATGAATCATTGCAGACCAATTTTCCAAATTTAAATATTAAGTAATTCCCTCCTTTTCTCATAAACTTTGAAGATGGTTTGTGATGCAGGAGAATTAAGGTAGAGCCAACAATGTGATAAGTTGGTCAAATGTTGTGGCTTGGGAAGAGGACTAGCATTCCTGATAATAATTTGAAGACTTTAGTTTTTAATTATTTTGTTTAAATTTAATTTGGGCTAACATAGCCATTGCAATATGTAGGTTGAAATAATAGTTATATTGGGATTAGTTAGGAATTTAGGTGAATAAATGGTTATAAAACTGAATAAAGTTTATGAACCATATGGGGATTTTAGGAAAGGCATAAAAAAAAACCAAATCCACCATTGTGGGGTGCTACCATCCATAGAGAAATAGAGATAACGAGAGGGAAATAGGAGTGAAAGAGGGTTGAATAGAGAGAAGGAATAAATTTAAAAACTAGCCATCCCAGGGCTTGGTTCTGTGTATTTTCATTTATAAATTAATTCCAAGTGTTTTGGATTTCGATTGGGCTCTCTATTCTAACCCGTTAGTTTTATTTCCTTGTCGAACTTACGCATTGCACTTGATTTGTATCAGTGTAGTATTATATGTGCATATCATTTCTGTTAATGAATAGACATATTGAGCAAGAGGATGAAGTTCCTATGAATTTCACACATACAAAGCTAGGGTAGAGACCGAGGGGTGAGAGATGGAGAACAAGATCAAGAGGGAAATCATGCTTTTTTAGACCACAAAAAGCTCAAGAGTTGTAGCATTGAATAATTCCAAACAAATTAGGAAGAATAGCGGAGGATTAGCATGGAGGAATACATAATGCAGAGCGACGATAGTTGTAAGAGGAGAAATCGGCTAAAGACGAAATTACTTAGAAGAAATCCGAGACAGTAATCGACATAAAGGATTGAATTGTAGCGTCGAAGTTTTAAGGATTGAATGCAGGGATTAGAGCGGGAAAAAGAGGTGAAGAGGATCCAAGAAGGTTGAACAAATGATAGAGATTAAATAACAAATATGAAATGGACGTGTTTGGAAGGGAGGATTTTCGCATCGTTGATTGAATTATTTAAGAGTTAAGGATTTCGCAAGGTGAACAAGGTAACTTACGATGTGATGCAATAAGAACGGGAGGATGCAATGTGATGAGAGGGAGTCACGTGTCGGTTTTGCGCAATAGCGCACTACGTAAATCATAGCGGATATCATTAAAGAATCGCAAGTTAAGTTTTCCACGACGCGATGCATTAAGGTTTGATATGTGTGATGCGATGAGGGATGACTACATGTCAACATGGCAGGAAAGCGCACTTTGAAAAGTTTTGAAGGTTAGTGTATGGGTAAAGAATTAAGTTTGCGGGCGAGTGTTGCGATGTTCTGTGATTGGTTATCGCGATGTGGGACCCGAGAGATTCGATCCCACGTGTATGTGTGTATTTAAATTTGATCTTTTCCCCCGCTGCATATAAAGGAATTTATGTGGGTCCTAAACCATAGGTCCATGAGTATAAGTTCATTTGCAGTTACGATTACATTAATTGGTATCAGAGAAAAAAGATCTCATAGATGGTGTGAAGGACTTTGAATTAAGCAAACTTAAAATAGATTTCTCATTGATTATAATCGAGTGAACCTTAAGATGTGAGACTCTGGACTGAAGGATTATGAAAAATCATAAGAGCTACAACAACATGGATAAAGTAGTAGCACAGAAAATAAGTAGCAGCAGGAGTGAAAACATCTCAGCAAGAAGATTACAACCTTTAAGGGTAGTGACGAAGGAAGCTAGCAAGGATTTCTAGGAGGAAAAAGAAGTATGGTCACAACCTAATATTTCAGCTCAGGTTTAAATATAAGAGGACAATATTTTTCTCAAGTGAAAATGAGTTTTGCAGAAGGAGCATAGAGGTGTGCTCAAGGAGGGTTCTAGATTGAGGACCAGTACTTGCCAAAAGACCAAGCACATGGGAAGTTCAGTGAGGTATGTTGTAGCAGGAGGAACTGTCACGGTAGAGTTTAGTGCAGCTAAGAGAGGGTGAAATAACTCAAGAAGATGACTATTGAAATTCATAGTAGAGGTTCAGGAGGGAACCACAAAGTAAAGAAGGAAGATGTTAAGAAAAATGGCATATGGAAATATATGACTAATGAAGAATATAAGAAAGAAATAGTTGAGATGATAACCCATCTTGATCTATTGATGGAGTTTCTATGAAGGAGTGACGAAGACCAGAAGTGTGGATGGATTATGAGGAATAAATTGAAATTGCATGGGCTTTAGATGAAGAGGGAGCATAGGTTGAATGCTCAAGAGGAATAAGAAAAATCACCAAAAGATGACTTAGGACTGCGGATAAGTACTACACTTGTTTCATAGATAAAAGAGGTTTTTTTAGCTCACAAGGTGGATCAAGATGATTCCCCAAAAGGGAGAAGAAGAAGATATGACCACTAATGGTTATCTAAAATGTTCAAGGAGAAGTCATAATCAAAAGAAATAATTCAACAGAGATGCCAGTAAAAGACTAAGCATGGAAAAGATTGGTGTGGTATCTACAGATAGGTGAGTGGAGTCAGCTTGTATAGATGGATTGTTTGTAGTCCATTATGAACAAATAGGATTTCATAAAGGAAAGAAGACTATGGCTATTGATGGTCATAATAAAGGTTCCAAGGAAGGTTATGAAAGATAAAGTAAGAATAAACTTGATAGAGAATTAGCTAAGATAAAAGTGAAGCTAGAGGTGTTGAGAGAATTCATACAAGGGAGTATGGAGCACCAAAGGTATGATTGGGTTTTGTGGAAGAAAAGAGTCAACTGGAGTCAGTTACAGAGCATGCTGAGATTTGACACAATAATTCAACTAGTACAATAACTTAGAGGAGCTGAGCTACAACATAGGATGTGTGCTGAGGAAGAGGTTTACTTATGTGAACATGAGCAAGGGTCTATTCTTGGTGATAACAGTAATGAATATGAAGACATGAGACAAGCTGATGGTTTCATGGATCCTTCGAAGGATGGGAACCGGTGGAAATAGTTGATGTTTGAGACGAAAAGAGAGACTATGGATCCTTATGGTTTTCACACAAATGATTATTGTATGTTTGCAGGTGAAATCAGTAAAGAAACATAATTTTCTGGTGTTTTCATAAATGATGAAGGGGGAGTACAAAATCTGAATTCTTTTTAAGAAGAAAATGATATAGTTGAGTCTCATATACTTGCACATGCACAACTAAGTGAAGCCAATGATTTCCAACATAATATGAAAGATAAAAACAAAGAGGACTTAGCTTATGATGATGGAAAAGAACATAAAGAGGAAAAATATGATATCAAGCATTCATATTTTATGCTTGAGAAAGATGAAAAGAGTACTAGTGAAGACTTTCCGAGTCTTGAAAGAGACTTGGAACATCAAGAGAAATTTTTGGTGATTGAGTCATCAAATAAGACCACTGGGTCTTGTGAGTTTAATTCTGACAATTTGAATGTGTTTTCAGGTTGTGTAGAAGACAATCCATCTCTTGGAATTGGCTCAAGTAAAGTTGAAGTATATCTCACAAAGAATAATGAGGAAGAAAATTGTCAAGCAAGGTATGATGAAATGTGTCTTTCTAATTAAGACCAAGTTGAGTTTTTGCATCAGAAGGAGTTCATAAGTTCCTTATTTAATAAAGGGAGTAACTTTAATGGAGATGAAGTAGTAATGCCTCATGAGATGAAACTTGTTCTTCGTGATGAAAGAGAGGAATTGGCTTGCTTAAATAGCCAAAGGAAGATTTTTGGATGGACATTTAGGAGTGCCATAGAAATAGAGAATCATAATTTGATTATGGTTAAAGATGAACAAGAGGTGTCACAAAGAGGTTTTATTAGCAACAAGGAAGAAGAAATCCATAAAGATGAAAGTGAGGTAGTTATGTCTCAAGCTGAAGGAAGGTAAGTCCTAAAAGTGGAAAAGAATCGATTGACTATTAGTACTAGTCAAGAAATAGAAGGAAAACAATCGAGTGTTGTCGAGGAAGAGGAAGCGAGTTATGTTGAAACTGTAATGCAGCATACTGAAGAGGTACTTGGAGGGAACCAAGTAATTAGTGAATGGCTTAGTTTCTTGTTGAAAGCATTTGAACAAGAGAAAAATATTGTATACAATAAGATGGGATCATTTCCAACTTTAGTTGAAACAGAGATAGATACTAGTTTCCAAAACTTAATTATTGTAACTAGTATACAAGAAAGAGTGAATAAATATATTACTGTAGTCAAATAATTATAAGGAAATTTACCTTTTGACAATAAATTTGCAAGCAGGGAAAAGAAGAGGGATGTTGCAGAGGGAGATATCCTCAAAGATATTCTGGAATTTTGGGTTGCAGCAATGTCTGGAGTAATATTTGTAGAAATATCTCGGAATAATTGTAGTAGAATGTGTTGGCAAAGGACTGAAAATAAGAAGATAAGGTAGAAGTAGTGGAGCACTACAACACAAAGTATGGAAGCCTGGAAGATTGCAGCTAAAGAATGGGGAAGACAATGCATCTTATGGACAACAACAAAATAGAGTTTGATGATCCTGGAAGATTCAAGCATTAAAGGCACATGACCAACAGGTCATGAATTATTTTACGTCAGGATTCTAATGCAGGAGAATTAAGGTAGAGGTAACAATGTGATAATATGGTCACATGTTATGGCTTGGGAAGATGACTACCAGCCCTAAAAATAATTTTAAGACTTTAGTTTTAAAGTATTTTGTTTAAAGTTAATTTGGGCTAACATAGCTATTGTAATCTATAGGTTAAAAGAATAGTTATATTATGATTAGTTAGGCGTTTAGTTGAATAAAATGTTCTAAAACTGAATAATATTTTCTTAACCATAAGGGGATTTTGGAAAGGAATAGAAAAAAGCCAAATCCACCATTGTGGGGTGCTGCCATCCATAGAGAAAAAGAGAGAACGAGAGGGAAATAGGCGTGAAAGAGG
The DNA here is from genome assembly GCA_034641835.2 of Pinus albicaulis. Lineage (NCBI taxonomy): Eukaryota > Viridiplantae > Streptophyta > Pinopsida > Pinales > Pinaceae > Pinus > Pinus albicaulis. The sequence goes on from CM076580.1 coordinate 182,744,725, forward strand.
GTTGAACAGAGAGTAATAATAAATGTAAAAACTAGCCATCCCAGGGCTTGATTCTTTGTATTTTCATTTATAAACTAATTCCATGTGTTTTGGATTTCGATCAAGCTCTTTGTTATAACCTATTATTTTTATTTCCCTGTCGAATTTAACCATTTTACTTTGTTTGTATCTATGTAGTATTATATTTGCATATTGTTTCTATTTATGAATAGACAGATTGAGTGAGAGGATGAAGTTCCTGTGAAATTTGATCAAACAAAGCTAGGTTGGAGACCGAGGGATGAGAGATGGAGAATGAGCTCAGGATGGAAACCGTGCATTTCAAGACTACACAAAGCTGAGGAGTGGTAGCATTAAAGAATTTTGAACAAAGTCGGAAGGATAGCAAAGGAGTAGCGTAGAGGAATCTGTAATCCAAAGAAATGATAACTATAAGAGGAGAAATTAGCTAAAGAGAGAATTTCTTAGATGAATTCTGAGAGAGTAATCGACGACGAGGATTGAATCACAACATCGAAGGTTTAAGGATTGACGGTGGGGATTAGAGTGGGAAAAAGAGGCGAATAAGAGCCAAGAAGGTTCAACGAATGGTTTCCATTAAATCACGGATCCGAAATGGATGTGTGTCGGCAGGGCACAGTTTCACATCGACGATTGAATTATTTAATATTTAAGGATTTCACAAGGTGAACAAGGTAGCTTGCAATGCAACGCAGTAAGAATGGGAAGATGCGATGTGACGAGATGGAGTCACGTGTTGGCTTCGCGCAATAGTGCACTTTTCAAATCATAGTGGATATCATTAAAGAATTGCAAGGTAAGTTTTCTGCGACGCAATACGTTAATGTTTTTTATGTGCGATGCGATGAGGCAAGGCTACGTGTCACCATGGTGCAAAAATTCACTTTGTAAATTTTTTATGGTTAGCGTATGGCTAAAGAATTAAGTTTGCAGGCGAGTGTTGCAATGTGGGACCCAAGAGGTCTGGTCATGAATGTATGTATGTATCTAACTCTGATATTTCCCCCTTGTGCATATAAAGGAAGTTATGTGGGTCCTAACCCACAGTTCCATGAGTATAAGTTAATTTGCAGTTATGGTTGCATCAGTTTCTGAACATGTGGAAACGATTTTTTGAAAAAAAAAAAATTGTTCGGAACAAGTTCACTAAAAAAGACCTCTCTCATATTTTAAACAAGTGTCATGGTTTGGAAGATTCAAATAAATCTATGCGGCCAATTATTTCAGATTTAAATATTAAATAATTCTTTGTTCTTTTCATCAACTTTGAACATAGGTTTCAAGAAGTTGAAAATTATTTTTTAAAATATGAAAGATATTTTTATGATAAAAAGCCCATTTACAAAAACGTCTTTCACATTTTACACATATATCATGGTTTGGGAGATACAAAGACATATTTGGACCATATTTTTCCAATAACGCATGCAATTAACAAAATTAATTAGCCATGAAAATCATTTAAGAATGCAATGCACAAGATATATTTTAAAAATTCAGTGAAAAAATAGTTAGTCCTCTATGCGTGAAAGTCGATGGATATTTTCCCAATAAAATAACCTCGACTCTTCATCATATGCAAATTTTCAAGCAAATAAATTCGATTCTTATTTCTTTATGCACCATATGCAAACACAATAATTTTCGAAGGGCATAGTTACCTATCTCTTAATGCATGCCTAGAATCCTTCCTTCCTCTCTCTTGGCTCCATTGTACATTTGTTATGTTCTTATTTCATTTACTTTTTTCCCATAGGATTACAATAAATAGAATTAAGAAAATGGAATAGTTTTTCAAAATATTAAAGGCATTTCATAAATTAGCCATAAATCACTCCACAAATATGACTTTTCAAATTCTAAAATCACTTCATAAACCACTTATGTTTTTCCAAGGTAGATTTTCTTTCTCCTTATGGAAAAAATATCACTTACCCGTATGTTTTGTAAAACTACTACTCATTACTTATAAAAATCATAAAATATACCAACTTGGAAATATAATTTATTTGTATAGAAGAATATGAATTGTTCTAAATAAAAGAATTAAGAATTAATTCTTGTAATATTCTTATCATTAAGAATCACAAAAATATTCTTCATGTAGTATCAATATAATATTTAATTATTCAACAACCCTCATTTTACAAGATTTTTTACGATAACTTACAGGGGAGATGTTACAATATGCAAGAAAACCAAAGTGCATGAGTAGAAGTGCACTAGAATATTTCTAAGAAGAAATATTGAATATAGTATTGAAACATAAAACAATACACTCGGAAGGAAGAATCTAATATAGATAGGGTTCCAATCTCAATTGACATTTTTTTTGGTTTTTAAGCTAATTATTTCCGAATATAATATAATATATACAATAAAATTTTAAGAAGAAATATTGAATATTGTATTGAAACATAAAAACAAGACACTCTGCAGGAAGAATCTAATATAGATAGGGCTCCAATCTCAATTGAAATTTTTTGTAGCTAATTATTTCCAAATATAATATAATATATACAATAAAATTTTGAGAAAGGAAATTTGAGAAACCAAAATCAGATGCATGTCAAGTGTCACCAATTAAAAAACATAAACACATAATTACCTAACAAAAATAAGATAGAAACAACCATGGAACTTACCACTATCTCACAACTTTGAATCTTGCATAACATTTTGAAGCAGTCCTGAAACAAGCATCACACTAATACGAGGTGGGGTGAGAATTGTAAAAAACTTACTCTTCATGTACTTAACTTAGCCTCAAACAAGGTAATTGTTTCTTGTGCTTTCAAGTAAATGAAATTCCTACTTTATTGGGCCTTCGTTCAGTTTGAGAAGAGAAAATTTATCACTGATCTTGCATGAGAACTTAGGAGTCCCTAAAAGGTATCATCGATGGTCCTAATTTCAAATATCTGAGAGGCAAACAGGTCCTATGTTTCAAATTTCATTTAGTAACTAGTAAGTAGGAGAAATTTTATTAGGAAAAATGTTATTAGAGTGTTAGAATCTATGAACACATACATTTTTGCGCATTGAATTTTTTTTTTTCAATTTTTAGATTTTATTGCTACCTCCTTAGGATTATTTCATATTATTGGAATTTCATCCAAAATAATTCTTCATATTTAGTTCATTTATTGTCTTAGTATCTTCATTAATATATAGAGAGAGAAATGTTAAGATTGTTTCATATTTCTGGACTTTGATAAAAAAAACATTCATCATATTTAGCTCATTTATTATCCTAATATGTCCATTAATATCTATAAAGATAAATATTATAAGAGATGAAATCTTGGATACACACAATATTATATTACTCAAATAGAGTTACATATATACATGAGGTATTGTCTCAAGATAGGGAACCTATCTTGGATGCACAATAAGTTGGTTGAGAGAATATATCAACCTCACACCAAACCAGGAACTTAGTTTTAGCTAACCTATGCAGTAGGAACCGACTCTATACATAGAAATTCACAACTGGAGACAAGTATGAATTACATATTCGAACACACCCCGTTAATGACTACTTGTCTCAATGTCCATCTGCAAAATCTACATCTGGTCTTGTTTTGTATCTTGTTCATGCTATTGTTGATGTCCATATAAAGGAACAACCATCTACCGAAATGCATGGGTTCCCAACTGCTAGAATCGCTAGTCTACTAGCAAGTCCTTCACATACATGGTTCATCCAACCTCTTGATGAACTCCCCCTAGATGTAAAATTTCACCTCATGGAGTCTAAAACCAATACGACCCACCCAAATTTATCCATCCTACATGACACACTCTTCCAGGGTGTTAAAACTCTCTAATAGAGGGAACACATAACAAAGGGGTATGCATGCCTCTCTGGGTCTTACATCATGTACAAACAATAAATGACATGTATAATTTCTCTAATTACAAATTGTGACTTATACTCTACCATGGTCATGAATCTATTCCACAAACTCACACAAACTTGATTTTCCATTCATCCTCCAATCTCTAATGCTATCATCTTCAATGTCATTTCTTCATTACATTTGGTGGTTAATCATTCCTGCAAATATATTTTTCTATTGTTGGAATGGCCAATTCCAGCATATACTCACACATGCGAAAATAGTTGGCCAGACTGATTGCCAAACATTCAATCCTTTCCACCAAAACTATAACTTGATTTCTACTAGACATTATAACCAAGATGCCCCATCACAGAAATAAGGGGCATTGGAGCATCAATGACCACTAGAGTTAGGCACACGAAATTTTTTCAACACATCCAATATCGCGGTCACTTGCCAACCTTGGAACAATTTTCTTCCATCAACGAAAGTCTTACATACTCTGCATTTTTTCCCTGTTGTTTAGCCCAGCACCGACCTCAGCCCATCTCTGACCTCGCAGGCTCCTCTTAGTGGCGCTATTGCCTCTTGACAACGTTTCTCCCAGTAGATACCCTTGATCCTCCATGTCTCCATGCAGAGGACAGGTGGCCTCGACCTTCACCAGTCCATGCCAACAACAATTAGCATGATGACGCCGAGAGAAGTAGGCAATAGGAAGTGGAGATCGCTCCTCTAAGTAGGCAAGCAGGTAGTGCTCCTCCTCAGACACCAGCAATGGTGGCATCGCAGATAGGTAGGAAGATAGCACAATTCTCCTCCTCACACAACAACAACGAGGGCAGCATTGATAGGTAAGTAGGCAATGCAAATCTCCTCCTCACACAACAGAAATTTTGACTTTGCGATCTGTACGAATAGAGATATCCTTCTATGGAACTCCTCCTCAGGTCCAGCAACATTGGTGCAACACACATGCCACTCAACCAAACTCCAAGTAAATTAAAAAAGCAGAGGTTATTCTCTGACCATTCTTGGAATGCATGTCCCTGTTATCAGCTGCAATCCATACTTTTGTTGCACATCTACAGAAACAAACAGTTGTAACACCAAATGGTGCTTGAACGAGCACAGTAATCCTTAAATGCCAAATGATCCTTGAGCAACACATCAATCGCTTCGATGACTTTCGTTGACATTCGACTTCTCCAAGCGGCCTTGTTCAAATAAAAACAATTACAAATCAGTCTCAACCTTCACTCAAAGCATCAGATAGACCTGTCAGAGGAAGTCTCCAGTGTGTAGGTTCCAATAGGTACACTGCTACTATTCTGCAGGATCTCTCGGGGAGTAATTTTTTCTCACACATACCACTATGAGCACTTCTTGAAGCCAAGCTTACAACATTCAGCAACAATTCAGTTTGTGATGCAGCATAATGAATTCTTGGTAGCTAACACCACCAGCTCAACCTCCTCTAAAATGCTACAGCCACACCTTAATACACATGCAGAAAAAAATGTCCTTGCAGCAGCTCCAAATTCAAACACTACTCTTCCTCAAGCTGGATCTCATAAAAAAAAAAACTTCAAGTCCATATAAACAAAACAATTAGGTATACAGGCAGGCCGATTAGCTTCAATGAAATGGTTGCAAATATTGGGCGTCAGATGCCAATGAATTCCTTCCTTGTGATGAGAACGTCGATTGAAATTATGTTTGTGGCTCCCTTCAGCCCCGCTAGAGACTTTAAGACTTCCACCACGTATAGCCCTGCAAAACCATAGTGGCTATCCTAATCCGAAGGGCAGGAACCGGGTTCGAATCTGTGCAGCCATCCTCCCCCCAGTTCGAATTTTTGAGGCGGAGATGGGCCAAGTCATCCAGGAAATATGCCGAAAAGAAACTCGGATGAACTACGAATGGTAACTTGCTATCCCGATTCATGAAGTTTATCCACGCTGAAGATAAAGAAGAATCCTTGTGCGCCGATGAATCCCTCATTATGACTGCCAGTGGCGAAGCTTCTTCCATCGATGAATACTCTTCATCTGCACACTGATCATTCTTCCTCAAATAATTATTACTTTAGGCCATACCAAAACCTGCTAGATTCCAAACTATGTGGTCTAAGATCCAGATAAAAGGCTATTTTTATTTACATTAAAAAATAGAGAAATCGTAGGTAGAGAAAGCAAATAAAATATCAGTAAGATCAATTCCATGACTTCACATCAATAGGCCTCAACAGCCACACTTTGATCAATTTTGGTGAGCATCGCGACACCACAACGACTCAGTGCACAGATCTTTACAGTTGCCAGAAGATCTCCGGTAGGCTGCAATAATAACAGAGAAATAAGAGCAACATCATCACTGCCAAAATAGTTCTCCCTATCATTGCTTGTATGTTAAAATAATGTACTCACAACGAGAAATTTTTTCTACGAACGAAGCCTCTACTGTTATTTTTCACGTTATCAAGAAAATTTGATCTCACATATGCACTGTCAAGTCAGGTTCACCATGTGGAATATGCAGGCAAGTCTATCCCACACTCATGATCCATGCAAAACACTTGCGTTGTTCAGGGCTAACACAACTAATGTCGTCGTCACATAAGCGCACCACTAAATTTGACAACTTTTTTTATTATCAGGATCTCCAAAGATAGTTGATGCGAGATTCGATCTAAATCCTCACATGCGACAACTGGACGTTGACCACTGAGGGAGATGGGCACCGTTATTTTATTTTTGAGCCTCCACAAAAATCTTGCCACAAATCTTCGTTGGCCCAACCTCATTGAGATATGACTTGTCCAGTTGTTCACCACAATTCTCCCTATCATTTGATCTACAAATTTCATTGATATACAAGAATTTAGATCAACGTGTCCATAACAGCTAGCTGGGCACTTCTTGTTATGAAACCAGCTCCAAAAATAGAAGAAAAGAGATATCAACACCTTATAAATAAGCCACTTTGATGGGGAAACCTCCAATACATTACATGAATGAACAATTATTTGATGATACAACTGACAAAACCTCCTTTCTATATATAGGAGTCCATGGGGCCACAATGTAATCCTAGCCGACCTAACAATAATAATGTAAGGACACAATAATAACAATATGGGGGTCACAGGGGTACAACAATAACAATAATGGGGGCTACACTAACATAATAAAGGACTACACTATTAATATATGGACTTAACATGCCCCTCTCCTTCAAACAATTGTTGTCCTCAACGCTTGATTATTTCTTGATGCTTCTGTATAAAATTCTCATCCTCCCATGTGGAATCTTCTACAGGAGATTTCTTCCACTTGCTGAGATACTCTGAAATTTATTCTACTTGTTTAGTTCTTGTTTCTATGACTGCTTCAGAACTTCTTTCAATGTGATGTTGATCTTCGTGTTATTTCATTAGATTCTACACCAAAGTTAGGTTATCCTTTGATAGTTGGAGAACTTGTTGTTGATGCTCGATGTGACCTTCCACTAATTTATCATCTATATTAGCTATTATTTGATCCTTCAGACCATCAAACTTAGCCTCCATTTCTTCTTTTAAACCATCTATTTCATCTTCAATTGCTCTTTGTAAGATCAAAATTTGTTGCACTTGGTACCGTAATTTTGATATCTCATACTACAATTCTTCCTCTTCATGCGTTATAGTATATATTTTTGAGGGCTTAATTGGTATGGAATTATTTTTTTGAGGCATTATATAACCCAATACTAATAAAAATTCTAAAATATTCCCTTGCAATCACTTCAAACTGCGTTTTCAAACAAATGTTATGCAATTTTAAAGAACAAATACACACCTTTTTCTTGCTTTTGAGGAGCGCGATATTGAAATTCACTTATCTCTATACTTGTGGATCCTCAATATCTAAAATTTGGCTCTATAGTATTCCTCTGAAGCTTCTTTAAAATGTCACAGGTCTGACTTGATTTGGATTCTTCAAGGCAAGGTTATGTCCAACCTCCCACAATGACCCAATTTTGGACTAGTTCAGTAGAGCAAACTTGTACGACTTGCCACGTGTCACTGTTTCCTCCTTTGGATCTGAAATTGATATAATGAAAACTATAATCTATGTACTTACGCTCACTTTTTACAGCATTCCAATATGATGCTCAGAGAGAGAGTTATGAAGATTTTCCCACAATCACCTCTTTGAGATGAAATTCAGGAGCCTGAAAAAGTCCTAACTTGCACATACCATATCTATGAAAATATTGTGAACCAAGTTCTGAAATTTTGCGAAGTTGTTCCTTAGGATTTCGGCTTCGCGCTTCAAAAATTTCAGATTCTGAGCCTTCGTAGAAAAAAATTTATAGTGAAAATTCCGCGATGACCTATTTAGGTTAAATTGACGAGCCTGCAAAAAGACCTAACTTCTACAGATCATATCTCCGAAAATATTGCAAACCAAGCTTTGAAATTTTGCAACGATGTTCCTCAAGATTTCGGCTTCGTACTCTAAATATTTCAGCTTCTTAACCTTCATAGAAAAAAATTTATTATGAAAATACCATGATGACCTATTTAGGTTAAATTCAGGAGCCTGCAAAATGATGTAACTTGCACAGATCATATTTCAGAAAACATTGTGAACCAAGCTCTGAAACTTTGTGACGATGTTCCTCGGGATTTTGGATTCGCACTCTAAAAATTTCAGATTCTGAACCTTTGTAGAAAAAAAATTATAGAGAAAATTCCATGATGACCTGTTTGGAGCAGCAAAACCCTAGAATCTCAAAGCTATGATACCAAATGTTGTGAAACCAGCTTCGAAAAGAGAAGAATAGAGATATCAACACCTTAGAAATAAGCCACTTCGAGGGGGAAACCTCCAATACATTACATGAATGAACAATTCTTTGATGATACAAATGAAAAAACCTCCTTTCTATATATAGGAGTCCATGGGGCCACAATGTAATCCTAGCCGACCTAAAAATAATAATGTAAGTGCATAATAATAATAATATGGGGGTTACATGGGTACAACAATAACAATAAGGGGGGCTACACTAACATAATAAGGGACTACAATATTAATATAGGGACTTAACATCTCTGTTGGCCCAACCTCATTGAGATATGAGTTGTCCAGTTGTTCACCACAATTCTCCCTATCATCTGATCTACAAATTTCATTGATATACAACAATTTAAATCAACATGTCCATAATAGCTAGCTGGGCACTGCTCCATGCATAGATCAGGTCAACAATTGACCCAATGCTAGCTTTTCTCACTCGAATAAATAGGCTCACAAACTGATATGCAAATATCTCACACAAGCTCTACTCCTAGGCGTCCAACAGACCTTCAATGTAGCAAGGCTATCACTGGATCGACGCTTTTCTCCCACATATCCGTGTTTATTTTGCTACACAAAATCACTGTGCCTCCATGTCGTTGTACTTTCCACCCACACAGTTGCACTCTCTGCTTTCTTCCGGAGTCCAACTCTCGCCACATAAAATGATGGGCACAACTCCAATACACCTTCGCCCAAATGAATGGACAACCAACAAAACTAAAACACAATATTCGTATTTCCCTCAGCCCATGAGGGGCCGAGGTCCAGCCTGCATGGGCTCCGATACCCAGATGGAATCTCAGATACACACCATATTCTATTACTCAAATAGAGTTATATATATACATGAGGTATTACCTCAAGATAGGGAAGCTATCTTGGACGAACAATAAGTTGGTTGAGAGAATATCTCAACCTCACAGCAAACTAGGAACTTAGTTTTAGCTAATCTATGGAATAGGAACAGACTCTATACATTCAAAGACACAACTCGAGACAAGTAGAAATTACATATTCCAACAATAAGAGTGTTAGAATCAATGAACACATACATTCCTAACCATCCAAACTTTTTTTTCAATTGTAAGATGTTTGAGTAGGGGAACATTTTCTAACAACTTGTGAAAATTGTGAAAGCACAATGAAAATTGTTTTTTTCCCGTGGAGTTGTGTGTTTACGTATTTTAAAGATATGTAGTTCAAGAAATTAACAATATAATGGAGTTGGGTTATTCTTATTCATTGTTCTATATGTCAAAATATATTTAACCATTTTCTTATTTTTTTTTATTTTTTTTCATTTTTTTCATTTAATATTGATCAAAAACTTCTAATATACAATCTTCATGTTGCTAGATATTTTATCCACATCTAACTTCTCCAAGGTAAATATTATTTCTAGCAGGGTGCTACATTCTTTGGATTTTCTATCGTCTTTCCATATGGATTTATGTTTTGCTTCGTCATTTTGGGAACACACAATGTGTCGAGCATAACTTGAATATTCATATTACAGGATTTATGTCTTCCGTCGTCATTTTGCTTAGCACTCAATGTGTCCAGCATAACTTAATTGTAGTAATAGAAATTTTAAGATATATTTTTGACAGCTAACCATTACAATATCTATGGTTGTTACCAGATTATCCAGCTGGTCAAATCCCTATTCAAATCCCTATTGTGACACCACAACGATTTCTCCATTACGATATCTATGGTTGTTACCAGATTATCCAGCTCATCAAATCCCTATTGTGACACCACAACAACTTCTCCTTAGGATTTCAGTGATGTCCAAATCAATCCCCAACCAAACATAGAGAACGCTTAACGAAAAGACATTAGAACCCATTGTCTTGCATTTCACTACCAAGTTGTACCCACGTGGACATTCACGACGACAGCAACTCCAACGTGTCTCTACCAAAACCAAGTAGATGTATACGCTATACGTTGTTCGCTTCAACGCACATGCTGCAACATTAAGTCCGTGCAGTAGAAAATTAAGATGAAACCCTCACAAATCTAGCATGAAACTTGAGCTCTGATACCATATCAGAGAATAACACACCAAAACAACTTGACGATTTCATTGCTTATGCTTCAATTTATACATGAATGCGCCGAAGATTCAACACTGAATCCCACCCACTTCCTTTTATTTTCTTACCTATGTCGCCGACTATCAATACTCTTGTCGACTAACACTTGATCGTCGCGGCATGGACATAGTCGTGATTATTATTCTGGCAGGCGCCATTGTACAGTTTTGGACAGTGAGACAAGATGTGGTGTTTAAGGTTATAAAAATATCATTTTAACGCAACAATAAAAATATAAATTCGATGGCTCTTACAGAACAAAGACATTCACGCAAATATTGTAAATTTTAGTAATTCTTATCTTAATCAATTATATACAATAATTATTTAATTATATTGTATTTCAAAAATACCATTATAAGTGAAGTTTACTCAGTTTGTATTGTATAGTGGCAACTAATCCTTACATAAACATATGAAGCAACTATATCCTCTATTGGGTTTTAAAGAATGATATGGGATGGGGAATTTTGCTTGAATGAATTTTCCCTGCATTTTCGGCATATTTATTTCTCAACTATTAAGTTTGTGTCCTTTTTGTTGGAATGCAATATCGTAGCCGTCCCATAATTTTCCGCAGAAGTTGTTGTGCTGTAAAAAATTACTTGGGCTCAACAAAACAAATAATCCAATAATGCATCTCCGGATTTCTGTTCTGTAAAGTAACCATATTGCATCCCGAGCAACTTTTTATTCCTCTAAAGTAACCATATTGTGTAAAGTAAGCATTATGTAATATTTTTCTTTTGGTGAAATTCATTTTGAATGTAATTTTCTGGCTTTTGTGAAAATTGGTTAAATATTTCAGCTAGAACTTCATTCGCTCATGGCTGATCATGGCCCCATCATATTTGGGTAGATTAAAGTACCTTCAAGATTTTTATTCTTTAAAATAATAAGGTTTGTATTTTTATGTTGTGTGACCCATAGTTGCTATTATTGTAATTATAGTAAAACTTGAAACAAATTTTGGTTACTTTGAATTGTTTTATATTATTTTTGTGATTGCTGAAATTTATGTCAATCTTCATGAATAAGGTAGAGATGAGATAATAATAATAACAGTAACAATAATCATCTTTTGATTTAAATTATTAAATTAATAAGTATTATTAAATAATAATAGTTATCAAATATTAATAAACAACAAAATATATATATATATATATATATATATATATATATATATATATATATATATAACAATATTTTATTAATTATAATATTAATAATTTTAAATAGCACTAATAACAATAATTTTTTTATAGTTTAATTATAGATAATTTATATTTGAAATATGGATAACATTGAACATTAATATTAATTAGTATATTAATATTGCTATTACTACTTGTATGAATTATTATAAATGAATGAAATTAAATCAATTATTAATTAATTTATTGATACTAATTAATAAATTAATAAAATTGAATATAGTTTACTATAATTGAATCTCGTCAAACATGTTTAACCATGTTCAATCAATGTCAACCCTTGTCTACCTTGATCAGCCATTTTCAATGATGATCTTCCATGGTCAAGCATGTTCCATCATCGTCAACCATGGTCATAATGGTTAATCAATGTCTCTATGTAGAACCATGATCAACAATGGTTTATCATGTTTGAATATAGTCAACCATGGTCAATGCATTTACGGTCAACCAAAGTCAATTTTGATCAACCATAATCATCCATGGTCAATGAAAGTCAACCATGATTAACGATGGTTTGATTTCATCAACCATGATCAACCTTCAATAAATTCACTTTCATCATAATCAACGATGATGGTCAACCATGGAAAATCATGGTAAATCATGGGAAACCATGGTCAATCATGGGAAACCATGGTCAATTATGATCAACCATCGTTAAACATCACATTGTGACAAAGATTTCCGCAATATGAAAATTAACCACGGTTTACCATGGTCGATCATGGTCCAATGTCACATAGTGAAAATGATTGTATCGATATGAAAATTAATCATGGTCAGCCATGTTTACTTTAGTGTTTAAAATATTTATTTTACGATCTATAATAATAGTCCTTTGGGTTTAATATTATTCCCTTGGGTTACTAATGCCTTGGGTTTATTACACCCTTGAATTTATAATATAAATCATGGTCAATCATAACCAACCATGATCAACAATAGTGAACCTTGGATGAATGTCGCATTGTGAAAAATATTATCTCAATGTCAAACCAACCATAGTTCAACGTCATATTGTGACAAAGATTGTTTCAATATGAAAATGAATCATGGTCAACCATGGTCAATCATGCTCCAACATCACATTATGACTCGGATGATTTCAATATGGAAATAAACCATGGTCAATCATGGAAAACCACATTTATTTTAGTGTTTATAGTATTTATCTTAGCATTTATATACCTTAGGTTTATAAATTTTATCCGTTGGGTTTATTATTCCCTTAGGTTTATAATATCAATCTCTCAAGCTTATTAAGCCAAGGGTTCATATTCCTTCTGTTTAATATTATTCTCATAGGTTTATAATCCATTTTTTTTTTTAAGTATTAATCCCTAGGGTTTATTATTCCCTTTGGTTTATAATATAAACCATGGTAAACGATGGTTAACCACATTTTATAAATTCAGTCATGGTTAACCATGGTCCAATGTCACATTAAGAAAAATATTGTCTCAATATAAAAATTAACCATGGTCCAATGTCACATTGTGATAAAGATTCTCTCAGTTTGAAAATAAATCATGGTCAACTATGGTCAAATGTCACAATGTGACAAGGATTTTTTCAATACGAAAATCAACCATGGTATACCATTATCAGCCATGTTTATTTTAGATTTTATAATATTCATCTCCAGGTTTATAATATCAGTCCCTTAGGTTTAATATTATTCAACCATGTTCAACCATGCTTTATAAAATCAATCGTGGTCAACTGTGGTCTAACGACGCTTTGTGAAAAATATTTTCTCAATATGAAATTAAGCATTGTCTCAACCATGGTACAATGTCACATTATGATAAATATTGTCTCAATGTGATAATCATGGTCAACCATGGTCAACCATGGTCAACCATGGTCAACCTTGGACAGCCATTGTCAAACATTTTTTATAAAATCAAACGTGATCATCCATGTTTAATCATGGTCAAGCATGGTCAAACTTCGTAGTGTGACAAAGATTGTCGTCATATGGAAATAAACCATGGTTAAGCATGGTTGACCATGGTCCAACGTCACATTGTGATAGGGATTGTCTAAAAATGGAAATCAACCATGGTCAACCATGTTTATTTTAGTGCTTATAACATTTATTTTAGGGTTTATACACCTTGGGTTTATAATATTAATCCCTTGGGTTCAATATTATTCCCTTGGTTTAATAAACCCTTCGGGTTTTATTATTAATCTGTTATGTTTATTATTCCCTTGGGTTTATAATATATCAGTCCCTTGGATTTATCATTCACTTGGATTTATAATATCAATCATGGTCAACCATTGTAACATACCCATTTTTTTCTAATTATTTTTTCCCCTCCGTGGTCTACCGTTCACCCCCACACCTACGTATTTTGTAATCTAATCACTTAACGACATGTTTTCCCACAATGCAAATCTTGGTGAAATCAGATTCCCTTATATAATTACCTGACCAAAGAATATAGAATCTTCAAATATAATGATAATATGGTTAAGGGGGACCTTCCATGAAAATAACAATATTTTTGGAATCCATTTCTTGGCTACAACGCCTTCCCTACCTTAGATAAGAATGGCCTAACTCTGTAAGCGATATATAAGATAGGGGAGGGATTGATTTTTATACTCTGGAACCCTCTTAAATTATAGACCAGCATTGTATTTCATCATATCTCCACCCACTTAGCCTTAAGTTATGGTCATGCTCCACATGGTGTTACCATCCACTCATGGATTGCCAATGATGCATAGCCCATGTGACGTGTTGTGAGTGTAGAAATTATGTAAATGATATGTTATATGTCTAAGATTCACCTGATCACACACTATTTGACTTCATGCATAATACAGAATCTCTTCTGCTGTTGATCATTACTTGCAGAAATTAAATCAATTGCATGCACACATTAAAACCATAAAAATTCACACATGTGAACACAATGATTTATGGGAAAGCTCAAAGCTAAAAACCCCCAACTATCTGTATAATATATTTCATAGAGATCATGTAACAATCATCATACAAAACTTCTCACAAGCTCTCAGTACAATCTCCAATTGCTACACACTAATGAGGTCCGATCTAGCAAATCCCATGCACCGATCTCTGCCACCTACTAGCCTGCCTCTACTACGTAATCCCTGCTGAGTATGGGCTTTGAATTTACTAGAATCCACCTCGCTTGCACTGCACAATCCTCATTGGCATCTCCATCAATGTGTGGTGCAAACTCATGCACCAGTATAGTCACAACTAATAGTCACACTGCTCTTTCACCTACCTCTCCACTGGTCTCCACTGAAACTGTCCATGCACTGTAGTTAATTGATGTATTCTTCAGTTGATTAATGAGTTAATAATTAGTGAATTGATTAATAATTAATTCAAACCACTCTCACTAGTGTATGAATCAGTTAGGCTAGATACAACTAGCTCAATTGTGTCTAATTGAGTTGAACTGAACACAACTCCACCAACTACTTCAATAACTCCACCAAACTCTGTCACATGAGTTCTAACTGAAGCCTCCATGCAATATCTCCACTTAACCCTTAGGAATAGCGTAATTCCTTCTGTTAGCTCCTGTGACACATCTATGCACTTAAATGAAGTGATCCAAGAGAATAAGATAATGTTTACAGTCCAAATATTATTAAGAGAAAATAATATTTGACATATCTATTTTTAGACTGGCAATCTAAAAACAGATTCTGCCCAATATGTCTAAAAATAGAATTCCATCTATTTTTCCAACTTGACCAACCATCCACAAATAGCATCCTACAAATCATAGAATATGCTCGACATATCTAAAAATGGTCATAGTCTAAAAATAGACTTGCGCCAAAAATAGCCTGCGGGCCCACTTAGTGAAGACGAATTCTTTCCACTAAGCTCATCATCTTGTTGCAATCTCAACACTCGCTCTCAAAAAGATAGGGATTATATGCCACCCCAATCCTGCTTCTATGGTATTCGAATTTTCTCCTGGTGAGCGCCTTCATCAAAATATCAGCATCCTGATCCTCCATAGGAATGTAAGAAAGTAACATGATCTTCCACTGCACACAATCTCTGATATGATGATACCGGATGTCAATGTGTTTATATATATCATGAAATACTAGATTAACTAAGAGTTTAATGCAACTCTGATTAGCACAATATATCATAGTAGGATCAAAGTGTGAACCGAACAACCCAACCAGGATCTTCCTCATCCATATAGCCTCGCATGCAGCCAAAATTGCTGCCATGTACTCGGCCTCCGCTAAACTAAGTGCCACGGATATCTGCTTCTTGCTCTACCAAGAAACTGTTGTTGACCCTATACTAAAAGTCCCCCCAGATGTGCTCTTTCTGTCCGTTGGGCTCCATGCCTAATTTGCATCTGTGAAGCCACGCAGCTTCACCTCATCCAACTGTCTGTACCATAATCCGTATCCTGATGTGCCTCTGAAATATCTCAATACATGCTTCCCCACCTTCCAAAAGAGCTTGGTAGGCTTAACCATAGTTTGTGAAAGTTGGTTAACAACATAGCATATGTCAGGTCGTGTATTGACTAGATACATAAGAGACCCCACAAACTGTCGGTAAATAGTGGCATCCACTACCTCTGCTGATGTAGCATCCTCTTTCCTCCAACCACCAGGAAGTGGAGTGTCGATAGGCTTGCAGCCATGCACGTTGAACTTCTCCAGTATCTCTCGGGCATACTTTCCTTAAGACACAAACAATCCATCACTGCGCTGCCAAATTTCCAATCCCAAGAAATAATGAAGGAGGCCCAAGTCCTTCATCTCAAACTCTTTTGCAAGATCAGCCTTGCATGAGAGTATTAATTGTTCATCATCGATCAGTATCAAATCATCTACATAAAGTACAATGATCAGCACCTTACCCTCAACCACTATCTGGTACAGGTTGGGATCCACCTCACTCTTGGTAAGACAAAGTTTGGTGAAATAACTGTATATCTGTGTGTACCAAGCACGAGGTGCTTGTTTCAACACATGCGACTCGCTGCTGAAGATCTCGAAAACCTTTGGGCTACTCTATGTTCACCTCCTCCTCAATCACTTCATTGAGGAACGTAGTCTTCACATCCATCTGATGAATGTGCCACCCCATCTGCGCTGAGAGAGCTAGGATGCTCTGTATGGAAGAATACCTTGTGACAGGTCCAAAGGTTTCCTCATAGTCGATCCCCTCAATCTATGAGAAGCCCTGGGCAACAAATCTTGCCTTGTACTTCTCGATGCTCCCGTCAGCAGCTTGCTTCACTTTGTATATCCATCTCAAACCTACCACTAATTTCCCTTCCAGCCTTGGGAAAATCTCCCATGAACTGTTTTTGACAATCGAATCATACTCTTCCACCATGGCATCTACCCATGCAGGGTCCTCCATAGCTTCCTCAAAAGAGGCTGGCTCTGTCACGATAAAATTTCTCATCATAGCCATGTATCCAGTATATCGGTCAGGTGACTGTCTCTATCTGCACTGTGATGTAGTGCTCCTACAATATTCTTTGCATCAAGATTCAGTCGCTTAGCTTTTGTAGTGCGCTTCCGCCCTCTCATGGTTGGCGCTGCATGAGTGGTTTCTTCCACTCCATGAACCTCCTATTGTGGCTGATCCACATCCTGAGGCTCATCCTTAGGAACTAATATCTCCTCATCTACATGCAAGTGTGGCTCCCTCTCAAGCGAACACTTCATGGTTTTCTCCTCATGAAATTTGATATCAAGTCGCACAAAATTCTTTCAACTGTCTGTTAAATACACACGATAGTTGTGGGGTGTATCAGTGTACCCCAAAAATATCCCAACCTCTGCGGTTGGCTCCAGCTTCTTCTTGGCATCCTTCGTCACATGAATGTAAACAGGTAAGCCAAAAATATTCAAATGAGAAATATCAAAATTCTTACCATAAAACGCCTCCTCGGGTGTACTCATGCCAATTAATCTATGAGGACAACGGTTTTGAACATAAATCGCAGTATTGCATGCCTCGGCCCACAAGTGTATGGGAAGGCCCTGGTCATGCAACATTTCCCGTGTAGCACCCACGATCATTCTGTTCTTTTGCTCTGTGACCCCATTCTGCTGTGGGTTATGAGGCGCTATGAGCTCTCTTTGAATTCCTTCTACGCTACAAAAGTCCTTGAATTTTCCAGAGATGAATTCACCACCATTGTCGCTCCTAAGAGACTTCACCTGCTTCCCCGATTATTTCTCCACGAGCGCCTTGAACTCACAGAAATTTGAGTATGTCTCAATCTTCTTCTGCATGAAGAAGATCCAGCACTTACGAGAAAAATCATCAACAAATATCACATAATACTTGTGCTTTGCTGTCGAAGCTACTGAGAAAGGTACACACACGTCTGTGTGAATTCTCTCAAGGATCGTCGTAGAGCGACTATCCTTCTCGTGAAAGGTGGCTTTCACAAATTTTCCCAAAGTACATCCCTTGCACTGATCTGAATGTGCAAGTGTACCCTTGGGAAGCTCGGTATAAATCTACTGCAAAATTTTCAAAGCACCATGGTGAAGATGGCCCAATCTCCTGTGCCATAACTCGCCCTCATCCCAACTCACCAATCCTTCTGCCTTGCCTGCCATTGTTGTGCAACCATCTACCTGCAGCTGATAAAGGTTCTTAACTCAAACCCCTATCCTCCGGGTTTCACCGGTTGCCTTACTGCGCAGGAAAGCCTTTCCGTCGCTTAAGACAACATCATATCCCTTGTCTTCCAACATGTTCACTAAGATCAGATTCTTCTTCAATCCTAGAACATGCATGACATCCTTCAATATGAAAGGTTTACCAGACTCCCTCTCAAAGGAAATGGTCCTGATACTAGTCACACTGTATCTACCATCATCGCCCATATCGATGTGCACTCCAAGATCCTTCTCATCCAGATCAATGAACAAATATTTGTCTCCGGTCATATGAAAAGACGCACCACTGTCAAGAAACCACACTGAACCCATCATAATTGAGACCAAGCATGTGATCAGTGAAAAATCTAGCTCAAACTTCGAGGCTAAGGCCTCTCCAGCTACAGATCGAGCAGCCTACTTATTTTTCTTCTTCTGTGGACAATTAGTGGCGTAATGTCCATGTTGGTGACAGTGAAAGCACTTCACCCTGGACATGTCTTGCTTCTTTCCTTTCACACTGGATTGAGAAGCATTCTTCTTACTCTTCCCCTTCCTTGCTTTGGAATCCAAAGTACAATTCTCTTCATCTTCATTCTTCAATCAAGATCTGTCGCTGGTACTCTGCCTTATCTCCTCTTCCACAAGATCCGACCAAAGTCGCACCCATCCTGGCAGTATCTCCCGACCATTGACAAAGTCCTCATAGGAATGCTAACTCTTTGGAAGCCCAAGGAGATCCAAGCTCACCAATTCCTCTTCATATATAGTAACCCCCACACTTCCCAGCTCATCCCTACACTAGACAAAATTTGTGAGGTACTTGGGTATACTCTTGCCCTTCTCCATTTTTATCTTCCTGAGCTTATGCTTGAGCGCCAACTTCCTCTGGTTGCTCTTGCTTTGGAACAAATCTGTCAAAGCTTTCCACATCAAGAATAGAGAAGATTTACCATGAAGGCTGGACACTATGTGATCCTTCACACCTTCCAACATAATCCTTTGACATTTTGCTGTCTTCTTTTTCCATGCGTCAAGTGCAACAGCATCGCTAGAAGCAGGTTTTGGAATTTCTGCATCTATGAACTCCTTCAACCCATTATCCTCCAGCACCGCCTCCATCCTGTCCTTCCATGCAATATAATTTGAGCTACCCTCAAGGGTATACTCCAATCGCAATCCGTTGAAAGACATCTCAACTTTGACACCAAGAAAACACTACTGCAAATTCAAATTCCACCAGCACAAAACTCAACTACTTCAATGCTTTGCGATTGCTCCAATGATCAACTATCGCTCTGATACCATGTAGAAATTATATAACTGATATGTTATATGTCTAAGATTCACCTTATCACACACTATTTGACTTCATGCATAATACATAAACTCTTCTATTGTTGATCATTACTTGCGGAAATTAAATCAATTGCATGCACACATTAAAACCATAAAAATTCACACATATGAACACAATGATTTATGGGAAATATTAAAGCTGAAAACCCCCAACTATCTGTATAATATATCTCATATATATCATGTAACAATCATCATACAAAGCTTCTCACAAGCTCTCAGTACAATCTCCAATTGCTACACACTAATCAGGTCCGATCTAGCAAATCCCATGCACCGATCTCTGCCACCTGCTAGCCTGCCTCTACTGCGCAATCCCTGCTAAATATGGGCTCTGAATGAACTGGAATCCACTTGGCTTGCACTGTACAATCCTCATTGGCATCTCCATCAATGTGTGGTGCAAACTCATGCACCAGTATAGTCACAACTGATAGTCACATTGCTTTTTCAGCTACCTCTCCACTGGTCTCCACTGAAACTGTCCATGCACTGTAGTTAACTGATGTATTCTTCAGTTTATTAATGAGTTAATAATTAATGAATTAATTAATAATTAATTCAAACCACTCTCACTAGTGTATGAATCAGTTAGGCTAGATACAACTAGCTCAACTGTGTCTAATTGAGTTGAACTGAACACAACTCCACCAACTACTTCAATAACTCCACCAAACTCTGTCACATGAGTTCTAACTAAAGCCTCCATGCAATGTCTCCACTTAACCCTTAGGAATAGCGTAATTCCTTCTTTCAGCTCTTGTGCCACATCTATGCACTTAACTGAAGTGATCCAAGAGAATAAGATAATGTTTATAGTCCAAATATTATTAAGAGCTAATAATATTTGACATATCTATTTTTAGACTGGCAATCTAAAAATAGATTCTACCCAATATGTCTAAAAATATAAGTCCATCTATTTTTCCAACTTGACCAACCATCCACAAATAGAATCCTATAACTCATAGAATATGATCGACATGTCTAAAATAGACTTGCGCCAAAAACAGCCTACGGGCCCACTTAGTGAAGGCGACTTCTTTCCACTACGCTCATCATCTTGTTGCAATATCAACAGTAAGTTCTTATGCCCACTCTAATCTTGAGGTAAGTATTGATATATGGTTGAGATCAAATTGGAGGACGATCTATGATTCTGATGCCATGTTAAAAACCCCAAGGAACTTAACTTCAATTTTATTTTTGTTTGGTTCATTTCGAAGGCTGTGAGAATAATTTTGCATCTAAGTAGCCCTATAACCACCTTATTTAACCTTTTGGCCTCACACCCAAACAAGAGTTCACATATTTCCCTCTTGAAGCGATGGTGATGGAGGCTCACATGTAACCCTTTATTTTCCACCATTATTTCCTCTTTTTGGTATTTTATGGCTAGTTTGAAGTTAACTATGAATTTTCTCATAAGGGGTTGTGTTAATTTTCTGCAAACCACTTATCAGATTCCTCTCCATGAATTTTGCTAAACTGGAACGAGATGGGACATATAGGTTGGAAAGGTAAGGATTTCTCTGTGGCATACATCTTTATTTTTGTGTTTATATTTCTCTTTTACCTATTTTCTTACCTCAAATTCTCAATGTGAGTCGTAGGTAGGAATTTTGGCTTTAAACCCCTATATCAATGATGTTCCTCATTCTATGAAATTCCTCCTTCGAGGCTTTCAAAAGAATTGAAAAACTAAAACGTGAACTGGAGCAGAGAGTTCACTCATCTCAATATTACGAAATAGTTAAATAGGAATACATTGGAAACATCGGTAATAAATAATTGTAGTGTAACTAGACTAAACTCAACTAACTAAAGCTAAACTGGGACACTTGGACTAACGGATTTGACACCTAGTAGGTGGTTGAGATTATGTTATTTAACACTCCCCTTTAACTTCAACCACATAAAACATTAATTAAGATACCTGCTGGTCTATGTCTCAGCGAAGCTTACAATTAAAAAAAAATGACTTCAACTAGATTTGGTTTTCTTCTTCTCTTCTTCCAAATTTTGTAGCCTCTAAATTGTTTCAGATTTTTCGCTTTGTTGTATCCTTGAGAACTCTATTTCTAAATTTTCTATTGCAGGTCTTCTATTTTTCCAGGTTGTCTAAGCATGTTTTGGACATCTTCAAGAAATGTGGGGTGTTGCCACATATTGTCTTCTGTAGTGTGCTTTTCATCATCAATATGTTGCAACATAGGATTAGAATAATATATTATCTCTTCAAAACACCAATACCTGAAAGTTTCATTTACATGTTCGTCATGCATGTCATATTTATCCTTCATATATACATCTTCTGTGTAGATCTCATCTAGACATGGTGTTGCAAGCCAAGTTTCAACAAACTTTAGCTCTTCTTCATAATCCATCTGTGTACCTGCACACTCAAAATCAATGTTAGAATTAAAAATATTATCGGAACGAAATTCGTTCTCGTCTTTCTACTCTTGTTGCGCTTATTTTTTCTTTGTCTTTCTTTCCCTTTGCTCTGCAGTGGAAACTTTATCCTCTTGTGCTTCCTTATCTGCTTCAACATCTTTCTCTATTTCTACTTTCTCTTTGTAGACTTCTTTCTTTGTTTCTGTCTCTTCTTCTTTCTCTGTCTTTGTTTCTGTCTCTGTCTTTTCATCAGTAACATGTGCTGCTCCAAACAGGTTGTGTTCCACTAAATGAAGTGGGATTATCTCACCAAATAGCATTATATCGATATCATATTTTTTTGCATCATCTACAAACAATCATCATTAGCCAAAATTTCATTATCAAATTTTACATTAGCCATATCAATCATTGGATTTACCATTTCATCAGCAAGCTCTGTTGTTGGTATTATTAAAACTTCGTGAGCAATCTCTGTTGCTGGAATATTTAGATCTTCATCAGCAAGCTCTGTTGTTGGATTATCTTAATCCACTTGTGGCCATGCACAGTGGGGTTCACAAGCATATTCATGCTGCTTCTCTGCTTCATCTGCACTTTTTTCGCGGACATCAGCCACCTGTGACTGTGCATAGTGGGATTCAACAAACTCTTAATTTCCCTGTAGATCTTCTGCTACAGATCCACCTTCATCTTCATCTTCAAAGCTCCCCTTTGCTTCAATGCTCCCCCTTGTACCAAAACATCTCTCAAGGGTATCCCATGCCTCCTTGGCTATCTTGGCATCTAAAATCAAGCGAAGTATACTTTCATCGACTGATTCTTTTATGCATATTAATGCATAGGCATCTTTTTGCCTTGTTATTTCCAGATCTAAAAAGATCTCAAACATCTTCTGCTTTTACTTTAGCCTCTTGGCCTTTCCCATGACCTCGTTTCTTGGCTTCCACAAACAGATGAGTCTACATATGCATCAAATACCTTGATTCTAAAAAGAATCTCTTCCTCAAAAAAATCTCCTTTTAAACATTCACATTCACAAGGCTCTCACAATTTTAAGTTTTTTTTTTTAGAAACCCAAAAAAAAATTCATTTTTCTCAACAAATTCTCATCTCCTTTCAATAAACTAAAATCCCTTTTTAAAAAATAAGCTTCTTCCCTTATAACTTTTCAAAAACGTTTTCCATTAAAACCCATTTTTTACGAACCACTTTTTTCTTTCATAAAACTTTTGTTTTTTTTTTAAAACGTAAAAAAAAAATCTTTCTCATATAAAAGGGCTTTCTCAACCTTTAAAAGTTACGTTGAATGCCTTTTTTTTGAACTCGCGTTGAATTCTATTGAATAACATCATGTATTTAATTTGGAATATCCTTTGAATGCGTTTAACTTTTTTGCATGCATTTGACCTTCATTGTATTGAAAAAAACACAATTTCTCTTGACGGATTACCTTGACGTAGGTGAGTAACTTCTGATCAGCGTTAGTGTTAACGTAGTCAGTCAACGTAAGTGATGGAGGTGTTGTTTTGTGTGCAGCTTAACGCAGCCGATCAATGCAGGCCTCGCGTCTCCTCGATGGCCAAACCCTTTGGTAACAAGATTCACATTAACGCAGCATAAAAAAAACTTTAACGCAGACTAGTGCGGTTCCGAATGAAACAGCCGCAACTATTTTGAAATAATGCAAGGCATGAAACTGACGTGGGTATGACGTGTATTCTCACACTAATCCTTTTTTTTGGCACATTGGTGCGAGTATCAGCTTCATAGTCACGCCAATCAACTACTCCTCTCTTCTTCTCCTTCGTGGCTCTATTGCTGCTCTCCATGGAGGCTTATGCAAGCTCCCTTTGATACCATGAAAAGAATTGAAAAACTGAAAGGTGAAATGGAGTAGAGATTTTTCTCATCTCAATATTACGAAATAGTTAAATAGGAATACATTGGAAACATCGGTAATAAATAACTGTAGTGTAACTGGACTAAACTCAACTAACTGAAACTAAACTAGGACACATGGATTGAAGGATTCGACACCTAGCAGGTGGTTGAGATTACGTTCTTTAATAGGCTTGGCAAGGTGTTCTTCCAACATACATGGTTGCGTTATTAATTATTTGGTAAGTTATTTTTGTTAATGGTCGTTTTGGCTTTGATTTCGCCTTCATCTTCTTATGACATCACATCTCTTTTGACATCCCTGTAGAGTTTTGTACTCAAAAGGCTTGAGAGGGTTTACTGGTGTCGGGACTTACTTTGCTCATTTCACCACGTAAGTTGGGGTCCCCTTGTTCTTTGCAAATATTATTATATAATCATTTCCTTTTGACCAAATCTTCTCACACACTTAAGGAACTGGTTCACCATCTCACAATATTTATGCACCGATTCCTTCGATATTTTTTTTCCTAAGAGCCTCTTCATGTGTGCGCAAGTGGTTGACACTGCAAAAGCTTCAGATAGGTAATTACTACCTCATTTTTTTTGTGTTTGGTGAATTTTTTCTACTGTGCTCTTATTCCCTCATACCCTGAGTTTTAATTTATTCCTGGTGGCTTTGTACAGGTACCTAATATATGTCACTTACCATACTACCAAGGTTTAAGGGTTTGGTAACTACTAATCCAACATCTTCTTCTACTCAGGTTGGTTCCCTATCCTCCTGGTCGTCCATAGAGATATCCATTATCTTAAGGGGGTACTTTCCTAGGTCTACATGTCGACTTTGCAGTGCAAAAATTCCTTGCCTAATTTACAAAGGTCATGATGGCAAGACTGATTAAGCTGAGACCAGAACTCCTTTAACCCTTTCGAGGTATATGTAATTTTAATTTATGTATTTCAAATTTTCTTATTTCTATACATATATAATTGTATATGGAAACAACGCCCTTTTTCTGCTTCAATTCATATGGTTTGATTTAAGTTCATTATGAGCACTATATCATACCTTTGCTAGTAATTTATATTAAAATACTTCGTTGACTTCCATTACTATATTTCTATTGTGTTGAAAGTGAATTATGGGTCTTTGTATTTCTAAAGCATTAATGTTGCTTCTCCAGTTCTCTGCAAATGAGATATTTTCCCTTATAATTTACTTGGGATTTTTTCTTTGTTTTTCCAACTCATATTTACATGCGTGGTTGATCTTCTATGGGAAAACTATGGTTTCACTTCACTATTTATTTTCTTTCCATTTACAATTAGACACCTTGCATCCTCAGTGAAAACGATGCGTATGACATAATTTTACCTTTAATTATTGGTCCAACATGTATTTGGACATGTTTCTCCCGATGCACGATTCAAATTGAGGTTCTGCCTTGTTTCTTATTTGGTTCTTTTTTATACATGTTGGGAATAATTAACCTTTTTTTATTTTCAAAATCATTAAATAATATGCGTGTAATTTATTTTGTTTTCAACATGATTTTATTTTTATGTAGCATGATGTTATCTTTTTGTAGCATGATGCACTTGTGTACTATGACTCATTCTTAACAATATAAAATAAGTATGTTACCCTAATGTGTGGCTGAAATATGCATAATGAAGTCAACTATTTACGTTTCTGGTGTATCTCCTTCTTCATTTTCACTTTCTTTTCAGGACGAATACGTTTCGTCTACATAACTGAAATTGGAACTCTCCCAATGGAATTTCCCCTGGAGATCCGAAAGGAATTGATGTGTGCAGTGAATCTGGATTGTTAAATGGTAGACTCCCTATTTTTCTTAAAGTATCCTTCTGGCCGAACAATTGTTCTAATAGAATTTACCCATGACCATGTTCCCTTTACTATGAATGGTATCTACCCATGTGGGACATCTTCCCTTCCCGAATGAGCAAGGCATATTCATACCAAGATTATCTATTTAACTCTTAACACCCCAGTATGCCACTGTAGGGTGATCCTGCTCTTACCCTTTAAGGCCTAATCTTGGTGAGTCTGTTCACTTGGATAAATTTTAAAAATAATAGAATTAAACTATAATAACATGGGAAATGTCATGTAATATATCTATATTAAAGTAAAATTTCACTACATTCTTCATCTTATCAACCGCATATGTACATAACTATAATCATCACCAATGTCTAATAATTTCATGGTAGTTCATTCCAATTGGTTATTAATAAAATTCAACACACTAATTTATCATTAACAAGACACAACAGATTTCTAAGAAGATTTTATACCAACGTCATACTAACTTCATACTAACTTGAAAAGATGAAATTTCCTCCCATTCACGAGCTTCCTCTTCCAAGCTGTCCCTCGAGTAGATATTTGTCCACCCAACAACCGACAACCCCATTGTCATCCTAGTGAAGGAACTTTTATGACAACTTTCCCTAGTAGAGTTTCCAAAACAGTGTCCAATTATTCTTTGTTGTTGTTTCTCATAGCCTAGGTTTTTATTTTGTTTTTTTTTCACAAAACTTTTCTTTTTCTTCCTGTTGAAGCCCCAAAAATCCTAGCTTCAAACATTGGGGAAAACCACCCGGTCTGGACCTTAATAAAGTTCCTTCTCCGCTTGGGATGGTGGTTCAGATTGGATAATATGGGACAAGTTTCCCTTTAATATATGAAATGATGACTGCTTGGTTGATATAATGGGTAATGGAAGTAATTATTAATCTAATCTATAGCTTTGAAATAATACTAATAAAACTCGAGTATTATAAAATAAATGCGACTTTAAATTTGTTTTTCTTTGAAGAATAATCATATAAATGGTTTATTCATTCAAAAGAAAAATGCATCCACATATAATAATTACTTTGTTTAAGAAATTAAACAAAGTAATGATGATAACATATCGCATTCATACATTTATATTGCTTACACACATTTTGAAAGATGACAATTCTAAGTTTTCAGAAATGAGGTAACAAGGAATTGTTTCATAAGCACACACATACACACACATATATATATAATAGCAATTTTTAAAAGGAATATTTCATCGCATAAAGAAATTGCATAACATAATTATGATAAAAATACCAGATACATTTGTAACCTCTTGATGCAAATCACACTCCAATCTCGCTTTCTTACTTGGAACAACTTTTAGGAAGAACAATAATGCATAATATTGAAATCAAATTCCTCATAAAATTGCAGAACTGTGATCCACTATTAATAAAAATAATGTTTTTGGAAAGTACAAAAATGTAACTTCTCCAATAAAAAATTAATACAAATTGAGGACCCCTTTATAAATGCATGAAAAGGGTTTAAATAATAATAAAATTAACAAAATATCTAAAATATCGCTAAAAAAATGAAGAATCGGAGGTCCGATTTCATAAATAGGATTATAATCTTCAAGAAACTAGGTTCATTGCATGTTTGATATACGCAGCTGGCAGATTGATAGCATATATTTTACTTCAGGAGGATGACTCAACCGAGAATACATATGGCCAGTATATGTGGCATCTGATAGTTCTGGAATCATATATCCGATGGCATCGGAGAGGCATTTTTTAGTCATTTGCTGGCTATGTGGCTTCACCAAATAGAACCAAAATGTGTCCCATGTAATTCCCTGTATAGCATTGCTCTGTTGGTATTTATTGGCCAAATCCTGTTTGCATTGTTTCTCTATTTTTTTGGCCTTTAGGAGTTTGCCTGGAATGCAATCTGAAATTAGGTTGGCTGAATATAGACTATCATTAGTTAATCCCACTAAATTATTCATTATGGCTCTTGCTTTGGAGATATCCCGTTCTCCTTTAATCAATTGTGTCTCCCATTCTGCAAACAAGATTTCTTTGTGTGATTCTTGAATTTTAGGAAGATTGACAGCGATGCCTTGATCTGTGTTCTGCCATGTGAGGAATCCTGCAATCTTCTCAGCAGCATCTTCAAATTCCATTTTTTCATTTACTGTCTTTTCTATGAGTGATGATGCTAGTTCACATAAAGGGTCAACTAGAGATATTTTATGGCATAAAACATCAAGTTGTTGTGACATTATTTTACTTAATTCAAGATCCTCTATCTTAAATTGTCAATTCCAGGATAATCTTTAAATCTTTGTATTTGTGCTTGTAACAAAGCGCTCTGTTCTTCCTTGGCTATCTTTTATTGTTGAAGCACCTCCTATAATTTATTTAATTCTTGAGACAATTGTTTTTCTTTATGTATAGCTTGTTGATCAAGCTTTTTTTCTTCAATATTCAATTGCTCTTTAAGTTTCTCTGCCTTTTGACTTTCTTCGATGAGCTACTGTTCTAGCTGTGTTATCCTTTGTTGATTTATTGTTGCCTTTTCCTCTAACATAGCTATCTTTTGATCTTTTTACTTCATCAAATGACTAACTTCCGAGGCTTTGTTTATTGCAGCTGCCGTATAAGCTCCTGCATACTGAGATAATTTAGTTAAATCCTCTGAGGGATTAACTTTGGAGCTTTCTAGACAACATTCATCAATTCAACATGAGGAGATGACAATAAACCATCATCAATCTTCCTTTTCTTTATTTGTTTCCTTACCACAGCCCTATGCTTTGGACTGTAAAAAACATGCAGAGTTGGTATATCTTCAATCTTTAACACAATTTCTTCAAAAGGATTTTCAGGAATAATCACAATATCATGTCTATTAGTAAACCTTATTGTTCCTTCATTTGCAACATTGGTGACTTAAAGTTGTTGTGTTGTGGGTGTTTGTGTTGTAGACACTTTCTGAGAATCTTTCTGGCCCCCGATCTATTGATTAAATTGTTCCCATTCCTTCAATAACTTTGAATTATCATCAATATCCATCTCAGAGAAATCTCCATCCTTTTTCCCTGTTTTTTCTTTTTCAGTTTGAATATCAGCTTCATTGCCTGTATTTTTCTTTTCCTACTATGTTTTAGTATTCTTTTCTTCTTTGTATTCTTCATGTTGTAGAGGAGTAGTTCTTAATTGTTCCAAAGGTATTGTTAGAAAT
Source organism: Pinus albicaulis (assembly GCA_034641835.2). Classification (NCBI taxonomy): domain Eukaryota; kingdom Viridiplantae; phylum Streptophyta; class Pinopsida; order Pinales; family Pinaceae; genus Pinus; species Pinus albicaulis. The sequence continues at coordinate 182,774,143 of CM076580.1, forward strand.
CTGTTGTTTCTGAACTATAAAAATTATTCCATGCCTTTTTCTCTAAACTTTAATTTTTCCAAATGTTTAACTTGTGAAAATCCATCATCAGAGGCAAATAGATCATCAAAGTTAGCCTCTTCATGTTCAAATTTTGAAATTTGTACCATGGATGTAATGTTGAAGGAAACCTTCTTCGGATCATACTCTCTTTCAGGGATGATTACCAATCTGAGATCCTTCACATTTTTGGCTTCTTTCTCCACATGTTTGAAATCATTCAAAGTAAAATATCCACATCGGAGGGGAAATGTTGGCAAAATCAACTTCTTAGAATTTTTTAGGTTTCTATACATTCCTTTCTCCGTTAGCTGATAAGCTATTTCTCGGGCCAATAATTTGTCAGGAACGTATAATGGAAAAACATGAGGATTAGTAATACTTCCAAATATTCAGATATAAGTGAATTTTTCTTCCCCAAAACAGCTCCCGACTGAGGTTAAGTCAGTGATGTCCTCATCATATAACCTCGAAGTGAGTTTATTAAATATAAATTGATGAACAGGTAGAATGAATCCATGAAAAATCTTGTATATGTGGTTTTTGTAATAGGATTTCCACAGATACTTATGATAAATGTAGATAGGAATTGGACTTTGAGGAGTCCATTTCCATCCTAAAATCAGGAACTCAGAATTGAAACAGATGGTATCAATGATATAGGCACTCATAAAAAATGGGAGTATGATACGGGTGGTTACAAACCTATTTTTCCTATAATCAAGGATTTTACTTTCTATTTTATCAGATATAATAATTTCCCAATCCATAATGAAGGAATTAACAGCAACTTCAATCAAGGATACCATCTCAATAGAAACTTTTTCGGAGTTGGCAATTCCAAATAACCTACACATAATAGCCACAACATAATAGTAGGGAGATGCTAAAGATTCTATAGAGTACATACCCGAAGATTCATGCTTATTTTTATCAGGGAAATGTCTCCAATTTCTGATGGGATCTAATTCCACTTCATTTTCCTTGGTGAATTCTTCCAGAAATGCTTTCTTGTAGATTTGTTGAGGGTCTAGTAAGTGGTACATTTTCTTGATATCCTCTACCTTGAAGGACCCGAACATCCTTCCATCTGACGTAAAGAATTCTCTCTTTGTTATATTAATTCTTTCAATACCCATCTTACCAATTCATTACGTGGGAGAACATTTGCGCGAGCTGCTATTTTATGAAGATAGGAGATTTCCAATTCTTTAAGAGTGCTTCTAGACCCTTTATCTGAATCTTCTTCTGGTTCTTCTTCTAAAATTATCGTTGGATCCTCTGCTTCCAGTAAATTATAAAGTCCTTCCCATGAATTTTTTCCAAGAGCCAAACTAGTTATATCAGTCACTAACACCAATTTAGCTGGTTGTTCTTTTGGAACAACAAGGGCGTTTGGTTTCTTGGATTTCTTAGAAATTTCAATGGCTCGTAGGTTTTCTTCGAATCTACTAAATGAAACAGATTAGTAGAATGGCGTAAATATTCTTTGAAGAATGAATATCAACAGAGAGAAGCTAATGGAAATTAATCACAATAACGATTGTGGATTAAAGAAGTAACATTCTTTTGATGTTGAAATCTGTGATGCACTTTAACTATAATTATCCATTAATGTTTTTCTTGAATAGTGTGACATTTTAATGGCATCGCAGGTTGTCTCATCGCACATTCACAATGGTCCTTTTAAAGCGTTAATACCATAACCTTTTAAGATTTTCCGATCAACGATAATCGTCTATCAGAGATCAAAATTTTTAAATATTAGGTTTAAGTATCATCATTTTTAAATTTGTGATGCGCGATTATGGTTGAGTTGGCGAGGATGGTACGATTATTTTTAAATCATAAAATATTTATTTTACCTTTTTCATTAAGGAGCGCTTTTACGAAATAATGATATCGCATCGCAAATTTTAAGCGAAGTATTTGGATATAAGTTATGCATTTTGGCGATGAGAAATTTAACTTATCACATCGAAAAAAGGATGTAGGTAGATGTGATATTACCTTTACCGATTCACAATTGCAATTGAGCTTTATCATATCGGAGTTTTCCAAAAGAGACTCATTAGTCAAAGATTGACTTTGCCGATTTTCGATTGCAATCGGGCTTATCACATCGATGCTTTTCAAAAGGATGCATAATAATGTGATATCCCCAATTTGTGACTTCGATTAGGATTATCGCATCGAAACTTTTCCAAGTAGAAAACTTGAGCTTATGTTTGATATGATATTCTATTTTGCGATTGTTTAATTAAATAAATCCTTTTTCATTGGGGTTTGATTTTATTTCATGATAAAATCAGATATCTTCAAAATACTTATTGACTCTATACTTACCCTAAAAAATAAAAAGGGACGCATTTTTTATTTAAAATTAATACAAAAATTTGAAATGGGGAGGGTTGTTTTTACAGCACAACACTTAAAGCTCGTTTTTTCCACAATGTTTCTTTTCCTTCCCCTTGCTAATGTAGTTTCCTCCTCACTGGGGTATTATTACATACCTTTCTCCAATCTAATTTTAAATCTAAATTATTTTCTTTCTCCCCAAGTGTTTTTTCTGAGAGATTTGGAAAAGTGTAAAAATTCCATCCTATCCACATGGATTAGAATTTTGGATCTCCTTATACTTTGTCTTTTCCAACTAGTATGCATCTTTCTAAATCAATATTATTAAAATAAAGATAATTCTTACAAAATTTTGAATGTTTCATATGTCAAATAATTCTTACAACATTATTTACTATAATCCATAATAAATAAAACTTAAAACCTAATGAACTAAATATCTAGGTTATTACAACCATGGTCAATTATAGCTAATCATGGTCAACCATGGTCAAACATCACATTCTGACGAGCATTATCTTGATATGAATATAAATCATCCTCAACCATGGTCAACCATGGTCCAACATCCCATTGTGAAAATGGTTGACTTAATATGGTAATCAACCATGGTCAACCATGTTTATTTTAGGGTTTAAATTATTATTATTAGGGTTTATATACCTTGGTTTTATAATTTCTGTCCCTTGGTTTTATTATTGCATTCGGTTTATAATATCTATCGCTTGGGTATATTAATCTAAGGGTTCATATTCCTAGAGTTTAATGTTATTCCCTTAGGTTTATAATCCTTTTGGCTTTTAATATTAATCCCTAGGGTTTATTATTCCCATGGGTTGATAATATCAATGATGGTCAACCATGATCAATGATGGTCAACCATGTATTATAAATTCTATCATGGTCTACCATGGTCCAATGTCGCATTGTGACAAATATTGTATCAAAAGAAGAAACAGCCATGGTTAACATTGGTACAATCTCGCATTGTGACAAATATTATATCGATTTGAAAAAAATCAAGTTTATGACTTTTAAGCGCAACACAAAATTATGGAAAGGTATGATCATTTCTAGACAGGTCGTCGTCCTAGTCTTAGCGTGAAACATTACAATGTAGTATCCATTAAAATAAATATATCAATAAAATTTCCTCAGTTTTTGTTGGGGAAAAAATTTGTTAAAATTTGTAGCGTATAATATATTAAGTTAGCTTTTGACTAAGTATGGGAGTGAAAAATATTATTATTATCCATTTTTTCATTTTAAAATAAGCTAAGTAGTTGATAGGTGATAGAAAATAGAGAGAGCGCAATTACACAATACAAAAACACACTATGATATATTTTAAATTAATCACAACAGCTACCCATATATAGGACATAATCTTTGACATTTTCACATCTACATCATGAGTACAACTCATACACAGGAAACCAAAAATTCTATATTGATGTTTGGGAAATCTAAATGACAGCTCATGACAAAACACACATGGAAGAATTATTTCCAATACGATCCCTTAATGCTTACATGGAAAAAATTGAAAACATATATTACAACAACAAGGATAATCTATGTCTCACTGGTCTTCATCAACACCCAGATCCACTCAAGAATCTCACAAACACTCCTCTTTCACCCCTACATCTTCGAGTTGTCACTCAACCTCCATTTAAAACATACCGCCTACGACCAATGTTGAACTTGAGAATTGTCCTTTCTCTTACCTCATTTCTCATCATTTTTCCTTACCTTTTCACAAATCCATACACTCCAATCAATGATAAATATCATGTTTTATTTTAGAGAATGCATTTGAATAATTTTTATGTTATATTCTGATGTTCTTGTTATTTGAATGGATTTTTGTAACTCAACTACATAAAGCAAGCTATACTGTAGCTAATTATTGTTTCCACAACTATTTTTATGGTTTGATAGATTCTAAGGAGTGGATAAAGGAACAAGACACATGGGCCTCTCCAGAATGATCCATATATGGATTTTGTCTGATCCACTTCATCAAAATCATCTGAAAATAATGCCTGTGATCCTGGTCAAAGTTTGGTCAAATGACGTAAGCCGAGAGTGAAGAACTCTTTATTTTCTCTGACGTAGCAAATCAAGATTCAAACATTTCGAATTTACTTCTATGTTTCAGTTGGAATCACCATCTGTAGGTGCAATTAGCTCCTCACAGTTACATTTTATTTTTTTTAAATACTGGTTGTGTAAAGATCGAAGATAGTCTTAATTTTCTTAAAAACATTGTGTATGCTTTACACTCTGTTCTTTTCAAAATAAAAAGAGTGTGTTCATGGATCTAGTTTCTTCTTAATGTCCATATAGTTAGCTAGGATCTCAAACTATTCTGTCGCAAAGGGCCCCTGCAAAGGAGGAGGTTTTTCATTAGTTGTTTTAGTTTAATTTTATTTGTTCTATTTTTTGTCAATTCACAAGTAGATTAATATTGCGTTGCAGCTTTTAGATTAATATCATAGATTAAATTTTTGAATGTTTTCTTAGAATTAATTTTAGAATTACTGTGTAATCTTTGCTTTCTTAAAAGGTAGATTCTTCTATTTTCCAATTGGATTATGTTCGGGGCAATAGAGCTCACATTTGTTTAGTTTCCTTTCATGTTCTTACACTGCTTTCTTAGATCAGATCTTTAATTATATGTATAATTGGATGCTTGTAAATCATACCAAGAAGGTGAATCTGTCATACTTCCAAATTGGATGCTTAAGTGTTTAACCGATGCAATACTTGAGTTTTCCTTTACATGCCTTCAAACTGCTTTCCTAGATTAAGATCCTCAGTTAAACATATAATTGAATGCTTGTAAATCATGCCAAGAAGGTAAATCTATTATACTTCCAAATTGGATGCTTTAGTGTTTAACCTATATAGTAATTGAGTTTTTCCTTACATGTTATTTAAATGCTTTCCTAGATTAAATTTTCAAAACTAAAATGTAAGAGATTGATTGTAAATCATGTCAAGAGGGTGACTATGTCATACTTCCATATTGAATGCTTGGGTAATTGATCATACAATAGTTTCTTTTTTCTTTGAATATTCTTTCATTTAGATTAACATTGCAAATTTAATTCTCAATCCTAGGATTCATATTTCAATCCATGGAGTACATAAATTAGAATTAACTTTAATTTTCAAAAAGATTCAAAGTCATTAGAATAGATACTCTATTTTTAGACCAGATTCTAACCATATAAATTTTGATTCATTTTTATGCAAATTAGAGTAGTTAAAGAACACATACTTTTATTTCTTCTTTCAAGATTAGTTTTACACATTTAAATTTCACTAGATTCAATTGATTCATTTCATAATTTTCATTTCTTAAAATTAAGATTTAGACACATAGAACAAAATACCCCAAAACAACATAAAGATATATACAACGAAGTAAGAAGAAAGTTAACTAAGCACATACAGTGCACCACACTTTATCAGATTACAAACCTTGGTTGATAATTTATGTTGACCAATTTAAGACATTAATTTGGATAAACATTTTGGTGTCGTTGTCGGGGAAGTGTAACTAGGTAACCTAATTTCTTACATATAAAAAAAAATTATATGGGTAGAGAAACAGATTCTAGGGGTAGATTCATAGCTAGAGGCATAATTTTAATTCCAATAACACCACTCACTCCACCTTGACCACGTAGTGATACACCACCATCTCAAACTCATATTCCATACTTCACCGGACATAGACTTCCTAAAATCCTAAGGTCATAAATCCAATTAAGAGGGTTTCCTACTTCATCCACTGAGGAAGTCTTAGAGGAAGAAGATCATGTATCTCCAACAGAAAGAGTAACCTTTTTCACCTCTACATGGGAACACATTTTAGCTGAATAGTTAGAAATTCTTTGTGGAGAAGAGGAAGAAGAAACTTTCTTTAATATCCCATTCATAGAAGAACTAGCGGAAGAGAAATTAACTTTACAGATAGAACCTTATATCAACTCTAAGGAATCTATAATGGTGGGTGGAGGAGAAGGAGAAATTCTAAATGGAGATAATTTATTGTTTGGAGGAAGAGGTAGAGGGAACAAAGGAAGAGGTAGAAGCGGTGAAGAAAATAGAATAAATAGGGAAAATGATAATTCTTTTGGATTTCCTACAATTGATGGGGATACAAATGCCACAATGAAAAATATTTGACCCTTTGTTCTTCCAAATTTCCATGTATTGAAGAGTGAATCACCCCCCATGGTTGACATCATAATCTTGAATCATATTGGTTCTCATAAATTTTATTTTGGTTGTACATTTTTTTTAGGAGGCCCATTTTAGACCTCAAAATTCCCCTAATGTTTAGTCACATAGTCTATTAGGACATGGAATGAAATGAAAAGAGATTTTTTAGAGAGATATTTGGATTATTGCATACCCATTAATCATAAGGAAAAATTATTCAAAATGATGCAAAGAGAGTGAGAATTTGGAGGATCTAATTGAAATATTCAATTATAACATAAATAGAGCGAAAATGGATAATTTAGATAAAGATACTTTAAAAGCTCTTTTGTTAAAAGGCATTAGATATGAGTGGATGGATATTCTCAACATGATGGGGAAGGGAGATATCTCTCAACTCCAATTACCTCATATTTTTTAATTATGTATGTATCTCTCGAGGGGGAAATCAAAAACTCGGAAAAATCCAAGAGATCCCTCTCTTGCTAGAGTGAATAAATCTGCAATTGGAACAACAAGAAGGGTAGAAATTGGAAATATTCTTGATGAATTCAAAACAAACATTTTAGGGAGTCTTAGTGAATAGATAAACACCCTTAAATTACAAAACAAGCAGAAACATGAAACTGATGCTTTAGCTATTTTCTTTCCTAAATGCAGAAAGAAGAATTCTTTAAGAGAATGTCCTCTTGATGCAAAATTCATAGAGACGTATCTGATTTTCTTAGAAAACCCTGAAACTAAGAGTTTTCCTTCAATTCCAGGTCTTAAGGTTTTTTTCCAAGAATAAGTAACTTCAAATCCAACAGAATCTCTTTGCTTTGTCTCTAGAAGACCATGGCAGGGGCCACAAACTCAAGATTTTAACAACCAAATGTATACTCAACCCCCACCAAATAATTGTAATTCCTAGAAACAACCTTGATCCCAACATCAATCCTAGGCACAAGGAATGCAAAATCCACGTGGTAGATACTCTCAATACTACCAATATCTTCATCCTATCTAAACTCTCCTTCCCAACAAATTCCTCAACAAAATCAACAACCCCAACTCCAAAACCAAAATCCACAACTTTCTTTACCATTTCCACAAATACCAAATCAACTACTTGCCCAACCATTGCAAAATGCCAGTAAGGAAAATCCTCAAAATGCCTACACTATAGAAGGACAACATTTTCCAACTTACATGATTAATCCACTAGATATTAATGATCTTGAACTTAGATCTGGTAGAATATTAGGCAGGAATAAGCCTTTTGTAGTTATTCAAGAACAATATAATTTTTAGGAAGATTATTTATAGCCAAATAAAAGCTTTGAATAAGGAATATCTCTTCAAAACTAGAATTCTAAAAATGAAAAACAAAAAGAAAAAATAAAATCAACTCATATCATAGAGAAACCATCTATATCTATTTCTAACTCTCCTTTTCCTGAAAGATTACAAGTTGATCGAGGGGTAGAAAAAAATATCATGTTGCCCAATTATGATTTTCTAGATGAACTAAAAAAATTCTGTATCAAATTTCCTTTGCTACAGGCCACTAAAGAGATTCCAATTCTATCCAAAACAATAAAAGAGTAGAGCATGAAGAAACTAGAAAGAAAAACAAAAGAAATAAAAATAATTCAACTAGTAGTAAAAATTGCAGACATTATGATGGGAAAAAATTCCATACGAAAATATTTAGATCCAGGAAGTCCAGTTGTAAAAACCCATATCAATGGTATTGAAATTCCAAATACATTGATTGATTTAAAAGAAGCTATAAAAATCATGAGCAAACAAACCATGCAACAACTCAAGCTTCCTAATCTTTAGTATACACCTATATTACTACAATTAGAAGACAGATCTGTAATAAAGCCAGATGGTGTATTAGAATATATCTTAGTATCCTTAGATTCTTGGGAGTATCCTGTCGATTTTATGATTCTAACTCCCAAGAACAATCTAGGAAGGAATCCATTAATATTAGGAAGACCCTGGTTGGGTAAAATTGATGCTTTCATTAGCTGTAGATTTGGTGACATGTATATCTCTGATAGTAACTCAACAAATAAATTCACTCTATATCCTCCCGCAAAAACAAACACATAGTTAGAAAGTAAAGAATGGATTGATGATGACAATGATATACAACCTCTCTTTACTATTTCAAGCATTAGTGAAGATAGTCAAATCTTAAATTCAATAGAAAACTTTGAATCATCTTCAGAATATGAACATGAGCAATTTCAAGAATAATGAAATATTGGATATTTGTCATCCAGACAAATGTCTTTATACTCTATGGAATATTTTGGTAACTCTATAGTTGAAATCTTCCCAGGAAAATCTTTGAACATAAACAAAAACTTAGAAAGACTACAACAGGAAAATTTAATCAAAACATTACAACAACATTCTTCTTCATATAGATGGGAATATGCTGACATGAAAGGAGTTAGTCCTAAGACTTGTATACATCACATCTACATTGAGGAAAATTGTAAACCTACCAGGCAACCTCAAATAAGGATGAATCCAAATATTACAGAAATTGTGAAAGAAGAATTGCAAAAAATGTTGAATTTAAACTTCATTTACGCAAATTCAGACAATTAGTGGGTGTCTCCATTAGTGATTGTACCTAAAAATAATGGTAAGTGGAGGGTATTCATTGAATATCGAGATTTGAATCAATATACCCTAAAATATTGTTTTCCTTTACCTTTTATAGATTAATTATTGGATACATTATCAGGTAAGAATAATTTCTCATTCTTGGTTGGTTTTAGTGGTTACAATCAGATCTAATTAGCACCTAAAGACCAAAATAAAACCACATTCACCTGTCCATTCATTCCCTTGGATTTTGTTGGACCAATAAATCCACCATATAATCAAAAGAAATATATTATGGTAGGTACTGATTATGTCACTAAGTGGGTAGAGGCTAAATCACTTTCTTTAGCTAATGAACATTCTGTAGTTAAATTTATTTTTGAGGATATCTTCACTTGTTTTGGTGTCCCAAGAGAAATTGTGACAAATCAGGGATCCCGTTTTACATCCAAGTTGGTGGAAAAGTTCGTGAACAACTATAATATCAAGCACAAAAAATCCTCTCCTTATCATCGACAAGGAAATGGTCAAGTTGAGTCTACTAATAAAATTATCAAACGAATTCTCACTAAGGTTGTACATCTACATAGAAGAGATTAGGCAGAGAGGATTCCTGAGGCCTTATGGGCCTACCGGACCACATGGAGGAATACAACATGACATACTCCCTATGAACTGGTTTATGGGAAGAAAGTCCTATTTCCTATAGAATTTCGTATCCAAACCTTCAAGATGGTAGTCCAATTGGGGCTTGACTTATCATAAGCTCAGAAGCATAGATTGGAGCAACTTAATGATCTTGATGAAATCAGGCAGGATGCATATCAAAGAACCAATATAGTCCAGTAGAAAAGGTCCAAATGGCATGATAAATGTATCAAAGAGAAAAAAATTTCAAGCAGGGGATTTGACACTTTTGTTCGATTCAAAGTTCAAAGACTTTCAAGGAAAGTTTCAGACTCATTGGCTTGGGCCTTATGAGATTTAAAAGTCTTTGACAAAGGAGAAGTGAGGATAACAAAAATAAATTAAGAAAATGTACCTCTTCTTTTGAATGGACATCAATTAAAATTCTGTCATAAGCCAATTTCAAGAGACGAGTTTATCAAAATTTTCCCAGATAATACTGATATGAAGTTAGTGAAGAAGAATCCTTCTTCTTCTCGAACTTAGTTTTTTTATTTTTCCTATCTAAAAAATATATAAATAATATATATATATATATATATATATATATATTATTAAAAAAAAAATGTGTATTTGTGAAAACCAATCAATGATTGGCATCCTTATACATAAATTATAGCATGAAAATGAGAGTTCTAACATCTTATATTTTCCATTCCATTTCCAAATAACCCAAAGATATTTGTTCCCTTTATTTTCTAAAAAGAAATAAAAAGTAGTATAGAACTACTTCCATTTGCAGCTGACATTCCATTCTGCAGCTGATTCCACATTCTGCAGCTCTATCACATTTTTACAGCCTACTGAAGCAAGAATATTGAGCACATGAAATTGAATAACTCCTTTTGAAGATCATCATTCTAAAGGTTACTTGAAGAATCAACACTAAGAAAATAGCAATGAAAGGTTAGTTCTAAGGCTAAGATATATAAATTTATTTGAATAACAAGGTCAAAAATATTAGCATGTATAATGTAGATGATCACATGCTGCCTCAAAATTTCATCATTTGATTTGATTTGGACTCCTATCATGTCATATATCTGCCACATCATCAGCATCACGTTCCATAACAGTCCACAATAGACTTCCCCATTTATGATTAAATGGCCATGTCCAGTTGCTGTAACCTATCCTTCTACATTCCTTAAAACCCCATAAAATATCCATCTCATTCATCCTAAAAAACCCTTGACATCCTTCATCATATCCTCAACTCAATTCACTTCACACATAGAAGGATAACTATGAAGGCTAGACTGTTCACGACAGAAGACATGGGTTGGATAGTTAGGACTAAGCCGGTTGGAGCTAAATACATTAAGGTTTATCCTCATATCAAGGAGATGTTACAGACGGCTAAATTGCTCAAGTTTATAGAAAAATTTGATGGTTTCCACAAATATATCACTAAGTCTTTTGCGAGGTCTTTTTATGGAATGGAAGTTGAAACAGGAGACATCAAATTTTAAGTGAGCGAGGCATTCATATCTAAAGCCATAGAGCTCCTAAGAGTTGGCAAAAGGTGGTTAAAAAAAAAATACTTTCAGAGTGAATATGGAGATTTTTCCTCAAAATTACAGGTATAGATACTTCTGTTTATAGAAAGGGCATTCCTAGCCTAGCACTTAAGAACAAATGGAGGAACATGCCTTTAATTTCGCAGAAATTATCACTTGTGAAGGAAGATTTGGCTGCATGTATGTGTGTCCTGTTCTGTTTTTGATGAAATTTTTAAAGGATGGTGAAATAACTGTTCCTTTATTCTTATTGAATAGCTTAAAAGAAATGTCTACAAATTTATAGAAGAGAATTCAGTTTATAGACAACATTATACACCATAATGGGTTGGTAAAAATACTTATTGAATTTCATTTGAAAATTATGGGAGATTCTTCGGAGAATTTTCAGATCATAAACCATTTCCAAGATAAGCCAGAGTAGACTAAGGAAGATAAGATTAGGAAAAGTAGAAGAAAGAAGATTGACAAAAGCATTAAAGATAGACCTGCACCTCTACTATAGCAAAGTGATGAGGAAGTCACCCTTGCAGAACTGATGAGAAACAAGAATCATGGTGAAGTTAAGACAAGAGGTAAAACAACAAAGAAGATAAAGGGTACAAGTGAAGAAAACTTAAACCCTCTACATTTGAGGAGGAGCTCTAGATTTTGAGGGTCAATGAAGAAGACACTACCACAACAGAAAGAGTTTATAAATTTAGAGGAAGTACCTCTAGTACCATCTCCCATCAATATCTCTCCTCCACATAGCCCTGAAAATTCTCCTATACATAATTTTGAAGGCAACCCCAACAGAAGATCTCCAGGCATAGACCCAATACAACAAGAGATATATGAATACATAGAGTCATTAGAGAAAATAAATGCAACAGTGAATCTAGAACCCCCTATCAATCCACAAGAACCTCTAGTTGACATCCTTGAACACGAAATCTATCACTAGTAGAAAATGATGAAATTAATGACTAGGTGACTAAAAACGTTAGTCACTGCAATTATTTCAAGTGAATTACTACTAAATTTGAGCAATTTTAAGTGATCGAACTAAAAATGACTAAATTAGTTTAGAGATGAAATATATGACTCGATAATAAGTGACTAAACTAAAAATGACTAACTTAAATGACTAATTTAGTCTAGGGATAAAATATACGACTCGATAATAAGTGACTAAACTAAAAGTGACTAACTTAAATGACTAATTTAGTCTAGGAATAAAATATATGACTAGATAATAAGTGACAAAATTAAAAATGATTAAAAAAAATGAACACTATAGTCAAATAATAAAAATATGACCAACTAACTAGTGCAACAAGTATATGAATTAGCAATTTATGCTCGTCATTTTTAATTGTGTCACTCTGGATTTATGCTAGTCATTTTAAACTGATTACGAGGCACCTTTTAGGTCTCGACTTGATATGTATGATCCATGTCTATATGATATCTCCAATGTGTATTATTTTTATTGTTATCACTTAAGAATTGTATTATAAGTCTTGATGCTTTGTATATATGTTCTAGGTTGAGTTCTTCCATGGCGTTCCATAATTTTACTCAGAGAAGTGTGCCATCTCAATGGTTTCAGTATATACTTTGTGATTTTAGTAGCTAATACACATCGATCTTATTGTACCCTTTATTTCCCTTACTCAAATTTTATCCCATGTATCTCTTAACAAGACATATGGTGATCTTCTAAACTATCGTTAGTTTCTAATAGGTTATTTTTGAGCTCTACGTGAAGTTACCTGAAAATAATGGGCTACCTACAACTAATTCATTTTATTGCTAACAATATTCATAAATTTGAGGATATTTGCTACCTCTTTAAGTATTCATAGATATTTCTATTTGTGTAAACCTCATGTCCACTTTCCCTCTTTATATAAACATACTTTCCTATATAAGAGAGGTCTTCTATAATTTTTATTGATAACCTTATGCCAACATTATCACTCGTGAACCTTCAATATCATTAGATATAATCTATATGTCAACCAACTTCACCTTTTACTTAGAAAACAAAAAAACAAGAAAAAAAACTTAACTAAAATGGGACAACATAAATTCCTATAGGATTTTCCTCATAAAAATTACTTTTATTAAAATCTAATTTTTGGCACTTCTAAAATATAAAATTAACCTATTACAATATAATAATAATAACTAACAAAAATAGGGACAACATATGTTCCTATAGAAAATCACTCATAAAAATTACTACCTACTAAAATCTAATTTCTGACACTTTTAAAATCTAAAATTAACCTATTAAAATATAATTTAAAAAAAAAACCTAACAAAAATAGGGACAATATAAGTTCATATAGAAAATTCCTCATAAAAATTACTACCTATTATCATCTAATTTCCCACAATTCTAAAACCTAAAATTGACCTATTACAATATAATTTCCTGCTATTAATTCCCGCTACTTTTCTTCATTCCCGAGTTGTTTGGCAGGGAGTTTGATACTCTTTCCTTACACGTAATTTTCTTATGACTGGCTCATGGGAAGCTAGATGAACCTCAAAAGGAAATCCAAATATTGAGGGAAATGCAAATATTTTCAGTGATGGCAGTGTTCGATAAGCTTAAGAGGGGCAATGGAAATATTTGCAATGATGGTAGTGTTCGATAAGTTTAAGAGGGAGATTCAAATATTTTTAGTAATGGTGGTGTTTGATAAGGTGAAGAGAGTGCCCCCTAACCTTGGTTTTAAGTAATGGGAGGGGCATATGCTCTATTTCATTGCCTACAATCATCCCCTGCTGCTATTACAGACCACCTCACCTTGGTTTTAAGTATAGGGAGAGGAAGATGATATGCTTTGTTGCCTGCAATCATCCCTTGTTGTTGTTACAGGCCAAGGGGTCCAAGAAATATCCTCTCTGGTGGAGGGAGGTCACATGGAACCTCGCTAGGTCTTTCAGCACCTCCATGCAGTGCCTGATGTTGTGCCACTGGATTCTGTTCAAACATCCGTTAAGGACATCAATTTTCTTTCTCATTTTCTCTACAAGCACCAGTCAAAAAATATTTTTACCACATTTTCATTACCAGATCAACATCCTTTTCTCAAGGTAAACATAATTTTCTTAAATTTTTTTTTCTTGAATTATGAAATCCCCTAGAAATCGTGAGAGGAGAAGTGTCTGAGGATTCTATGAGTCATTGTTAAAACCTAATAATTTTCAATGACTTCAAACAAAAAGTGTATAAATATTTTTTTTTCTTTACCTGACTTTCCTTAGGCCCTTATGAATAATAAGAGGTCCCTCATTGAGTAAGAGTTGATATCCATAAGATTTGACGATATATTTGACCAAACCTATCAATGACTTTCTAGTTTTCATTCCTTTTTCAGCTGAAATTCATTAAACGTTTTGATGGATATACTTGATCTTTTCGGTTCAACAAAGGTATTCCTCTGAGCCTCTTCAATTTTTCTATTTGTAATTGTTGAAATTATGATGTAGCAACATTTTGTGCTAAAAAAATGATCATTTTTTGACATTTGCGGCATATTCTTTTATATGTTTTAATCATGGTGTAGGTTTCTACATAGATGATATGCATATGTGTGCTTTATTTTGGAAATGGCTAGAAAAAAATTGTGGGGAAACCCATTAAACAAAATGTAACTAGGTAGTAGCTAGGAGTTAAATAAAAAAGTTGCTTAATATTTTGTAGATGTGTGTGGTGATGAAGAAATATCAAATAAAAATTATTGTCAGGTATTATTAGCAAATCATATCTCTAAATTCCTATTATAGTTTGGAACATATTTTTGTTAATGAAAAGACATTTTATGTATTCAAAACTAATAAGAAATGCACAAATCAATTATGGGGATTCACAAAAGATGATACACCAACTATTTGCAAGGTCTGCACATACTTGGTACTTAAAGCTAGTTAGTGTTTCTACTTTATTTTTACGTTGATCTATAGTTGAAAGTTAACGTTTGTAATGACACAACATTCAGTTCCTTGTAATTTTTAATTTGAAGTGGCTTGGGATGTTTGTACTTTATAACGAGACAACATTCAGTTCCTGGTTTTTTTTCTTTCGAAGTGTCTTGGGGCAATGGATTTCAACTCTACTTTCTTCTATCCTTGACTTGAGTTGTCTTCTTCCTTCTGTGTTTTCTCTATGTTGTTCATTCCTTTTCGAAAGGTAGCAAAGGGATTTTCTAGATCCTAGTTGGCTATGAAATTTCAAGTTTCTGTCATTGCTAGTGAATTCTTTCTTCCCATGCAAAAGTTTCCTTCAAAGTTTCTTTTGTTGCAGAGGGAAGCTCAACGAGATACTTTGCCACCTCTTTCTTGGAATCTGAATTTCTTGGATACGGGTTAATATAAGCTGCATTAAGCTTGTTTTGCTGCATATGGAAGCTCAATGGGACACTTTTTTGTATCTTGCATGGAATCTAGAACTTCTTGGAGGGGTTAGGATCAATTGGACTTTCTCATTATGATGCTTTCTTCTTTTTATAAGATATGGAAGTCTCACTTTTGGCCGTTTTCTAGTATGAGACTCCCACATGCTGAAATAGGGGATTTGGAGGTTAAATGGTCATCTTTTTTTTTTTTGGGGGGGGGGGGGGTTTGTATTCTTTACTATTTTTTTTGGTTTGGACATGGAAAATCAAGGTGGCAATGTTTGAGGAAACTTCTACACAGGAAATATTTTTTTGTATTCTAGACTCTAGAGGTTGCTCCAATATGTGATTAATAATTTGTAGTTCTATTGAGGTCGAAAAGGGTTTGTTTAGGTCCAATTCCATACATAACCTTGCAGTCTATAGTTATTGTGGATGGCATTAAGATTTTGTCTGACATATTATAGTTATATTGGAAAACTATATCGTTTCATAACTTTATAGGAAATCTAGTAGTTTTTCCCACGTTAGAACTGATGCTAGTATGTCTTCAAAGTTGTCAAACTACATTGTCAATTGCTTCATTAAAAGGATTACTCTCTCCATCATCCTAGTTTACCCCTTTGGAGACTGTATCCTTGACGTTGGGGATTGATAAAAAAGTTAAGAAACCTAGAAAGAATTTTGTGCTATAGTTGGTTTACTAATTGGCATTTAGCCATATTGCAACCATTTCGTCTAATATCCAAATTAATATGAACCAAAATATCATTTAAGAGATTAAAATATCTTTAATATGATCTATTAGAGGCTCTAGTTTAAGTAATATTACTAAGGAATATGAACATTGAGAACCACATTTTCTTTGGCATTGGTGAGAGCTTCTGACCTTCTTTATGTTTGGGAAAGCATAGTTCCTACAGATTCCAAGGCAAGTGGGCTCACACATTGCCTCCTCAGTTGCATGATATCCTTGTGCCAATCAAACCTAACCTTTCCTCTCTTGAACTTCCCTGTCATTCGCCAAAGCAGAGAAACTTCAAAAATGTACAAGAAGAAAAATTTTGCATGCATGCATGTCTCCTCAATGTTAAAAGCCTATAAAAGTATTGGTGCACCCTCTTATAGACTCTACTATCATGCCCTCATCCATAATAAATCATGTTGCATAGAAATAAATGTTGTACAGATCTATTAAAATTTCCATTGCCACAACCAGACATGTATGTAAGGATCTACAGTACTACTTGCTATACATTATACTATAGTATGAACCTGTTCCAACACCTCCTTTGTTGAATTGTTCTGTCTGTACCTATGGCTTCTTTTGCCACATGCAAACCCAAGGCTTGGGCACACTCTCCAAGGTACCAAAAACTAACAAGGGGAGGGTGGTTACATTCTGAAAAGGGGGTTCTAATACACAAAAAATTTCTTGGAAAGCAATGAGGTGGGGTACCCTACCTCACATATTTGGGCTCCACGATCCCAGAATTTCATACCAAATCTATTATAGAATAATATAGATTCATAAAATAGACCATACAAACATTTATAAAGGCTTTTTGAAACTTTTTCTTAACACAATCATCAATGTAACATATTGTGCCCTCCTGGTTATTGTTAACAAAAGATAGACTCCAACTCAACCAAATAGATGTTTAATAAAATATGAGTTAAAGTGACATATTTACCTTCTGAAACAATAAAATTAGATTGTCCCATGTTGTTAGAAAATCTATCCCAACAACTCAAACTAAAAATTTGAAACATGCTTAATAAAATTGAAACCAACACATGAAAATGCATATGCCCTAATTTAGTTAACTAAGAAACAACATGCAAATTGTTTAAGCTAAAAATATTCCTTTCTATCTACTACTAGTGCATGCATGCATGTCTCAATGTTAAAAATTGAATTACATCATCAAGGAATCTGTTATTTTCAATCTTTGTAGCTTTCCTCCAGTGATCAAACATGCTCTTACAAAGTGATTTTAAGGTGTCAAGGTCAAATTTTGTCATTTCAGTGAGTCTTCAAGCAAAATTTGGTCACTAAGTATTAGGTCTAGGTTTTTCTTTCACTCCTTTCAAAATTGTCCAAATTTCGGTCCATGTCACCATTCAGCTGAGTGTACCGTCATTCAAATGGTTTTCATCATCATGCCAGATTCCAAAGGGTAATTTTACACCTTGTTCATGCTTCAGTTGTGGCAAGGTAAGGTTCATTTCCCTCTCCTAAGATTTTGAAGGTAATTTCTCTTGGATGGTAAAATCATCAGCAAAACATGTATCCTAATGTTCATACACCTTCCCCTATCCTTAATTTACCTTATTAAAACACTTCCCATCACTGATATCCCTCAAATTCCTCATTTTCGCACAAACCCTAGTTTCTTGCTACAACTTGACAATTTTCTAGGCTACGCATGTGTTTTTCCCTTTTGGACCCCTTCCCCTCACTCAATATTTGAAATTCAACTTTCCCCTACTTCCTAAAATCCCTCCCTACGTCCCAAAATTTTCTCAAGAATTCAGAATCCCCTTATCCCCTTCATTTGACTTCATTTCGACAAATCCCCTATTCCACACATTGGGATAGGTTTTACTTCAATGATGTTTCTGAGAAAGAAAATATGAATTTGGGAAAACTGAGAGAATTTTTTGTCCAAAATAGGCCAAGGAAGAAAAAACTCCTTCACTTTTTACACAGTTTTCATGGTTTTAGAGAAATGTCAAAAATACAGTTGCCTCAGGAGAATTGATGGACCTCTAAAGTGACCTTGGGAAAATCAAGCTTTCTCATAGCTTGGTTGGCCAAATGACTTTCTTGATGAGTGAAAGGATAACTAGACACAAAGATATTTCCAATGAGATATCATGAGCTCAATTTGGAGTTGAGGAAGACCTTCAAAAGTTGACTGCCATAGCACTCTTCCTTGAGGCAGCCTCATTTTCCACATTTTGACTAGTCTTGGGAGATTTGATTTTTGACAGGGAAAGTTATCTCCAAATTGAATAATTCTAGTTGGGTTGGAAATTATACACAATAATATTTCCAACGAGCTATCATGTGCCCAATTTGAACACTGGGAAGGTCTCCAAAATTCTCCTGAAAAAAGGCGCTACACATTGGGTGAGTGGTGCAGCGCATAGAGCTACAAGCCATTTTCACGACAAATTCATCCAAATTCTCAATTTTCTTGGTTTCTTCCAGTCCAGAGTAAGTCAAAAACTCTTAAAATCCAATGAAAGTGTGTCTTAAGATGTTTATGATGATTTAGTAAAAAAATTTCAAACCCTACTTCCTTGCAATTTTTGCTCAAGACATGATTACTTACGGCTTGTAAATTTGTTTTTGTGGCCATCACTCCCTCACCTTTTTATTCCCTCAATTATTTTCTAGATTAATTAACCTATTTGACTATCCCCCATATCCCTAAATTCATTCACCCCTATCCCCAATACCCATTATCCCAAACCCTAGCTACAAAATTCCCAAACCCTAATTGCTATCCCAAAAGCCTAAAAATTGTCGCTAAAACCCTTCAATTCCCAAAATCCCTCTTACCCTCTCCCTTCATAGTCCCTCATACATTTTCATACACTTGGCAGCAAAATATCAAGGACACCTAAAATCTCTTCATACTCATCTAAGACAACACAAACTTTGGCAAACATGCAATATGATCCCTCATATGACCGAGATGAAGAGACACAGAGTGACTCTCCAACCGAGATGCATGCACCAAGGATACCTCACAAGGGTTTTAAACATAACCGAGAGGAGCCCACTTCAATTGTCGAGTTGCAGCAGGAGCAAAACGAGTACTATCTCCACCCGAGGTAGAAGGGGTCTCATTTTCGCCATTAGTAGAGAAGGTACAGGACAAGGGTAAGAAGCCCTTGCATGATGAGGGACCGTCAGGAGGTCAAGAGGCAGATTTCATCCTCATTCAGGATGATGACACATATTTGGGCTCACAAAGCTCAAAGCTCAAAGAAGTCATTCGGGAGCAGCAAGATGACATTCATCATTTGTCTCTCAATCTGGAAAGAGCCAAGTGGATAATTAACTATTTGGAGTAGAGGAATAAAAAAATATAAGATTAAAAAATCATCATGGAGCTCCAAATCATGAAAGAAAAATAGCAAGCTGCCAAAAGGAGCAAAACCAAGATGACAACACTTGAACAAGAAATCCAAGTGGATCGTGAATCTTGGCTTCAAAGGAAAACTTGCACTTGGAGAAGATGCTGGAGAAGGAAAACAATGAGAAAAATATGTTGAGGCATATGGATAATCATTATTGGGTAAGAAACCAGGTGTCCAAGGCAAGAATCAAAATTTTGAAGGCCAAGTTGAAGAAGGCATCAAGGAGGCGAAAAGAGCATGATAAACTTCAGATATTGGTTGAGACTTCCTTGGCCCAACACAGCACTTGATGAAGAACACTCAGCCCAAATGTCAAAAAAATTGGGACACTTTTTGTAAATTTTGAATTTTTGGCCTTAAAATCAGACTTCTCTGCTCTATGCGCCATGCCACCTGGTGCTCGCTTTTGATGGGGGACTCCTTTTGATGAAAACTCAAAATTTTTTTATTTTTCATGGAAAAATATTTATGCCTACCAATGGACAAGAAAGTTTGACAGGTTTTTGGCTTTCAAAAGGGTCAAAAATACCTAAAAAATGACCTTTCTACCCCTTTTTTCACACACAAGAAGCAGTCTTGGGAGAACTCAGTTTTGGAGGGGAAAATGGAAGCCAAATTCAAAATTTCCATTTGTTCTGGAAAACAGACAGGCATAAATTTCCAACAAGCCCACTTGGAGAAAATTTGGACACCAATAAGGCCTCCAAAATCAGCTGCAAATAGGCACTACGCATAGAGAAATCAAGCGCGGCGCATTGGAGGATTTTGCTCATTTTTGGTCAAAAACTCTATTTTTCGCCTATTTTTTTCACAGTTTAACTCTTTTCCTTCTAGTTTTCAAAATAATGATGTAATTTAATGTAACATGATGGATTTTGATGTAATTTTGCTCAATTTTCACTCATAGAGGTAGATTCATCCATCAAAAGGTAGTTTGTAATTGAATGAATCAGTTTCCTAGTTTTTAGAGGCAAGCTGTTCCACTGCCTACTTTTTAGTTCTCAGTTTAGATTTTGTTGGAACAGCTCCTAATCTTATGAGCTCGACCCCTAGAGGCTAGGATGAGTTCGTTTTACCTATATATTATGTTTTATCAGTCATTGGTAGGGTTGGAATTTTGGGAATGCTTTGAGCATCATTGTACATTCATCTCTGTAGTTTGGCAAAGGAATAGACCAGGGTTTACAACACTTTATTGGATTCATGTGGCATCTTGCTTTGATAGTGTGTTTCTCTCTGTAAATGTAATTTTACTGGTGTTTTATGTATGCCATTTCTTCTCTTATTTCTTCTTAACTAAAAAAAACAATGATAAAGGTAGAATCCATTGAAATTGCAGTGCTTTACCTAGGGTTTGTTTAGTTATTTATGTTTTCAGTTGTTTGAAGTGGATCCCTGAAGGTTTCTTGCCCTCTTAAACTCGTCACCTATCTAAAGCTCTCCATTTCTTTCAATTGGAAGTGTCAAATCAATTTCCTGCCTTTCCCCATTGAGATATTTGCAAAACTGAGCCTCATTCCCCAGACCCAAAATCTGCCTTTCCATTTGGGCCAACAAAACATGCTTAAAATCAATCAAACTCTTTTGCACACATACCTAGCCTAAAATCACTCTTCATATTAAGTCATCTCAAGCCTCATTGACCATTTTACGCTGAGATTGACAAGGAGAGAGCCCTCTCCCAATCCGGTAGGGCTAGCTACCAGGTTAAGCGCAGTTTGATGTTACCCTAGATTATGCTTTTCTTAGCCTGAGGTTGATTTAGGCCCTAACATAGTGGTGACCATACTAGGGAACGAAAAGTTTGTTGTTTGATTTATAAATTACAGAAGGAGCCTGAATTTAGCCAGGTAGCCTTCGAAACGCTCTTGCTTTGCATTGGTGATAGTAGATGAATGTTGCTTCAGTCAATCTCAGGTTTAGTTTATGAACCCACGATCTGGTTTCCTTAGTAAAATGTAATCAAGTTCAGATCTGATTGTTGATGGTGGACAATGATCAGACACGTCGAGGCTAAAATCATTCACCTGGCGACTTTAAATTAGTTTTGAGATCAGATCCAAGGACTCCACTTCCAGATGAACCTTACCAGCAAAAACATGAAAGGACAATATGGAAAGACCAGGTATTCGAGTTGGAATTTCATCCAATACATTTTTTTCTTTGTCATAAATTATTTCTTCTCTTTTCCTGAGAATGTCAAGAAGGCTTTGCAAAGTATATTGTATTTGAGAAAAGATCCTTGGCCTGCATTTGATTCCTTGCCTTTGAAGACTATGAATACCAAATATTTGCATGCTTTTGAGCTTGATCAAGACCTTTCTTTCGAATCTTGTGATGACCATATTCAAACTGATGAACCTCAAGAGACCAAGACTAATTTTGTAGCATTTGTACATACCCCTATACCTAGTAAAATTCCAGATTGATACAAGCCTCTGATTTTACCTCCTATATCCCATGCTTTCCCTAAAAATCATGACCTATATCTACCAATATTTGATGGTGAGCACGACAACATCACTATTGAGAGACATGTTCTGAATTTTGAGTATTTTCTTGACCTTTTTGAAATTGATGAAGAGGATGTCAGTATTAGGATTTTTTCTCTTTATTTGCAAGGCAAAGTCAAGAGTTGGTTCAAAACCCTGCCTGATGCGAGCATCTCAGATTTCGAGCAATTCGTCAAAGTTTTCCTCGACATGTGGGTGGTCAGAAAGAACCCTTTCTTGATTATAGAAGAATATAACCAGCTGAAAAGACTGCCAGGGGAGACAGTACAAAAATTTTCTGCCAGATTTAACCAAGTTTATTATTCGATGCCAGTCAATATAAGACCTCCTCTTGGAGCCGCTCTCTTGCACTACCCGGGTGCCTTTGATCCGGAAATGGAGTTTCAGCTGAGAGAAAGGAATCTTGCAACACTTGAAGAGATTCATAACAGTGCAGTAGATGTAGAGGCTCATTTTCTGATCCGAAGGGCAAAGCTGAAGGAAGAAGATATAAAAAACATAGATCCAAAGGAATTGACATCTATAGAGGTGAAACTTGACATTTTGGTAAGTGCAGTGGAAGAGATGATGCAAAAGATAACCACAAGGAATGAGTATAATGTTCAAGCCCATGGATCGATGATTGAAGAGGAACAAGTTGTTGATTCAAAACATCTTCTTTCTTATCCCAGTTGTCATAGATCTGATAATGATTGTTTTATAGATAATATTGGAGAAGAGAGGTCTGTTGATATGACATGTATGCTTGATGATGTGTTTTATACTGATGATTTCCCTCAGTTTGATCAGTATGATGATTATTATGTTCTCCAAACAGAAGCAAATCTTGCAGACAAATCAACATCTAGTTTCTGGGAGGAAGAAGTTCACTTTCAACAATTCGAATACAATGTTCAGCCATCACATATCAGCTATTGAAATGATGAGGAAGGTGTAGCAAATTTTGAAGTAAGTGAAGGATCTTTGCCTTTTTGTTTTGATTCGTTTCGGTTCATCATAGACAACTTTCATGCAATCCGAAATCAACTGTCGACAACTCTTGATCTGGACCATCTTGAGGGCAATGAAAACCTTGTTCAAAACTTCTCATATCCAGATTTTCAGCCCCTGAATGCCACTCATATCCAGATTTTCAGCCCCCGAATGCCATTGATTGTCAAGTTGTAGCTGAGGACTTGGAAGCTGACACATATGATCAAATGATACAAGATGATTCCGTACCATTTTGTTTTGAAGCATTTCAGTTTTTGAAGGGTAAATTGCACAGTATATCTTCAAATAAGCAGCCTGTAGGAAATCATGTAATCTCATCAGAACCAATAGAAAATGGGTTGCAGTAGTATTTTCAAGTTTTTCACAATCCAATAGCTGATGTGTTGGATGATGTCTGCAGTCAAAGTCTTTCTCCATTGACTACATATGAGCTTGCAATGTGTGCTGATATAAAATTGATTCGACAGCTGGTTTCTTTGTCATTTTTAGCAGGAGTCTCGTCACAAAGCTCAAAACAAAGTTTGCATTCATGGTATGAGCAGAAGAGAATTAATCCATTGGATGAGCTAAGTCCCAGTGTTCATGAACTTCAAGATCCTTATGCAGTGTTTTTGGAGGCAGATAGAGAATCCATATCATTCAACGGATCTGTTTCCAAGTTTCCGTGGGAGTTTCCTCTCAGTGCTTCTCTCTTGTTGTTCATAAGTGAGCACTTGAAGAGAATTCAAACAACAGCCGTAATACTTACTTGGTTGCATTGGTTTTTTCATTTCACTTGATCAGGCGATGAATGGAACAACAAGAGTAGGTTATATTGAATAAGGTTCATATTGAGCAGATTTTCCAGTTTGTAGGTTGTGTTTAAGTATCGAGTCAGTTCTTAGTTGAGCGAGAGTCAATTTTTGTCATCAAGTCATCAGTTTTCAGTCATGCATTTCAGCTTGAGTTTTTGACTCCATTGCCCAATGGATGAAGGCATTATCTGCTTTCCAAAGATCTATAGTTCTTGGCACCTCCAAGGAGCTACCATCCCCATTGGAGCCAATGTTAGTGTCAATATTTTCAACCTTCCTCCAGTGATCAAACATGCTCTTACAAAGTGATTTTAAGGTGTCAAGGTCAAATTTTGTTATTTCAGTGAGTCTTCAAGTAAAATTTGGTCACTAAGTATTAGGTCTAGGGTTTTCTTTCACTCCTTTAAAATTTGTCCAAATGTCGGTCCATGTCACCGTTCAACTGAGTGTACCATCATTCAGACGGTTTTCATCATCATGCCAGATTCCAAAGGGCCATTTTACACCTTGTTCATGCTTCAGTTGTGCCTAGGTAAGGTTCATTTCCCTCTCCTAGGGTTTTGAAGGTAATTTCTCTTGGATGTTCAAATCATCAGCAAAACTTGTATCAGAATGTTCATACACCTTCCTCTATCCTTAATGTATCGTATTAAAACACTTCCCATCACTGATATCCCTCAAATTCCTCATTTTCACACAAACCCTAGTTTCTTGCTACAACTTGACAATTTTTTAGGCTAGGCCTGCTTTTTGCCCTTTTGGACCCCTTCCCCTCACTCAATATTTGAAATTAAACTTTCCCCTTCTTCCTAAAATCCCTCCCTACTTCCCAAAATTTTCTCAAGAATTTAGAAGCCCCTCATCCCCTTCATTTCACTTCATTTCGACAAATCCCCTGTTCCACACATTGGGATGGGTTTTACTTCAATGATGTTTCTGAGAAATAAAAGATGAATTCACAAAATATGAGAGAGGTTTTTGTCCAGAATAGGCCAACGAAGAAAAAACTCCTTCACTTTTTACATAAGTGTCATGGTTTTACATAAATGTCAACAATACAGTTGCCTTAGGAGAATTGATGGACCTCTAAAGTCACCTTGGGAAAATGAAGCTCTCTCCTAGCTTGGTTGGCCAAATGACTTGCTTGATGAGTCAAAGGATAACTAGACACAAGTATATTTCGAATGAGCTATCATGAGATCAATTTGGAGTTGAGGAAGACCTTCAAAAGTTGACTGCAACAGCACTCTGCCTTGAGGCAGCCTCATTTTGCACATTTTGACCAGTTTTGGGATATTTGATTTTTGACAAAGAAAATGAACTCCAAATTGAAAAATTCTAGTTGGGTTGGAAATTAAACTCAATAATATTTCCAATGAGATATACTGCACCCAATTTGGACGCCAGGAAGGTCTCCAAAGGTCTTCTGCAAAAAGGTTCTACGCATTGGGTGAGTGGCGCGGTGCATAGAGCTACAAGCCATTTTCAACACAAATTCATCCAAATTCTCCATTTCATTGGTTTCCTCTGGTCCAGAGTGGGTCAAAAAAATTTCAAATGCCAATGAAATTGTGTCTTAATATGTTTATTATGATTTACTAAAAAAAATTCAAACCCTGCTTCCTTGCAATTTTTTCTCAAGACATGATTGCTTAGGGCTTGTAAATTTGTTTTTTGTGGCCATCACTCCCTCACCTTTTTATTCACTCAATTATTTTCTAGTTTCATTAACCTATTTTACTATCCCCCATATCCCTAAATTCATTCACCCCTATCCCCAATTCCCATTATCCCAAACCCTAGCTACAAAATTCCCAAACCCTAATTTCTATCCCAAAAGCCTAAAAATTGTCCCTAAAACCCTTCAATTCCTCAAATTCCAATCAGAAACATTCCCAAAATCCCTCTTACCCTCTCCCTTCATATTCCCTCATACATTTTCATACACTTCGCAGCAAAAGATCAAAGACACCTAAAATCTCTTCATACTCATCTAAGACAACACAAACTTTGGCAAACATGGAATCTGATCCCTCATATGACCGAGATGAAGAGACACACAGTGACTCTCCAACTAAGATGCATGCACCAAGGAGACCTCACAAGGGTGGTAAACATAACCGGGAGGAGCCCACTTCACTTGTCGAGTTGCAGCAGCAGCAAAACGAGTACTATCTCCACCCGGGGTGGAAGGGGTCTCGTTTTCGCCATCAGTAGAGCAGGTATAGGACAAGGGTAACAAGCCCTTGGATGTTTAGGGACCATCAGGAGGTCAAGAGGTAGATTTCATCGTCATTCAGGATGATGACATATATTTTGGCTCACAAAGCTCAAAGCTCAAAGAAGTCATTGAGGAGTAGCAAGATGACATTCATCATTTGTCTCTCAATATGGAAAGAGCCAAGTGGATAATTAACTATTTGGAGTAGAGGAATAAACAACTAAAATATCAAAAAATCATCATGGAGCTCCAAAACATTGAAGCAATAGGGCAAGCCACCAAAAGGAGAAAAACCAAGATAACAACACTTGAACAAGAAATCCAAGCGGATCGTGAATCTTGGCTTGAAAGGAAAACTTGCACTTGGAGAGGATGCTGGAGAAGGCCAACAATGAGAAAAATATGTTGGGGCATATGGCTAATCATTACTGGCCAAGAAACCATGTGTGCAAAGAAAGAATCAAAATTTTGAAGGCCAAGTTGAAGAATGAATTGAGGAGGTGAAAGAGCATGATAAACTTCAGATATTGGCTGAGGCTTCCTTGACCCAACACAACACTTGATGAAGAACACTCAACCAAAATTTCAAAAAATTTGGGACACTTTTTGTAAATTTTGAATTTTTTCCCTTAAAAATAAACTTTTCTGCTCTATGCGCCGCGCTACCTGGTGCTCGCTTTTGATGGGGGACTCCATTTGATGAAAACTCAACATTTTTGGATTTTTCATGGAAAAATAAGCATGCCTACCAATGGCCAAGAAATTTTGACAGGTTTTGGATTTTCAAAAGGGTCAAAAGCACCTCAAAAATGACCTTTCTACCCCTTTTTTGACACACAAGAAGCAGTCTTGGGATAACTCAGTTTTGGAGGGGCAAATAGAGGCCAAATTCAAAAATTCCACTTGTTCTAGAAAACAGACAGGCAGACATTTTGAAAAATCCCACTTGGAGCAAATTTGGAGACTAGGAAGGCCTCCAAAATCAGCTACAAATAGGCGCTACACATAGAGAAATCAGGCGCGGCGCATTGGAGGATTTTGCTCATT
This sequence comes from Pinus albicaulis, assembly GCA_034641835.2. Taxonomy (NCBI): domain Eukaryota; kingdom Viridiplantae; phylum Streptophyta; class Pinopsida; order Pinales; family Pinaceae; genus Pinus; species Pinus albicaulis. The sequence goes on from CM076580.1 coordinate 182,801,716, forward strand.
TTTGGTCAAAAACTGTGTTTTTCGCCTAGTTTTTTCATAGTTTGACTTTTTTCCTCCTATTTGTTAAATTCATGATGTAATTTAATGTAAAATGATGAATGTTGATGTAATTTTGCTAAATTTTAACTCATACAGGTAGATTCATCCATCAAAAGGTAGTTTGCAATTGAATGAATCAGTTTCCTAGGTTTTAGAGGCAAGCTGTTCCACTGCCTACTTTTTAGTTCTCAGTTCAGATTTTGTTGGAACAGATCCTAATATTATGAGCTTGAACCCTAGAGGCTAGGATAATTTTTTTTTGCCTATATCTTATGTTTTATCAGTCATTAGCAAGGTTGGAATTTTGGGAATGCTTTGAGCATCATTGTACATTCATCTCTGCAGTTTGGCAAAGGAATAGACCAGGGTTTGCAACATTCTATGGGATTCATGTGGCATCTTGCTTTGATAGTGTGTTTCTCTTTGTAAATGTAAATTTACTAGTGTTTTATGTATGCCATTTTCTCTCTTATTTCTTCTTAACTAAAACAAACAAGGATAAAGGTAGAATCCATTGAAATTGTAGTGCTCTAGCTAGGGTTTGTTTAGTTATTTATGTTTTTAGCTGTTTGAAGAGGATCCCTGAAGGTTTCTTGCCCTCTTCAACTCCTCACCTATGTAAAGCTCTCCATTTCCCTAGGCCCATTTGAAGGAAGAAGAGATGAAAAAAATAGATCCAGAGGAATCGACATCTCTAGAGGTAAATCTTGAAATTTTGGTAAGTGCAGTGGAAGAGATGATGAAAAATATCACCATAAGGAATGAGTATAATTTTCAAGCCCATGGCTCGCTAATTGAAGAAGAACAAGTTGCTGATTCAAAACATCTTCTTTCTTATCCCAGTTGTCATAGATCTGATAATGATTGTTTTATAGATACTCTTGGAGAAGAGAGATCTATTGATATGACATCTATGCTTGATGATGTGTTTTATACTGATGATTTGCCTCAGTTTGATCAGTATGATGATGATTATGTTCTCCAAACAGAAGCTAATCTTGTAGAAAAATCAGCAGCTAGTTTCTAGGAGGAAGAAGTTCACTTTCCGCAGTTTGAATACAATGTTTAGCCATCACATATCAGCTATGGAAATGATGAGGAAAGTGCAGCAAAATTTTTAAGTAAGTGAAGGATCTTTGCCTTTTTGTTTTGATTCGTTTCGGTTCATCAAAGACAACTTTCATGCAATCTGAAATCAACTGTCGACAAGTCTTGATCTAGACCATCTTGAGGGAAATGAAAACCTTGTTCAAAACTTCTCATATCCAGATTTCTAGCCCCCGAATGCCGTTGATTGTCAAGTTTCAGATGTGGAATTGGAAGCTGGCACATATTATCAAATGAGACAAGATGATTCCGTACCATTTTGTTTTGAACCATTTCAGTTTTTGAAGGGTAAATTTCACAGTATATCTTCAAATGAGCAGCCTGTAGGAAATCATTTAATCTCATCGGAACCAATAGAAAATGGGTTGCAACAGTATTTTCAAGTTTTTCACGATCCAATAGCTGATGTGTTGGATGATGTCTGCAGTCAAAGTCTTTCTCCATTGACTACATGTGAGGTTGAAACGTGTGCTGGTATAAACTTGATCCGGCAGCTGGTTTATTTTTCATTTTTAGGAGGAGTCTTGTCACAACGCTGAAAAAAAATTTTCATTCATGGTATGAGGAGAAGAGAAGTAATCCATTGGATGAGTTAAGTCCTAGTGTGTATGAACTTCAATATTCTTATGCAATGTTTTTGGAGGCGGATAGAGAATGCATATCATTCAACGGATCTGTTTCCAATTTTTCGTGGGAGTTTCTTTTGAGTAGTTCTCTCTTTTTGTTCATAAGTGAGCACTTGTGGAGAATTCAAACATCAGCTGAAATACTTACTTGGTTGCATTGGTTGTTTCATTTCACTTGATCAGGTGATGAATGGAACAACTAGAGTAGGTTGTATTGAATAAGCTTCATATTGAGCATATTTTCCAGTTTGTCGGTTGTGTTTAATTATCGAGTCAGTTATTAGTTGAGTGAAAGTCAATTTGTGTCGTCAAGTCATCAGTTTTCACTCATGCATTTCAGCTTGAGTTTTTGACTCCATTTCCCAATGGATGAAGGCACTGTCTTCTTTCCAAATATCTGTAGTTCTTGGCACCTCCAAGGAGCTACCATCCTCATTGGAGCCAATTTTAGTGTCAGCCTTGGTAGCCTTCCTCCAGTGATCAAAAATTCTCTTACAAAGTGATTTTAAGGTGTAAAGGTCAATTTTTTTCATTTCAGTGAGTCTTCAAGCAAAATCTGGTCACTAAGTATTAGGTCTAGGGTTTCATTTCACTCCTTTTAAATTTGTCCAAATGTCGGTCCATGTCACCATTCAGCTGAGTGTACCATCATTTATAGGATTTTCATCATCATGCTAGATTCCAAAGGGTCATTTTACACCTTGTTCATGCTTTAGTTGTGCCTAGGTAAGGTTCATTTCCCTCTCCTAGGGTTTTGAAGGTAATTTATCTTGGATGGTCAAATCATAAACAAAACTTGTATCCTGATGTTCATACACCTTCCCCTATCCTTAATGTACCTTATTAAAACACTTCTCATCACTGATATCCGTCAAATTCCTCATTTTCGCAAAAACCCTAGTTTCTTGCTACAACTTGAAAATTTTCTAGGGTAGCCCTGCGTTTTTCCCATTTGGACCCCTTCCCCTCACTCAATATTTGAAATTAAACTTTCCCCTTCTTCCTAACATCCCTCCCTACTTTTGAAAATTTTCTCAAGAATTTATAAGCCCCTTATCCTCTTCATTTCACTTCATTTCGACAAATCCCCTGTTCCACACATCGGGATAGGTTTTACTTCAATGATGTTTCTGAGCAGGAAACAATGAATTTAGGAAAGATGAGAGAGGTTTTGTCCACAATAGGCCAAGGAAGAAAAACCACCTTCAATTTTTACACAGGTGTCATGGTTTTAGAGAAATTTCAAAAATACAGTTTCCTCAGAAGAATTGATGGACCTCTAAAGTGACCTTGGGCCAATCAAGCTTTCTCCTAGCTTGGTTGGAAAAATGACTTGCTTGATGATTCAAAGGATAACTAGACACAAAGATATTTCCAATGGGCTATCATGAGCTCAATTTGGAGTTGACAAAGACCTTCAAAAGTTGTCTGCAACAACACTTTGCCTTGAGGCAGCCTCATTTTGCACATTTTTACCAGTCTTGGGAGATTTGATTTTTTACAAGGAAAATTAACACCAAATTGAAAAATTGCAGTTGGGTTAGAAATTAGACTCAATAAGATTTATAACAAGTTATCCTACACTCAATTGAGACACTAGGAAGGTCTCCAAAATTCCCCTGCAAAAAGGTGCTACACATTGGGTGACTGGTGCGGCGCATAGAGCTGGAAGCCATTTTCACCACAAATTCATCCAAATTCTCAATTTTCTTGGTTTCCTCCAGTCCAAAGTAAGTCAAAAACTCTTCAAATTCCAACTAAAGTGTGTCTTAAGATGTTTGTGATGATTTAGTAAAAAAATTTCAAACCCTACTTCCTTGCAATTTTTGCTCAAGACATGATCTCTTAGGGCTTGCAGATTTTTTTTTGTGGCCATCACTCCCTCACCTTTTTATTTCCTCACTTATTTTCCAGTTTCATTAACCTGTTTTACTATCCCCCATATCCCTAAATTCATTCACCCCTATCCCCAATTCCCATTATCCCAAACCCTAGCTACAAAATTCCGAAACCCTAATTTCTATCCCAAAAGCCTAAAAATTGTCCCTAAAACCCTTCAATTCCCAAAATTCTAGTCAGCAAAATTACCAAAATCCCTCTTACCCTCTCCCTTCATATTCCCTCATACATTTTCATACACTTGGCAGCAAAAGTTCAAAGACACCTAAAATATTTTCATACTCATCTAAGACAACATAAACTTTGGAAAACATGGAATCTGATCCCTCATATGACCGAGATGAAGAGACACATAGTGACTCTCCAACCAAGATTCATGCACCAAGGAGACCTCACAAGGGTGTTAAATAAACCGGGAGGAGCCCACTTCACTTGCTGAGTTGCAGCAGCAGCAAAACGAGTACTATCTCCACCTTATGTGGAAGGGGTCTCGTTTTCGCCATCAGTAGAGCAGGTACAGGAAAAGGGTAAGAAGCCCTTGCATGATGAGGGACCTTCAAGAGGTCAAGAGGAAGATTTCATCCTCATTCAGGATGATGACACATATTTGGGCTCACAAAGCTCAAAGCTCAAAGAAGTCATTCAGGAGCAGAAAGATGACATTCATCATTTGTCTCTCAATCTGGAAAGAGCCAAGTGGATAATTAACTATTTGGAGTAGAGGAATAAACAATTATAATATCAACAAATCATCATGGAGCTCCAAAACATGAAAGAAAAATGGCAAGCTGCCAAAAGGAGCAAAACCAAGATGACAACACTTGAATAATAAATCGAAGCGGATCATGAATCTTGGCTTGAAAGGAAAACTTGCAATTGCAAAGGATGCTGGAGAAGGCCAACAATGAGAAAAATATGTTGAGGCATATGACTAATCATTATTGGGCAAGAAACCATGTGTGCAAATCAAGAATCAAAATTTTGAAGGCCAAGTTGAAGAAGGCATCGAGGAGGCGAAAAGAGCATGATAAACTTCAGATATTGGCTGAGGCTTCCTTGGCCTAACACAACACTTGATGAAGAACACTCAACCAAAATTTCAAAAAATTTGGGACACTTTTTGTAAATTTTGAATTTTTGGCCTTAAAAACATACTCTTCTGCTCTATGCGTTGTGCCACCTGGTGCTCGCTTTTGATGGGGAACTCCTTTTGATGAAAACTCAATTTTTTTTTATTTTTCATGGAAAAATATGCATGCCTACCAATGGCCAAGAAATTTTGACAGGTTTTTGGCTTTCAAAAGGGTCCAAAACACCTAAAAAGGACCTTTCTGCCCCTTTTTTGACACATAGGAAGAAGTCTTGGGAGAACTCAGTTTTGGAGGGGAAAATGGAGGCCAAATTCAAAAATTCCACTTGTTCTAGAAAGAATACATGCATACCTTTCCAACAAGCCAACTTGGAGTAAATTTGGACACCAAGAAGGCCTCCAGAGTCAGCTGTAAATAGGCGTTATGCATAGAGAAATCAGGCGCGGCGCATTGGAGGATTTTGCTCATTTTTGGTCAAAAACTCTGTTTTTCACCTAGTTTTTTCACAGTTTGACTTTTTTCCTTCTATTTTTCAAAATCATGACGTAATTTAATGTAACATGATGGATTTTGATGTAATTTTGCTAAATTTTTAGTCACAGATGTAGATTCATCCATCAAAATGTAGTTTGCAATTGAATGAATCAGTTTCCTAGTTTTTAGAGGCAAGCTATTCAACTGCCTACTTTTTAGTTCTCAGTTTAGATTTTCTTGGAACAGCTCCTAATATTACAAGCTTGACCCCTAGAGGCTAGGATGAGTTTTTGTTTTCCTATATCTTATGTTTTATCAGTCATTGGCAAGGTTGGACTTTTGGGAATGCTTTGAGCATCATTGTACATTCATCTCCGCAGTTTGGCAAAGGAATAGACCAGGGTTTGCAACACTCTATAGGATTCATGTGGCATCTTGCTTTGATAGTGTGTTTCTCTCTGTAGACGTAAGTTTACTGGTGTTTTATGTATGTCATTTCTCTCTTATTTCTTCTTAACTAAAACAAAGAACGATAAAGGTAGAATCCATTGAAATTGCAGTGCTCTACCTAGGTTTTGTTTAGTTATTTATGTTTTCAGCTGTTTGAAGAGCATCCATGAAGGTATCTGTTAGGACCTCACAATGTACCATTTTTACCATACATGTTGACACCACCTTACCCTTTATAACTATATTTAAAAAGGGTTTCATTATCATTTTCATCAATTTTATCCAAAGGTATATGAAATCCTTCTCTTTACTATATATTTAATCTGTTTACATATAATTCCACATTACTCTTATATTTCATCATTAATCGAAGGTAGAGTGTTGCTAACGCAAGTCTAAAAGATCACAGATAATTTATGATAAGGAACGTGTTGTGCTGAAACAATCGGCCGTTGCTGAAACAGTCGACTCCGTTGCTGAAACAGTCAGCGGGCACGTAAATTCCGTCACTACTTGTGATTTGCGATTTTGAAAGAGTATTTTGGGAGCAATGGCAAAAAGATGAAGACAAGAAAGAAAGTTGTTACACGGATTGTTCTGAAGCCAGTACTTTTTCTTTATCTGTTGTAACAATATTTTTCTATGGAAGAATAGAAGGACCATGTTTTAAGATAGAAGAACATATTTGGATAAATATAGATTTGCTCTGATGTAGCTGTAATAGATGTCTCCTCTTTAAAAAGAGGAGACATCATCATTAGAAGGGGAGTTAGATACTACAGGAGAAACATTATTTTGAGCAGAAAGGAGCAAGACTCCATTGTAATGTATCATTCCTTTTTTGATAGATGAATAAAGGTTTCTTTTGAGCGCTTCAATTTAACTCTTTTCCCTGGGGAATCTTGTGAGAAGGAAAGGGCCCGCCTTCATCATAATATTCACCTGATTGCTCCTATAGTTTGTTGAATTTCTTTATGATATTTGCACCTTAATTTAACTCTCTTTACTGAATCATCATTTGCATAGTTTTGTAGCTCTTTAAGCACTCTGTTTATTTAACGCTGCATGAGTTTGGTAACGTTCATTCTTAAAGAAGCCAAGAGATCTTTTTCTATCTATTTGAATGCATGATTGATGCTGGGAAACAGGTGCTGAAGATTCCTGTGAAAGGGAATAGGGTCATGTTCCCCATAAGTTGACTCTATTTTTCCTGCAGTGTGATTAGTATCAGGAGACAGGTGTTGACGGTTCCTGTTCATGGGAATAGGGTCCTATTTTCTTGGATTGATCTTTTTCTACAGTGTGATTAGTGTCAGGAAACAGGTGTTGAAGTTCCTGTTTAGAGGAATAGGGTCCTGTTCCCTGTTATGGTTGATTGGTTTCCTTTCCTGCAGGGTGATTTCCTTTCATTATCTTTTCCTAGGATTCTTTTGATGAAAGACTGCAATAGAGGAATTGCTTCTGCTATAACACAAGTAGACTTCAGCTTTGTTAAAGCCGGGTGTGAATAGTTAGATTTGTATGATTGATAATTGTGTGACTTTTACTACAACATTATCTTGCTTTTGGAATTGAGCATATCGAGTGCGTGATTGTCTTTGGAATAAACAGACCTTCCCGGGTTGACAATTTATGTGGAGCCTGAATTGTTAAAAAAATTAAAGCGACCAACATTTTGGCACCGTTACCGGGGAAGGCAATTATAGATTTCAAAAGAATTAATATTTTATTTCTAGATGTGCAGATTGTATGAGAGGACGCGGAACCCAGAAGAAAACTAATCCTACAGGTGCCAAGGGCAAAGGAAGGGGAGGAAGAAATACTTTCATTGACGAGATTGTATCAAAGGATGAATCATCACAGAGATTAAGTTCTCAAAGACCAAAGTTTTAGCACTCCCCTCAATCGGATTACAAAACAGAGGAAGTTGTGGGCCCTGAAAGCATAGAGGAGCCAGTAACGGATATTAAAGAACCAGCAATCAGTGCTGGAGAGTCAGAAGAAAGTGCTAGCAAATCAGCAGAGCACGTTGAGGAACTAATAGAGAGTGTTGGACGACCAGTGGAAAACATTGAGCAATCAGTAGAAGATATTGAGGATCTAGCAAGTGCAGTAGGAGAATAGCCAATGGAAGGAAACAACGAAGAATTCTTTGGTGGAGGACGTTTAGATCCTGAAGGAGAAGGAAGGGATGAAAATTCTCTCTCTACCTTGGGATTTCCTATTAGTGATCTCCCTAGAGGAACAACTCCTATGAAGAATATTTCATTGTTAGCTTTACCCAACTTCCATGGTTTATCCTCTGAAGATCCGGATGAATTTATTTTTGAATTTGATATATTATGTAGAATTTATGATTATGTTACTAATGCTCAAAAGTTGAAACTGTTTCCAGCAACAATAAAAGGAAATGCTTTAAGATGGTTCATGAGCCTTGGAAGTCAGGTAATCACAACATGGGAACATATGAAATAGAAATTTCTTCTTAAATATCAAGACTATTTTTGAACGAGAGAAAAGAGGGACGAACTATTCAACATGGCACAAAAGCCGGACAAGAATCTGGAGGACTATGTGGAAAGGCTACAGTATAATCTGTAGAGATCTGATCATCTGAATATAAGTAAAGAAATTCACAAAACAATATTAATTAGAGGATTAAGGGATGATTGTTTAGACATGTTAAACATGCTTGGCAAGGGAGATCTAAAGAATCATATGATGAGATTGTTGAACTTTGTAAAAGATGTTCAAGAGGAGCTGCAAAGAATAGAGTAAGTAACAGAGATCCCACCTATTCAAGAGTGCAGAAATCAGCCAGTGGGGGAGCAACAAGAGCTGAAATAGGTAATTTACTTGAAGAATTTAAAACTGAGATGTTGAGTTCTTTTGCTTCACAAATTGACACCTTGCAGGTTAAAAAGAAGCAGGCTGAAGAAGAAGCAGCTCTGGCTGTCTTTTGCCCTAAATGCATAGACAAACATCCACTAAGGGAATGCCCATTGGACAAAATACCAATCTGTACCCTTTGTGAGAAAGATCATGAAACACAACAATGTCCCTCTCTACCAGGAATAAAGGCAGCACTGCAGCCAATGGAAGAAGAAGCTGAAGCAGTTTACCTGCTAACACAAAGAAGACAATGGCAACCAAAAGGACAAGGTATGAATTCTAGTATGCCATTTAATCGTTGGAATAATTATTCTTCTTTCAGTCAGACAAATTACCCTCCCTTTAATCAAATGCAATACCCACCCTTTAATCAATTGAAATTCCCACCCATGCAACAATCAAACCCTCCCTTTGTTGATCCTACAATGTGGACTCCTTGGCCCCCACAACAGCCATCTTCTTTTAATCCTTGGAATTCAAATTGGAGAAGCCAACAACTCCCGTATCCAAATCAATTTTCTCAATTTCAACAACCACTTCCTCTACCATCAAATGCTCCACCAAATAATCAAATGAGACCCCAGGTACCTGTGCAACCAAATCCTAACCCCAATAATAAAGTTGTGCAAGTAATTGATATTCAGAATCAGCCTAAATTTCCTACTATGCAATGTAATGATATTCATTTGAGATCCGGGAAAATAGTAGAACCTATCATCGATGATATAACCCCTTCTGATTCTGATAAAGAGGAAACTGAGAAGCATAAAAAAGCACAACCACCCTCTAACAAGGGTATTGAAATAACAGAACCACCATTCCCCGAGCGTTTAGTTTTAACTAAAATGCCTGAAACACCTGCTTTTAATCTTTTAGGGGAATTGCAAAACTTGTATGTTAAAATTCCACTTTTACCGGCACTGAGAGATGTACCAATTTATGCCAGAACCATAAGGGACATTTGTGTTAAGAAACCTGGTAGGAAAACTAAAGATCCCCTTACAGTTCATGTGATGGGTGAATTATCTGCATTAATATCCGGAAAAACCCCTCCTTTGAAATATGGTGACCCCAGCCATCCTACTGTGATAGTTCAAATTGGTAAAACAATGATTCCTCAAGTTCTGGTAGATATAGGTGCTGCAATAAACATTATGACTCTTGAAACTTCACAGTTGTTACAGCTGAATAACACAATCAGAGATACACCAACTATCCTAGAGTTAGCTGACCGTTTTACAATTAAACTTGAAGGAGTTGTTGAAGATCTAGTTATCTCATTTGAATCCTGGAATTACCCAACTGATTTTGTCGTATTACGAACTAAAACAAAGCTGGGGGGACATCCTTTAATTCTGGGGAGGCCATGGCTGGCCACAACCGATGCCTTTATCAGTTGCAGATCTGGTTCAATGACACTTTCTAATGGTTATGAAACCAAACAGCTTACTCTTTATCCTCATGCTACACCCATAATTAATAATGAAGATTCTGTGTGGATGGATTATGATGATAATACTATTCAGCCCATTTTAACTATCGAACAAGCCTTAACTCTTAAATACAACACAGAGGATGAAATAATTAATAATTTTATTTGTGAACCTTCCTCTGTAATTGCTGAAACACACAATCAATTGACTGCAATTTTTGAAATGGATACCCAGGAAAATATTGAATCTGAAGATTTATCTCAGACATTAACCACCATCTCATCTAAAAGCACAACAGTCAAAATCGAACCTGGCAAGACATTAAACATAAATTTTGATCTAACAGTTGCTGAAACATAGCAGTTAATGAAGTTATTACGTGAAAATAAGGAAGCATTTGCATGGGATTACACGGATATGAAATAAATCTCTTCTGAATTATGTACTCACCGAATTTATATTAAAGAAGGATGCCGACCAGTCTGTCAATGATATGGATTTATGCAGGAACGCAACAGAATAAACATATAACCATAAATATAGAGATGCAGTGGAAATAACACTTCATTTCATTAATATCAAAGAACTGAAATTTGCTTACAGACAGAATGGAAATAAAACTAGCTAGGGCGCTGGTAGCTATCTCTGTGAAGAGATGTGGCGGCTACAGGCCTCTGAACTGAGTTACAATGAGGCTCGAGGGCCTATTTATTATTTAGAAACAATGGGAAATCCTAAACAGCCAAAACCCTAACCCTAGGAGATGAAGCGCCAAAACTATGGGCCACGTTTGGGTAAATTGGTGTTTCAACTTCCCAGGGGCGTAACTTTGGCATACGATCTCCGTTTGACGCGTACCATACCTCGTTAGAAAGATCTATCCGAGGACTACAAATTTGGAACGAACAACATCGGTCCATGGACCCATGTTGCTCTCCATTTTCCCAAAAAACGTCGTTTAGGGCCTCAAAACGGCTCCGGAAGTTTAGGACCCGAAAAACTGCTAAAAATAGTAAACTGTGCCGAAACTGAAAAACTGAAATAGACAATGGTGGAGCCCCAAGTGGAATAGGCGAGTGACCACCAATATCCACCTGGATCAGTCAACCCCAAAGACGAATGAACCCTAATTTAAGGGAAATTGTTAAAGAAGAACTTCAGAAATTGCTTAATGCAGGATTTATATACCCCATATCTGACAGTGAATGGGTTTCCCCAATGGTAATAGTCCCTAAGAAAAACGGGAAATGGAGAGTGTGTGTTGATTACAGAGCCTTAAACAAAGCTACTCAAAAGGATCACTTTCCTTTACCTTTCATTGATCAGGTGTTGGATAGTCTGTCAGGGAAGAAATTATTTTCTCTTCTAGATGGATTCAGTGGGTATAACAAAATTAGAATTGCACCCCAAGACCAGGGCAAGACCACTTTCACTAGTCCTTGGGGAACTTTTGCTTATAGAGTTCTTCCATTTGGGCTATGTAATGCACCAGCAACCTTTCAGAGGGCTGTTATAGGAATCTTTTCTGATATGCTGAATGACTCTATGGAAATATTTATGGATGATTTTAATCCTTATGGTGTGTATTTTGAAGATGCATTACAAAATATATAGAAGGTACTTAAACGTTATATCCAAGCTCACCTCTCCCTAAGTAATGAAAAATGTCATTTGATGATGAGTGAAGGAGTAGTGCTTGGACATTTTATTTCATCTCAAGGTATTCAAGTAGACCCATCTAAAATACTGGTCATTCAGAATCTTCCTGTTCCTAAAACACAAACTGACGTGAGAAGTTTTCTAGGACATGCTGGATATTACAGAAGATTTATTAAAGATTTTTCTAAGATAGCTTCTCCATTATTTGTGTTTCTTATGAAAAATGTTGAATTTAAGTGGACTAATCTTTGTCAGAAATCCTTTGTAGAACTCAAGCATCAGTTATCTATCGCTCCTATTTTGAGGGGACCTGATTGGGCCCTTCCCTTTCATATATCTTCTGATGCTTCAGACACTGCAATTGGAGCTATCTTGGGACAAGAGGAAAATCATCTTCCTTATGCTATCTATTTTATCAGTAAGAGAATGACCCCTAGTGGGCTTAATTATACAGTTACCGAAAAAGAGTTTCTTGCAGTAATTTATGCCATTAATAAATTTCGACATTATATTACTGGTTATTCTACTTTTGTCCACACTGATCACTCGGCTATTAAGTATTTAATGAACAAATTTGTCACAAATTCTCGAGTTACCAGATGGTTATTGTTACTGCAGGAATTTGATATTACAATTGTAGATCGGCCTGGTAAAGAAAATGTGGTGGCTGATTTCCTTTCACGGTTAAAAACTGATAATAATATTCCAGTAGATGATTCCTTTCCTAATGAGTATTTATTTGCAGTCTCTGCTCACTCTTCGTGGTATGCAGATATTGCCAATTATTTGGTTGCAGGAAAAATACCATCTCACCTGTCATACAGAGAAAAGAGAAGAATTGTTCAACAAAGTGCCAGGTATAGCTGGATAAGTGGGTGTCTTTTCTACACAGGGATTGATCAGGAAATCCGAAGATGCATTAGGGAGGATGAAGTGTATGACATACTAAAATGTTTTCATGATGGCCCTTGCGGAGGGCATTTTGCAGATAAAAGAACAGCACACAAAATTTTGAGGATGGGTTACTATTGGCCCTCATTATTTAAGGATGCAAAGAAATATTTGAGGGCTTGTGACAGCTGTCAGCGAATGGGTCAACCCAATCATAGAGATCAAATGCCATTAAACCCCCAGGTAGTATTCGAACCATTTTAAAGATGGGCCTTGGATTTCATAGGACCCATTAATCCTCCATCCAATCAAATAACTTATATATTAGTCTCTACAGACTATATGACTAAATGGGTGGAGGCTAAAGCACTTATTAGACCCAATGAAGAAGTTGTCCTAGCTTTCTTATTTGAAGAGATCTTCACTAGATTTGGAATTCCTAGAGAGCTAGTTACAGATGGAGGACCTCCATTCAATTCTCATGGTTTTAAATCTACCCTTCATAAATATCATATTCATCATAGAATGACTACACCATACCACCCCCAGGCCAATGGGCAGGTGGAAAGCACAAATAAAGTATTAGAAGCCATTCTAACTAAAACAGTGAAGGATAACTGGAAGGATTGGTCTCAAAGGCTCCCTGAAGCACTATGGGCTTATAGAACTACCTGGAGAAATACTACAGGTTTTTCTCCCTATGAATTGGTTTATGGTAAAAATGTTGTTTTTCCTGTGGAATTTGAAATTAAAACTTTAAGAACTGCTTTATCTGTTAACCTTGATTTGACTGATGTGCAGACAGCTAGGTTGCAGCAGCTTCTTGAATTGGATGAAAATAGATTAGATGCCATTCACCAAACAACCATGATTCAACAACAAAGAATGAAGTGGCATGATAAAATCATCAAACACAAGCAGTTCCAAAAAGGTAATTGGGCCTTATTGTATGACTCTCGATTTGAAAATTTTCAGGGTAAGCTACGTACACGATGGCTTGGACCATATGAAGTAGATGCTGTTTTTCCTAATGGAACAGTAAGACTTTTAACAATTGATGATTCTAAAACACCTCTACTAGTAAATGGTCATAGGCTTCGTTTGTACCAGCGCCCTGTTTCTAAAGAAGATTTCAAGGCTTCTTGCATGACTGATACACATTATCTTTTTCTAGGGGAGTTTTCTGCTCCTCACAGCATTTAATTTTCTGCACTGTATTTCTAGCATTAGATTAGATTAAAAACTAATAATCCCTGTCAAGGGTTGGCATGTTACAATTGAATTTTGCATATTATGGAAGAACTCATTAAGGAGGACAGATTCATCACAAGAAGATCTGATGCTTCAATCACAGAAGCTTTGTTCCCTTCATTTCAACCCATTTCCTAACAATATCCCTTTTATTACTTATCCCATTTCTCCATCTTTCCCTTTTTCCATTTTTTTTCCCCACTTCTACCTATTCCTGAAATACCATCTTTCAGCTAGTATCTCCCGTTCCTTACTGATGAAATTATCCCTTAGCAAGTACTTCTCCCACTTTTCTTAAACCCAAATCATTACATCCCATTCTCCTTATTTTTCCCTTTGCTGAAACACCACTTTCAGCAACATGTCATTCATTTTTCCATTGCTGAAACACCACTTTCAACAACCTGTCATTCATCTTTTCATTATTAAAACACCATTTCTTTCCTCTGCTACACAAGTTTTTCAGTTCTCCACTTTTATTCTTCAGATCCCTTGGGTGAATATTATCCAGTATTGAGCAGATCCTGATATGCTCCTGTTTCTACATTCCAGAGAAATTTAAAGATTCTTCCATCAGTATCAAGCCATTATGAAGCACTCTATACTTCGAATTATAAAAACAAAGGTAAAAATATATGGTATGTGGGTTTTTATGTAATACAGTTAAATAATATTTTAAAGAGAGGATCTTGCTCATAATGATTACATTCCCCGCACACTTAAACATCATCTCATCATATGTAAGGGGGGAATTTCGAAAACTGAATCATCATTCCACACCATCCAATCCACTGTCACTCCTCATATCCATTATTTCCGCCGTCATTGAGACTCCATATCCTCAGTTGCAACGATTAGCTTGATCAAAGCCTGTGTTTCTGTTCTCTGTGCCTTTGCATGTGACTCAAGCTAGTAGCTATGGGAGGTTCAGCTATCAGACATGAGCCTAGCTCGATAACTCTTCTTGAATTATTCCCGGAGGCCTACCAAATTTTTCAGCAGGCAGGATGGATAACATACTTTGAAAGGTTAGGAGAATTTGATCCTCGGCAAGTTTTAGAGTTTGCGGAGAATTTTCAGGAAGATTACTTCGTGGTCCAAGGGGTCCGAATTTCGGTCACATAGGAAGATATAGCACAAGTTTCATGGTTTCCGGTCACTGGTGCTCGCTGGTTTAGCAGGAAACAAGTCATTTTAAATGCACAGCAAGACTTCCTTCTTCCAGAGGAACAAGTTGAGAATAAAGGCCACGGTATAAGTCTACATTCATTACCTCGCCCATGGCCAACAGTAGCTGAATTCATCAAGCACTATTTGACTTTTGAGGGGCATTACCAGGTATTTTATCAACACGACTTTGGTTTAATGAATCATTTGCGGCATGGTCGATTAGTTAATATTCGTTATTATCTACTTGGATGTATTAAAAACATGTCATATTACTGTAGATGGGTAAAATTCCCATCACTATCCCTTACCCATCATCGCTTATGTCAATTATTAATTCAGAGGGGTTTTCCTCAGCAAAATCCCCCTTTGAATAATCCACTCCTCCTTCTCCAGCAAGCCCTTGAAATTCCCCGACAAGCCGAAATTCCCCAAGAAACTCCCGAAAGCTCTTATGAACGGCAACTGGAAGATATCCCTGATCCCCCATTGATCCCATCTTCAGAACCAGTTGACCCGTCCCCAAGTTCATCTCATTTAGCAGAGTCACCCCTTCCCACTGTCCACATATCTAGCGATGACTCTCAAGCTGAAACACCCCCATCTCCCCCTACTCATAAAAGGAAGAGATGAACCGCAACAGTCTCTGTCTCAAAATGGAAAACAAGGGCCACATCCCAAGCTGCCACCTCTTCCGATAGCCCTTCCCCTAGAAAAGAATCTTCTCATAAAAAGAAAAGGAAAGTCACTGACTTTTCTGCTTTCCTGCCTAGGAGGAAAATGAAAATGACTGTTGAAACTGAAGTCACTCCCATTTCCGCTGACCCTGCGACTATCTTGTTAAAACTCCAATCCTCATCACCATTCCAAATTCCCCAATCATTACCCGTCTCATCCTGTGGCACTGCTCCACAAGAACCAGATGCCCAGGGTAATATGACATCGTTTACTACTCAAACAGTAACTGCTCCACAAGAACCAGTTACTCACTCAGAAGCTGAAACACAAGAACCAGCTACTGAGGTGAAAAAATCATACACCAAGCATGAAAATATAAGGAAACTAGCTGTAGCTGAAACACAAGAACTAGCTACAGCTGTGGATCAGCAATCAACTCCAGCAAAATCAACCAGCACACAGGGTTCACTCACCATGGCATCTTTATTGGAGGAAAATGAATTTTTGAAGTCAGAACTAGAGGCCTATAAAAAAGAGTTGGTAATGGCAAGGGAAGCCTTTGATAGAGAATTAAATCTCTACATGTTGGCACATACAACATCAGCACAAAATAATGACCCATGTAAAGAATACATGTGCCATGAATGTGGAAACATTTACCAACAGGTAGGATACAAAATAGTCAAAATCCCAGTGCCTGAGGCATCCACATCAGTTGCAATCAAAGAAGAACACCCTAATGTCACACAAGAACCAGTAGGGCCCTCAAAAAGTCTGGAAAAAGAAACCAAGCCACAGATATCCTGCCCTGTGTTAGTCAGCTCAGCTACTCAGACGATGCCCCAACCAAGTACTTACAATGCCGGGACACAGACTCCACCATGGAAACAATTGGAAATAATGAATAATTGGAAGAAGCAGTATGTTGTGGATCAAGATAAAATATTACAACAGCATAAGTTGGCCTGGAAGAATCAGATGTATGCCAACTGGGATAATTGGGAGCAGACACTCCAACAGCTCAAGGATTCTAAGAAAGAAATCAAGGAGTTAAAAGATAAACTAGTTTTGATGTTTTCATTAGTACAAAAATTGTTAGCCACCAGGAAACCTTCCTTGAATTATTCTTTGTTCCTTTCTGAACGCCTTGTTTATTTTCAATTGAAGGCAATTAAGGATGGGAGACCTGATGAGTTGCTCACAGCGGAACAATTTGTCAAAACATTTGGTGAGACCCCCGCTAGTGACCAACATTTGTTATGTGAAATTTATCTTCATAATGAGGCTATGCCTGATAATAGAGAGGTCAACCTGAATCCAATTGTTGGTGATATACAAATTAGGGCATTTGTTTCATTTCTTGCCAATCAAATTACATGGCAAACTGCTTTTATTGCAAGTAGGCATAATGAGGATAATTGCCTCCTTTAGATAAGACCAGAACCTTCAAATCCGGCCATTTTTGTAGCAGAATATCACTGATTTTTGCAGAAGCCAGGAATGCGCAGCTACATACAGCAATTGCAAGTCTCAATACTCCTAAAGTGTCATCAGTTAATCAGAGTCAAGGAAACTGCTGCCTTGAACGCCAACACCATGTTCTGGCAATAGTCATGTAAGGAAAGACAAGAGTATAACCCTTTTAGCCCTGATAATCTTCAAACTGCACTATCCAGGGTACCAAACTATATCAGATGCATTCAGCAATGTGCAGAGAATTGGATTGGTTATCATTTTCACTTCCCAATCTTATGCATGCCGGTAGAACAATACCAGTCTCACTACAAATTGGCTAACAGGGATGAGGCAGTAGCATGGCAGAAATTGCAAAACAACCAGGGATTTCGATCTTCTACAGAAGCCACCTTCCACAGTTATTGCTTGAGTAACTTGCATGCAAAGAGTCAGTACTCAGACTCTGACTCAAACTAAAATTTTCCTGAGGACATGCAACCCTTTCAGCTGGGGGGGATGTTAGGAACTCACAATGTACCATTTTTACCATACATGTTGACACCACCTTACCCTTTATAACTATATTTAAAAAGGGTTTCATTATCATTTTCATCCATTTTATCCAAAGGTATACGAAATCCTTCTCTTTACTATATATTTAATCTGTTTACATATAATTCCACATTACTCTTATATTTCATCATTAATCGAAGGTAGAGTGTTGCTAACACAAATCTAAAAGATCGCAGATAATTTATGATAAGGAACGTGCTGTGCTGAAACAATCGGCCGTTGCTGAAACAGTCGACTCCGTTGCTGAAACAGTCAGCGGGCACGTAAATTCTGTCACTACTCGTGATTTGCGATTTTGAAAGAGTATTTTGGGAACAATGGAAACAAGATGAAGACAAGCAAGAAAGTTGTTCCATGGATTGTTCTGAAGCCAGTACTTTTTCTGTATCTATTGTAACAATATTTTTCTATGGAAGAATAGAAGGGCCCTGTTTTATGATAGAAGAACATATTTGGATAAATATAGATTTGCTTTGATGTAAATGTAATAGATGTCTTCTCTTTAAAAAGAGGAGACATCATCATTAGAAGGGGAGTTAGAGACTACAGGAGAAACATTATTTTGAGCGGAAAGGAGCAAGACTCCATTGTAATGTATCATTCCCTTTTTGACAGATGAATAAAGGTTTCTTGTGAGAAGGAAAGGGGCCGCCTTCATCACAAGATACACCTAATTTCTCCTGTAGTTTGTTGAATTTCTTTATGATATTTGCACCTTAATTTAACTCTGTTTACTAAATCATCATTTGCATAGTTTTGTAGTTCTTTAAGCACTCTGTTTCTTTAACAATGCATGAGTTTGGTAACGTTCATTCTTAAAGAAGCCAAGAGATCTTTTTCTATCTTTTTGAATGTATGATTGATGCCGAGAAACAGGTGATGAAGATTATTGTGAAAGGTAATAGGGTCCTATTCCCCATAATTTTACTCTCTTTTTCCTGCAGTGTGATTAGTATCAGGAGACAGGTGCTGAAGGTTCCTGTTCATGGGAATAGGGTCCTGTTTTCTTGGATTGATCTTTTTCTACAGTGTGATTAGTGTCAGGAAACAGGTGTTGAAGTTCCTGTTTGGAAGAATAGGGTCTTGTTCCCTGTTATGGTTGATTGGTTTCCTTTCCTGCAGGGTGATTTCCTTTCATTATCTTTTCCTAGGATTATTTTAATGAAAGACTGCAATAGAGGAATTGCTTCTGCTGTAACACAAGTAGACTTCATCTTTGTTAAAGCCGGGTGTGAATAGTTAGATTTGTATGATTGATAATTGTGTGAATTTTACTACAACATTATCTTGCTTTTGGAATTGAGCATATCCAGTGCGTGATTGTCTTTGGAATAAACAGACCTTCCCGGGTTGACAATTTATTTAGAGCTTGAATTGTTAAAACAATTAAAGCGACCAACAGTATCTTGCCCTCTTCAACTCCTCACCTATCTAAATATCTCCATTTCTTTCAATTGGAACTGTCAAATCAATTTCCTACCTTGCCCCATTGATATCTCCGCAAAATTGACCCTCATTCCCCAGATCCAAAATTTGCCTTTCCATTTGAGCCAACAAAACATGCTTAAAATCAATCAAACTCATTTGCACACATACCTAGCCTAAAATCAATCTTCATATTAAGTCATCTCAAGCCTCATTGATCATTTTTTGCTGAGATTGACAAGGTGAGAGCCCTCTCTCGATCTGGTAGGGCTAGCTACCAGGTTAAGAGTGGTTTGATGTTACCCTAGATTCTTCCTTTCTCAACCTGAGGTAGATTTAGGCCCTAACAGAATCAAAACCAAAAAAATCATAAAAAAATCTCAACCAAATAACATAGACTACTAGTGGCAAGGTAATACCCTTTTCATTGCTACCAAGAATAAAAAGGTTAAAACACCTCTAAAACATTATGTGGGACGTTAGACAACCGTTTTAACAACTTGGTATAGGTATGAAATTCTTACTAATATATAGAAAATATGGATGATAGACTAAGATAGACTATAAAATTTACATTTTATAAGCAGTAAATGTTGACTTGCATTTTCAAATAGTAAAGAAAATAAATAAATACATGACATAAGTTGTGGATAGGTTATAACACAGAATAAATAATGAATTTCAAAGAAACACAACTTGCATACTAAAACTCTAAAGATTACGTGAGTTGTTTTGCTTATTTACATGAGAAACAGTTGCAGCAAGTAGTGGCCCTGCAAGTGCTGCATATGCTAAAATGTCAATGTATTCCTCCCACAAAGGATTTGCAGAGTAGGTCGCAATGCACATAGAAAAATTAGAGAGGTGGTAATTTTCTACCACAACTTGTTCTGCCCTCCAAAAACTATAATCAAATGAGAGTGCTTCCTTTTCAAGATCATTCTTTCTCCTTTGAAATGAATTCCTCTCTACTCTTTGTCCTTCACAATCTCTCCTCTCATCATCTAATATATGTGTGCTTCGTCTTTCATCCCTAGAAATTATCACCAGCTCTTTCCACATTTCCTTCCACACTTCTCATTCTATAATCCTGTCATCTATAAACTTTCCCTTATTAGCTTGCATAGACTCGACAATTCTAGTGCTTGAGCTTGAACTCAACTCCTTTATGTTTTCCTCCTGACCTATTATTTCTTGTAAAATGTTACTCCTAGAATTCGTCCCACAACTATGGTTGTTTATGAAACCATTTTCATATTGTAAAGGAAAAATATTACCATTTTCAAGATTTTCCTTTCTAAACATGCATTTATCAGCTTCAGTGTTAACCCCATATTTTCCAATGTGACTTGATTGAAAAGGATATGTCATTGAATTTTGGCCACATCTAAAGCCTATAGAAATAGAACTTTGGTGATTATGATTTGGGCAAGAATTTACTGGAGAATATTCCAATGATCTAGACTAAGTGGGTTCATTTTCTATTTCAAATAAATTTCTTTTCCTTTCATAGGCATCAATTCCTTTACCCAAAATTTCTTCTATGGGGAGTTAAATGAAAGGATGCACCCAAGTCAATCAACCATGGGGAGTTAAATGAAAGGATGCACCCAAGTCAATCAACCATGACTCGTGATCTACATGTGTAATTGAAGAAGAATCCAAATACACATCCCCACCTTAATACGAGGTTGTTTTTTCCTCTGCAGAAGGAGCATCATCAGATCCCTTTCCTTTCTCAGAAGCTTTAGATCTACAGTCCCTTTTGTAGTGCCCTTCCTTTCTGCATTTCCATCACACCTTTACAAACTTTCTACAAGATCTAGATCTCCCTATAGATTTAGATCTCCCACTCGAAACTTATTATTTTTTCTATTATGGGAACTTCCTGAAACAGATAAGGCGTCTCCATTTTGACCCTCCATATTTCTCCGTCTCATTTCCTCTGACATCAAGGCTGTGAAAATGTCATCAAAATTCAAGGTAGTTGTATTGATACCTATTGCAATAACGAAATTGTCCCACGAGTATGGTAGAGAACACAAAAAACTGATGCACTTATCTTCATATTAGATTTTAATATGAACAGATGACAGTTGACTTACCACAGTATTGAAGGCGTTCAGATGCTCTGTCACCAAGTATCCATCCTTCATGATTAGGTTATACATATTTTTCAATAGGAACAATTTATTCACCAGAGACTTAGATTGGTACAAAGTCCCAAGTTTGTCCCACAAATTATTTACTGTAGCTTCCCCAGATACATTCAACAATACTGAATCTAAGACACACAACCGTATTGTCCTCTTCACTTTCCAATCCAAGTTTTTCTAGTCTTCATCTGACATTGCCGTTGGTTTAGTACCTTGATATACCTTGATCCACTGGTCTTTATCCACCAGCAGATCCCCCATCTTGAGCTTCCACAACTCAAAACTCTAACCATTAAATTTCTCAATCTTTATCTTTCCACTTCTCGCCATCTTATTTCACTGCAAGAATCGATCCCACGGATCTTCCACTGAACAGGGTCTACCACAGGCCTGAGCAAAAAACCCCTCAGCACCAAAGGCATCCACATGAAGCAAAAAAATCTCTGATACCAAATGTAGGTTTTAACCCTATATAGAAATTATCTACAAGCGAATCTTAAAAATAGAAAGTAAACAATAGCGAGAGCATAAAACATAAAACAAATATACACAGATATGTTCCCATGGATCCCAAATTGGGACGACTAGCTTGATTTTTCATTATATTCCTTTTAGTGTTACAACACATATATATACAAGTCAAAGCATACATAAACCCCAATCCATTAACCCTAGATTATAACATAAACGTAGTTCCCTTGACTAGATCTAAAAAATACCAGGGGCCAAAAACCATCATACCCAAAAAAAATGTGCAAACCAATCCAGAAAACCATGGGTGGGTCCACCCAGTGCAATGTATAGGGGGGTTTTTCTCCATACCCAACATCAAAAACTAACCAATAATGGTTTTTCCCATCTGCATCTCCATCTTGTTCTTTTAATCGAGCAAGATTGCCTAAATAAATCAAGTAGCGATGGCATGATAACTGACATCTTTTCAAATTTGCAGCACTTTTTTGATTTTTTGTATATTTAATCTCTTCAGTGGAAAAGAAATCCCAGGGAAGCCCATGCTTCGCCCTAAGCTTCAAAATAAACTAATGGTAAAATACTTTTGCTTCAAACAAGAAACTTTTAAAACTTAACAAAACCCTGTGAACAAGCTCACTTATTATGATATGTGTAGATCCAGGAATGGAAATAGTTGGCCCTGAAGAGGTAGTTGTGGTTGCATCCATAATTTTTCAATTTCTCATTCATAAATCTTCAATTTTCATGTATTGGAGCCTCCAAACAGCTTGTTCAACATCATGACTTTCTACAAAATCATGATCATCTAAATGATAGCTTCATAACAATCATGCGAGCCAAACTTAAGTCCTATTTAAATGGTGAACGTATGGAGTTAAAACTGGGAATTCCAGCCCTTAAGGGGAATATATGGGTTTGTACATGCCTACAGTATTTAAAAGTGAATAAATGGGTTTCCATATACAATATGCACTTTGCAATATGAATGAAAACTCCATGCAGGGGGCTTCACCTCAAAGCAGGCCCACAAACCAAGTGTGAAATCTCCATGTCATGAATACCAATGCTCCTCGAGTTCCTCTAATGGATTTGTAGACAGAGACCCGAAAAAAGGTGGGAAATCTTTCAAATTAGTTGAAAAAATAATTTTTAATACATCCAAAGCAAGGTATACAAGTTGGCTTCCAAAATGAACAGGTTGGTCTATTCCAATTTTTTTAGGTTGGCTCATCAAAACATTTTCCAATGTGGCACATGTAAATATATTTATATATACATGCTAATTCCCCTTATCACCATAATTATGGACTAGGATGGGAGCATTCCTCTCTTTTTGAGGTCTATGCTATTAAAGAAGGGTTGCTTGGGATCCTTTTCCCTTTTGATTATTCTCTCAAAAGAAACTGAAATCTGCCAACGAGTCTCCCACCTTACCTTTGCTAAATGTCTGGAAGAGGTATTAGTTTCATATTTTTAATCCTCAACATATTTGAAAACTTATCCTTATTTCACATAGTAATATGAAGGCCTTTCAAAAAAAAAAAAATTCTGGTAAGCATATTCGATAATGCCAGTACTTCTTTGCCTGAGAGCCTCAATTCCAAGTCTGCTATAGGTGAAAAATTGGTGCTTGTCCTGGAACATCAAGTATTATAATGATGCCACTATCTCCACTTGGAAGGAAATACTAAATGTGATCTAAGGTTTGTATAAAAATATTGTTTCCAAAAACCACTATTAATGCGAAGAGTATCATCTAGACTGCATTTGTGTACAAGTTTCTTGATTTAATGATGACACTCTATTTTCTCAACAAGGCTTTCTTTTCCATATCATTGGATCAAAAAAGGTATTTCAAAAATGGAATATGGAGGTCCCCAAGTATAATCCTATCTCGAACTCTAGAAAGAAACATTGCATCACTTTACAAATTGTAGCCTCGTCATCAACTCCACTCTTTCCAATAATTATTTGGACTTTCAAAAAAAATTTCCCCCTTGGAGTTCTCAATTCCATGAAATATCCTTTGAATACAATCAAATTCCTTCACAATGGTTTTCCTATCACAAGCAGGTGCACATTTCTGAAAAACATCCTTTACCATAATAGTTCTAGTGTTCTCCTACAAGCCATAAATATGAAAATCATTTTGGATGACCATGCACAACCCTTACTACTGATATCCATGCTTATTTCTCCTTCATCAATTTCACAACTTGTCTATGTCTAGTGCGAAAAAAGATCACAGACTACGCATCAATAATTATTCACTTGAAAGTCAAGTTTGCTCCAAATAACACACATGTAAAGGCTACATAATCCAGTCTTGGTGCTACAAACTTCACAACTGCAATCATCCATAGGAACCTGATTCTGACATGCTATATTTCTACGTTGTTTGTGGCCAAAGATCTGAAGGAGGGCTGCTTGAATGACACTGATGTCTGTATGAAAAAATTGTTTAATACTTCTAACTAATTATGTGTTCCCTAGAGTCAGGTATAATATCCCTCTTGCCTTGTACAAACTTTTGCAAATGGACAAATTCTTTCGTACATTGAAGACTTGTTTTGCCTTCAATGATTGTTGTCCTCTTTGAAATTTGAATCTGACTATTGTCTTCTGTGATCTCATACTTAAAGGATTCAAAATAAAAAATCTCTGTTATTTGTCACTGATTTTCTCCACCGTTGATGAATAAAGCTACCTTGTTAACTCTATCGAATTAGCCAACTGTGAAAATACATGAAGTAGAACCCTTATTTCCTTTATTTTCATATTATGGAATTTTTTTGCGAACCCCAATATGAGCTAGTGGATAGCACGCCTCACCATGGTCTTCGAAATTGGAACCTAATGCCATGGAACTACCAACATGCCTAGTAAAATTGGAAATGGCCAGTTATGCCAACTCTTTGAGCTTGAAAATGCAAGAGGAATATTCAACCCTGTACAATTGGTCTAGAGGAGGTTGTGACATGTATTCAAAAGCTATAACAGTTTTATATCCTATCTTCTCCAATGAGGAAAGAAAGGAAAACTCTTAAGGCTAGTATAAATATGCATGTGTCCCTGAGCCATTCATGCTAGAGCCTTCCCAGATGTCCATGGGAGCCACTTTTCCTAACCCAACCTAGTGACCCTAACTGATTCAATGAGATTATTTTGGGTTGCATACCATATATATCCTAAGCCTGGGTCATCATCAGTTATCCGACATGCTGCCAGATCATAGCCCCACTATGGACATTACTCATGGCATGTGGGAGAATTCTTTTTGTAATTCCTGGTTTTTTTATAATGTGCCCCGTTGGAAAATTTAGTGATAGTAGCGTAGGTTTGAAACATTGAAGTGTGTTAGATGTTGTTCTTTCCCACCATTTATATTTGTTTGATGACATCCAAATCCTTCCAAGATAATAAAACTAAGCCTGTTTGAGGAATTTTGGGAAGTTGAAGATGTTTTCTTGCAAATAGGAGTTCTATTTTAACGGATCGTTCCTAAGGAAATTATGGTATTACTTATCTTGGACATAAGTAATATTTTTTTTGAAGGAGCTAACATCTATAGGATATTTTAAACAACTACATCAATCAGCCCTTGAGGGATTTTACATTTCTATCAATTTAAATTCCCACTGCCATGCAGTTTCATGAAACAAAGTTAGAAAGCTATTGCGAGTGGTGGAGATTTGGAGTTTTAGTTGGAAAATCAATCGTCTTCTAGTGCTTCTGCCTTTTCTTGTGCTTTGATGTTGACACTATTTATGTCCATACATTTTATCCTCCATTTTATAATATTTATGTTTATAATTTTATGGGCATGCTTCTCTATATATTGTGATGAAGACCCTTATAATGGAGGATATTTTGGTAATACAAATACGGAGTATTTTTCAATCAGGAATATGTTACTCTGCATATCAAGGCTATCTACTGAACAGTTTCTAAGGATATGGGAAACTAATCTATCACATAAAATCATAAGAAGTTCAATAAACATATGATTTCTTCTATGATACTATATCTACATTGGGGCATATTCTTGGAATCATGCCATGGATTCCTCTTTCTATCTAAGACAACTTCTGTCTATATCAAAAACCATGTTTGGATATCCTTCACTTTCATAGCTTTCACTCCAACAGTGACAATTTCTTTAAATTCAAGCCAGAGTTTTAATTTTTGAATCTTGCATACAACCTTGTATAACATGCTCTTTGTACAATTGGGGTAATGAAAATTTCACTCATTCCTTTTCCATATCAAGAGTGTTTTACAAGTGATAAAAATTATTTTCAACTTAAGAGTCAACCAACGTTGGTCAAAACCATCTGACTTCCTCTAAACCAAATGTTGGGGGGACTTTCATGTTCTAAGGTTTCATGTTCAATATATGAGGCTTGTAGTTCTAGAAGGTAATAAATACATATTTGAATATTTTGATGGATTTTTCTATAGAATTATAATCCAGGAGCTAGAATCAGCAGAAAGTTGGTCTCTGAAGCTAGAGTTAGAGTGATTCAAGTGGTTTAGTAAAGGGCCATGCAGATCATGTATTGATTTTAGGAAATTATGGTGGTACTCGAGCATCTTGCTGGACATGAATAAAAAATGTTGGGCTTCCTTGGGAACTTGGGCTAGCAGAGACTCATCAGACAATGGTGGCTAATGACTTGTGTGGTCGGATAGTTCTATAAACATATGTTCAATTAAAAATAGTAATATATGTTTTCATATATTCTCTCCTTGGTGTAGAAGACTTTCTTTTCAGTACAACACCCATTATGAGCTTAGGTTGCATCATGATGTGTAAATGTCAAAAAAACACATCTCTACTTCAGTGGTATGGCAGGATAGAGGTTTTGTGTGAGGGATTTAGGTGCAAAATCTTAATAATATATGACCAAAAAAAATCCCCAACTCAGTATATTCCCCAACGAACCAATATGGCTATCAAAATCACTCACCCTAAGACTCATGAAGAGCTGAAATTTGGTCCAAAAGCCATGGATTCAGATTTTTAAACATATAATATTATTGTGTCATTAATTAAATATTCCATTTCTCCATCAGCAAGACTGTCTACATAAAGACCTCCACTTTTAGGTTTTGTTTCTTTAAGTGGTTCACAGCCAATGAATTTCTACTCATAGATGCCAGCGGGGCCATATGGTAACATTTAATCTACTTTTCATTAACCTTTAAAGACAAAAGCTGACATATCAAATGATTCATGCTCATTCATAGGAAAAAATAAAATAGCTACGATCCATTCTGGTGAGATGCTGGATATATTGAAACCGTTCCCACAGGCTTCAGAATCCACTCTGGCTCTAGTTTATGTTCTAGATGGAAATAAAAACTCCTTGCCGGAATCTCTCATCAATAAATAAAGTTCTCTTACAATTGCAGCTATCAAAAATGAAGATAATTATAGTTTACATTTTTCCATCAGTCCTCCATCTAAAGTGTTGACTATAGATAAAGTAGATGGAACTAAACTGTCACCAATGAACATGCCTGCTGTGACACCATGTGATCTCTCTGATGATATGGTTTCAAATTGTTTTGTATTTTCTACACTTGAGTCTGGATTAGACCATCATACTAGTGAAAAGAATAAAAAACATATCTAAAAAAAATCATGTCTTTCAGCAAATGAATGTTCAAATAAGATGACAAAACTTGAGCACAAGCCTAAAAAGAAGCAGATGCAACAACATGTTTCATTGGTAGTAATCTCTTCAAATATGGAAAGGGAGTTAAAAGAAGAGGTGGTTTCATAGGTGTCTAACCTCAGTGTTTCTCAGAAGTAGGTGCAGGAGTTAATTTTGAGTCAGACTTCATCATCTACCTCAACAACTCCTTGAATGAAAACCCTACAGAATAAAGTTAACTGTGTTGATGGAGGGGCTAATTCTGAGCTAGCTATAGAAACAGTTTTGCATCTTCACTGCTAGAGCCTGATTCTGCATCCATCCATGTGTTTCATTTAGAAATACCACAAAATTTGAAAAGATACTATTGCCAAAGAAGTCATCAGAAAACATGGTTAATGTTGTGGACACTCCCTTGTTAAGGATATCAGGAATTTCAACATCTACATTAGATGAGATCACTGAAAGGGATATTTCTGGGGGAACCTCGAAACCTTTACAAGATTTAGAATCAATGAGGGAATTGATCATTTATGATATGTCTTCATATTTTGGAAACTCTGGTGAGGTATATGAAGGAAAACCATAAACGTTTGGGCTAGTTATAGAGTTTTCTATAAAGGATGTTGTAGTAGAAAAGAAAGCAGCAAAAGATATGAATTTTGATAAAATAATGTTCCTGTAGGAACATTGAAGATTCAAACATGCAGTGATGATGGAATTAAATCAAATTCAAAAATTAGAAATGTGAAGAATAAACAATCTGAATAAACAATGATAATGTTATACAAAGTTGCATCAATAATTTTATTAATTCTATAATTTGATAGAAGCAAGATCTTGGAAATGTTTTCCATCCTTAGCTTGGGACTGTTGTGGTTTCTAATTCTCCATCTGAGTTTTCAAGCGCACCTGATGCTGGCATAAACAAAGACAACTTAATTTTCCAATTCTATCATTGGAAAAGAAAAACCTAGTTTGCCTGTTGGGGAGAGAAAAATCAATGGAATGCATGAGAGTATGTTGGAATATCAACTAACTACACATGAAAATGGCACAGTGGATCTTGATCAAAATATTCTCAAAGAGAAATATGGTGAAGTGTTAGTTGTGTCTGAACATTCAACAATGGATACATGCAAGGTGTTTGAATGGGAATTACAATCACAAGCTACAGTAGTGCTCCCTAAAGCTAATATGTCTATTTTGGAGGAAAAAAAAAGTTTTATGTCTGGTATCAAAGTTGTTGACTGCAAAAAATATTCTAGAGATAGAAAAATAGATAGGGTTATCCATGATAGTGCTAAAGTACTTGGCGGAAGGTTCAGCTACCAATGTGAAGGAAATTGAAACACAAGATAAGGGTCAAGTATCCACAACTAATAGTGATATTCGTGAAAGATCTTCTCAACTTTAGGTGTCATATTTTCCTGTTGAAAGTGAAGGAAAGTAGGATTTAATAGCTAGATTGATAGAAAAGGAGAATAAAAGTTATTCCAATGTTTTTGTGAAGAATAATGTTGCAAATATTGGTGATGCTGCCAAGGTAGTTGGCAAAAAGAAGAAGAAAAAGAAGATTTTTTTAGTAAGGAAAATCTTCAACTCCCACTTGTGATTTATATAATGCTTATAAGTTTCAAGAGGATAAGGGGGAAGATGTGAACCTTATAGAACCATCCAAAGTAGTAATTGATGTTGTCAAGAGTAAGAATTCTTCAGAAGAGCCTGAGAAGCAAGCCCTGAAAAAAGTGGATGGCTGGGAAGATGAAGATGAGCTTTAAACTCCTATGAATCAAGTAGCTATTTTAGTTATTACATTTTTAGGAGATAGAAATTACTCTAGAGATTTTTTTTAGCAATCAAGGATTCGTGCAAATATCTACTAAACCATTTTGAAATTTGTCTAGACACTGTTGAATTACTTGGAGATTCCCAAGAAATTGCAAGTCATGCAGGAGAGGTTGATGCATTAGCAAGCGCTGCAAGAGGCCTTGAAAGGTAGTTGAGTGGGAATTGTCTTCTTCAATGTCATGGGAGGAATATGGACAATTTGGATGATTATAGATGGGCCAAGTTGGTGGATGATTTTGTTGTTAGCTGTGATATGCAGATGGATGTGAGTCTTAGTGTTTCCTTTGGTATGTTTCAAGTTGGCCAAGGTTATAATACTCGCTTTGCAAGAAATACTTGTGAAACACAAATGAGTATGAATGGAATCCTTCCTAGAGGGCCTTATGTGCAAGCACCATTTCCAGAAGTTGGACTAGTGAGAAATAATTATGATGCTGGTAGGTGGTAGCATGCTTCTGGTTCTTAGAAGGGTTTGATTCCTCCTCCACAACCCTCTCTTCCCACAATTCATAAATCAAAGAATGAATATGAAGTGGGAAAGGTTTCTGATAAGTATCAATTGAAAAAATGACAAATTAAATCCATCCTTAATAAATTAACACCCCAAAACTTTGAAATTTTTTTTGAATAGATAAAAGAAGTGAAAATTGACTCTGCATCATGTCTTGATGGTATAATATCTCAAATATTTGATAAATCCTTGATGGAGCCGACTTTTTGTGAAATGTATGAGAAATTATGTTTTCAGCATGCTATAGGATTACCAAAATTTTATGAAGATAATGGGAAGGTTGTTTTCAAGTGAGTTCATTTGAACAAATGTTAGGAAGAATTTGAAAAATATGAAAGAGAAGAGGTAGAGGCTAAGAAAGAAGAAGATGATGGTGAAAAAAGCCTTCTAGTAGAAGAAATACGAGAGAAGAATGTTGCAACACAGTGATGAATGCTAGGAAATATAAGGTTTATTGGTGAGATTTATAAAGAAAGTATGATGGCCCAAATAATTATGCATGCGTTCATCAAGAAATTAAATGGTGAATTTTAGCATACAAAGGATGAAAATGTTGAAAATTTGTGAAAAATGATGAGAACTATTGGTCATATGATTGACCATTCAAAGGCCAAGGAACATACTTATTCTTCCTTCGATAGGATGACAAAAATGTCCAAAACCAAGGGCTTCCCTCTAGGATGAGGTTCATGTTGAAGGATCTAACTAATCTAAGGAGGAATGGATGGCAACAAAGGTGGACAGTTGAGGGCCCCAAGAAAATAGAGGAAGTGCATCAGGATGTTGTGCAAGAACTACATGGATAGGGAGGTCGCTCTCGAGGTACTAATATGGGACATGTAGTTTAGAGACTTGTGACACCACTTGATCATGGTGTGAGAGGACCTGTGATGCCACCTTACATGGCAGGTGCACTAATGGGTTCACTTCCACATATCGGTGGGATTAAAGGGCCAAAACCCCATATGCGACCACATGACCGTGGATTCACCATTCAAGATGCTCATATTGTGGATAGGGATCAATTTGAAAATCAGCCTATGCCAAACCCTTCAACACACAGAGATTTAGAGGATGGCCACTTGAATCTTGGTCCTAAGGGAGGTCTTGGAAAGGGAATAGGAGGGAGGGTTAGAATTTGCCATATGCTAAGATTTATCTAGCATATATTCCACCACTCACATCTCTGAGTAATAAAAAAATAGGTGTAGGTCTAATTTTAGGTTGTAGCTCTAATCGGATGCCAGTTAGTATGAGAGATGAAATTTTGACAAGGAATTGTGTTGCAAAAAAACCTTTATTTGAAAAATCATGTGTCCAAGAAAGAAATGTTTTGGATAATGACAGAAGAGATTTTAATAATTCATACTCATCAAGTGACAGAGGTGGGAAGACTACAAATGTTGAATTTCAACAAGTGACAAGGTTGTGTCAGTCACGGAAAAAAAAAAAAGTGGTTGAAATAAGTGTAAAACCATGCTGCCAATAGGAAAATAAAACTGCACGAAGAAGGGTTGGGCGACATTTTAGTTTGCTGAAAAGGATATACCAGCATCAACTCAAAGAAGCACATATTTTCGAGTGTAGTTTTCCAAGAGAGGTGGGAAGGTATGGTCGACAGTCGTTGGTGGAAGAAGTGTGACCTACACACAAGACCGCACCTGAAAAAAGAAAAACCACAAGAAGGATAAGGTGGCAACTCACTAAGAAGGAAGCAACATGGGCTAGACTAGTCGACACCACTCATCCATTGAGAAATGTCTAGGGAAAATACACACAAATGACCAATAGAATGACAATTTTCAACATAATTAGTTTGTGGATGGAGGAGTTCTATGAGAGCCAGCTATACCTATGCCAGTGCAGGTTTAGTAGCCACCACACATGTGGTCGAGTAGCCTAGTTGAAGTCACAGTGACATCCCATCAGGCACAATATGTATGAGAATTGGAGGAACTGAGGCTAACAAGCTAGGAAGCACATAGATCGTAGTCACAGCTAAGCAGGTGGGTTGTCAAGTTGGGTGCAGGAGCCTGTGTTAAGCTTCCAGCACCTATAGCCAAAATAGTCTTTCCTTAAAAATGGTGCACATTCTCAAATACATTTTTTTAATAAGGATACATCCTCATGTGTCACATTTGGGAAAAGAGTTGTAGGGAATCTCCAAAATTCTCTCACTGCCTATGTCTTTCCTTGTACCAAATCACTAACATTTGTACATAGCCTTTACTAAATACTCAATCTTTTCTCTCTTCAACATCTCATAATTATAATTAACAATTTCGTCAAGATGGTGTTTATCAACGAAATTTTCCTTATGAGAAGGTGTCTCACTTTGAGGAGAAATTTTCTCATCAATAGACCATTTTGAGGGAATTTAAGGAGGATGATAGAATAAATTTAAGAGAGATAGTTAAATATGACTTCATGTTTCCCCAGTTTTGTAGGAGAGGTGGGTAATGAGGCATTGATGGATCAAATATGAAAGGAGGAATTACAAACAATTTTTCACTGTTTCCAAAAGTATAAGAACCTTCAGCCACTTCGCAGGACAATAGAATTCTTCTAGGGGTTCTATCAGTTCCTTCAAACAAACCAACTAAGAATTGCTAACAAATTAAAATACATAGGCAAGATTTGGGAGCTTTCAATTCAACATTTCAGGCTTTAATCCAAAAAATTAGACAATAATGAGATGATTTCAAACCCATATCACTATGTAATTGCATCTACAAAATCAATGCAAAAATTAGTGCATGTAGGGTCAAAATCCACTGAGCTGACTCCATGTCATTAGAAAATTTTCCATCGTTCTTGGGAAACAAATACATTACGGAATAGGAGTAGCCCAAGAAGGAATTTATAACATTAAACCAAAAAAATTACAGGAAATGTTAGTGACTTTTTCTCTCCAAGGCATATCATAGAGAAAACTGGCTTTATTTAGGGCTACTCATCCATATAGGGTTCAATGAAAAATTGGTTAACTAAATAATGAATCATATTTCCTCAATACCTTTGCAATTCTAATTAATGGCTTAGCCTATTCTTATATCATGCTTATAAGATACCATGGTAGGTATGACTAATGGCTCCTTTTCTATTTTTCATTGTAGAGTAGGTGCTCTCAACGGAGTTATAACAAAAACAAATCATATTCAAATTTTATAGATATAAAAGATAAAAAACAAATGTGAATGTTTTTTTTTTATTGTTACTTGAATTTGGTGTGGGCAAGTTACAGGAAATGTGATTTGGAAAAAGGATGGGGAGACAATGCATATCATGTCTTGGATATGGGTCATTCACTGTTAGAGATCGCTTAGACACCTGAGCCATCGACTTTGGAAATGTTTCTAGTAGGATTTCCTATGGTTTTTAATGTTGTGATTATTTCACTTGATGATTCTTTTGGGCGATAAAATGTTTTAAGAATGCTAGACACGACATCAGTGGACAAGTAAACAATTTTTTTATAATTTCAATTTCCATTGCATGATATCCTCCCTTTATTGTTTGATTGTATTTTGGATGTTTCTTTTGATTTTGTTTTGTATTTTAACTATGAAATTGAAAATACTTAGTATCATGTTCATTTAAACAAAAATCAAACCTTGAAGATGAAATTAGTATTACACTATATTGATTGGAATCCTTATAGCTATTTTGTGTTAAAATATTTTCACGACTATCAGAAAATGTTAATTGCATGTTTTTATTTGAGTACATGTTGTTTATATACTTGACTAAGTTCATGCATTAGAAAATTAAACTTTTTTGTGAATAAAACGATAAGGATTAAACATCACACCTCATATTATTTGTTTTCACAAGTTATCTACAGCTTGAGATTTTTAGCATATAACTTAGTTGACATGATTTTTCCTAAGCTTTCCTTGAAATTTGAATACTAAGTTACTAAGGTGTTATTTTCTATATATGGTGACATTTGATTTGATTTGTTTATACAGGTTATCTGGCCACATTATAGTGACCATTATCGCTCCAATGAAGAAAATTTGTTCGAGTTCTTACTTGTATGGGGGAAAATGGCTTTGACATTGCTGATGTTGACGTATATGTCATATAAACTATTTATAGTCCAATTTAGTTAATATTGTATTGTTCATTGTCTTTCATGTCTTACACTCTACATTGTATCTTCTTTTTTCTAGAAAATGAACTCAATATTCATGGTAAGAAGCAAGAATTGAAAAAATAAGGGAGAAATAACATTGGAGCGAGAAATTAAAAAAGAGAGAGAGGAGAATTGTTCTGGTGATACGCTTAGAGAAAATATCCCTCATAAGACACACATATAAAGGCTGATGGTCATGTATTCAGAGTTTTTGAATTCACCTATAACGCCTTAAAACACAATGATAATATTTTGAAGTGATGAAATATCATTTCTTGCATAAATTGTAGTCCAACCAATATTAAGTTGGAAACCCATATTGTAATACTTTAACATTTCATATAATATAATTTGTGGTTGAAATTATTTATAGTTTCATTTGATGTTGTTTAGTATTGTAATTAACATATGCAACTTTGTGTTATCATATTAGATGAACATGCACATTGTATGACATTTTTAAATCATACAAATTAATTTATGTTAATTAATAATGAACACAAAATCAATTTAAAACTACTAAATTAGTATTTTATATTGATTAATGATGAACACAAATAAAATGAATATACGACTACATGAGTCATTTATAATGACTATTAATAAAAGTAAATGAAATTAATATAAACTATTAAATTAGTCGTTTATATAATTGCTACACAGTAATTTGTCACCGTCCTTGCAATCCCCATCTCACACATTGGAGGGCTCATTTTGTGACCTGTGAGCAGTGGCATAACTTGAAAATACTTTCATGGCATCCCTCTGAAGATGAGCTTTCATTGCCCTGAAGACATCTCCCTGCAAAAAACCCTAAAAATAGCTCTTTTTCCATTGGCGCGGTTCCACAGTTCAGCCCTCGCGCCAAGGGGGAAAATCCTTCAAAGAGGTCGCGCCAATTGGCGCTCTGTCCCAGAGTTGCACTCGCGCCAGCCAATTTAAGGAGTGTTTTTTAAAAATAAATGGTGGAAGTTTCGTCCTAACTGATCAAGGAACTGATATCTATCTTGAGTTGGGAGGTTTGGCCACGGATTTCCATAGAGAGGAAGTGGTTTGCCACCTCTCATGGAAGCTTCCTTGATGATAGGGCCAATCCCACAATTATAGGGATCCCAAATCCCCTTCCTCCATCTATATAAGCTTGCTCATCTCCATTGCAAGCTAATCTGCAAGTTCCCAAGAGCTTTCGCATCCTTATGCTGCAAGAGCCTTCTTGATTCCCTTAAGGCCAAATCCAAGCAAGGGGACTATTGTCAAGTATCCAGAGAGAGAGGCTTGTCCCATCCTTGACAGGCTTTATCGAGACATGTTTTGCTGACGACCCGCCAAAGGAGAATTCGGCGTCGAAGCTATGGTTGTATTCTTCTTTTGACTCATTAATGATAAGCAACTATTGGTTATGGTTCCACTCTTGTTCTTGATTGTGTTCATGAGTTATGTCCTCTTCGACTGACATATAGTTGTATATACTAGATTTCATGCTTGCGTTTGTGTTGTTTCTTGCATGTGTAGGTGTCCGACCACGGAGATCGTGAGGATTGTGATCTGCCAGGGCAAAGGAACGGCAGCACCACCTCTTCTACAAACAACAGCGTTGGATTCCAGGTAAGCCTTCATTGCAAGTCGGTTTATTTACGATTAGGAACCTGCACTGTAGCGTGTTTGATTGTTGCTAGACCCGATCTGGGCTAGTAGGGATCGCCTCTGTCCACAGAGGGGATTTACCTCTTCAACAATTTGGCGACTCCATCGGGGAACGGCTTGTTGTTTGATTTGTAAGCTATAGACAGAGCCTGAAGTACAGCCAGATAGCCCTCGAAACGCTTTTGCTCTGCATTAGCGGAGTAGATCAACACTGCTTCAGTAAATCTCCGGTTTAGTTTACGGACTGAACAACTTGGAGCATTATCTTGCCTTTTTGGTTGATTCTTGATTCTGATTGCTTGATCAGCTCTTTCGGCTGGCTCTTTTTGTGAATTTGGCTTTTGGATAGCTTGATTACCACTGATCTGCTTGTTGGATTGCTCTTTTTTATTTTTGACTGGTAAACTCGACTGGCGCGCTTTTCAGCTTGACAGTCGCGCCCATTGGCGCAGGTTGCTAGTGTATTACCCGCGCCAATTCTATTCTGGCGCTAGTTTCAGCCTTACAGTCGCGCCAATCCTGTAAGGTACTAGGGTTTACTATGTGTTGAGCTTTCTGAGCTTGATCTGTGTCTGTCTCACTTTGAGCCTAGATCACATGGTTCATTTGAGTCTTGGAGATTCTGCTTGAAGTGGTGAAGTCTGGTCTTGGTTGGGAGAAATTCTTTGTTTTTTCATTTTTAGGAGTTGGCGCTAGTTGTCAATGTACAAGTCGCGTCAGTTGACGCTAGTCGTCAATGTACAAGTCAAGCCAATTTCAGGATGTATGAAAATTGAGACTTTTTCCGTAAATCCTTCACCAGTGTGTCTTCCCTTCCGGTATTTTCACTGTATGAGCATAGACTACATTGCTCATTGTTTGAAATGTCTTCTTTCCATGATTGTTTGATGTAAAAGGGAATGAATGCCTTGTTTTGATCTCTTGCTTTGGAAGTCCTCTTTGTGTTTGAACTCATATGTCTTGTCGCCTTTGGAGGGATTTCGTTACAAAGTGTTTGAAACAACGATTGCATTCTTAGTGTTTGTTTACATCTCTTTTGCATTCATCCTTCATTAAGGAGATTTGCGTTCTTTTATTTTTCTTCTCATAGTTTTATTTTCGTTAAAATGCATTAGATCACATTGCATTGAGAAGTTTTTTTTGAGATCCATCATTGAACTTAGATTACATTGTTTAGTGATTGAAAACTAGAAATCGCTTTGATTGCATTCTCTTTTATTAAAATCATGCATTAAGTAGATTCTCATTTCATCGAAAAATGCATTGAGTGCATTCTTATCATTTCAAAAGAAAAGGAAATTGTGCATAGATTGCAATTGCATAGTTTTCGAAAAGGAGGATTTTGCATAGATTACATTGCATTATTCGCATCGTTGAATGTTTGAAATTACTTTTGGATAGTGAAAGTCATCTAGTTTGGAAAAAGTTTCATTTTCAGTTTTGCTATTTGTTGCATCATTGTTTGAAGCTCTTCCCTTAACTAGATAGCATTCATCGAATTGAAAAGTTTTCTTTTCTCATATAGCTGCATATAGGAGATTGTCACATGACATATGGTAGGGCCTTGAAACTAGAACATAATTGAAGATAAACTTTAAAATTTACTCAATTTACACTAAGGCAGCATTGAAACATTAACGAACATTTAGAGGTCTAGGTTAGAGATGTGTTCCGACGTCGTTAAACCTAGTAGCTGTCGTTCGCCTCTTGACTTTAGACAGCACTAGTACGGACTTGTGCTCCCCATACCATCATGTATATAAAGGGAGACCCCACTAGGTTTCAATCCTGTATCCATAGGAAGCCGAGTCTGCCGCCCTATACCCATGATACACCGAACACAACATTCGGGGAGATTTCCTGCACGTACGTTAAGTCCTTGGTTGATTTATCTTTCATTTTGAAACCAAGGTGTATATTGCAATTCACGGTTATTTGGTACACCCTTTGCCTAGTATTCTTGAGTAGTCATTTGATATTTTTTGACTCTTTAAATTTGAAAAGGATCATCAAGCGCTTGTCCTTTCACGCTTGTTTCCAATATGAAAGCGATAGAGTCACATGTTTCCTGTTTCTCGACTCTTAAAATATGAAACAACAGAGTTTTGTTTCAATGTTTTAAAAATTAACTGCCCACGAAATATTCCTGATTAAAGTTAGTTTCCTTAGGGTGTTGTTCTAAAGATCGTTTCTGATGGAAACTTTTCCGGAGTTCACCAACCAAGGAATCCCCTCTGATGGGAATCCTGGTCCTTTTCCTCCTTTTGGAAATGTTGGTGCTCCTTATATGGCAACATTGTCCCTTCCTGGGTTAACTGTTGGGTTGCCTGTTTGGTTGTTCTCAACCTCTATGGTCCCGAATGTCTCGGCTACTGTTCAATCAGTTCCTTCGCCTGAACAACATCATGTTGACTCCAAGGTGGACCTCTCCCCTTCTTTTCCTGTTTCTGCATCCTCCTCTTTTGCTTCGCCTGGTGAAAGTCTGGATTTGAGTAACCAGGTGGCTAAGAAGAAGAAGAAGAAGACAAAGAAGAAGAAGTGTGATAAAGGAGAGGCTAGCTCTACGGCTATTGCGCCTAACAAGTCTCCTCTTGGTAAACCTCCCAACCCTCCACGGAAATTCAAGTTCCCTTGCATGTTGTGCATGGGAGACCATCTTCTTTGAGACTGCCCTGGCATTCGCAAGATGCTCGAAGCATGGTCCAACGGTTGTCCACTGTTGCCTTTGACTTCCAGGAGTCAGGTTGGGGGCACGTCTTCAACTGGTGCTGGTAAGGCCCCTAAGAAGCAGGGTAAGATTACCAATCTCTGTAAGTTGTGTGAAGGGCACCATGCCATTCACCTTTGTCCGTACATGGATGAAGCCAAGCGAGTTTTGGACAACTCATCTATTTCTACACCATGCCTCCCAGTTAGTTATAAACAGCTTTCTTTGAGTCCTCCACCAGCTGATGCCACGATTGGTCAAGAATCATCCTTGGTCAATCCTGCTCCCTTGGAAATTCAAATTCAGGAATCCGTTCCCGACCAACCATTGGTCGTGGGATTAGTCGAGCTGGCCGCATCTATGGTGCACAAGGTCTTTTCCGTTGAGAGTGGACCTCACACCCCTCAGGTTCTTCTTGTTTCTTCAGATTCCTCGGATTTGGAGAGATATTCTCCTATCCTTGTATCTCAAGAAGTTGCTCCTCCGCCTCTCGTGATGGAGATTCCGGAGGATACTTCCCCCGCCTTCGAGATGGAGGTCGTGGAGGATGCTCCTTCTTCTTTTGTAACACCAGGGGAAGACAATCTCAGTTCGATGGTAGCCCCTCCAAGTAGTTTGGTCGCTTCCTTTGATTGGAGTCGATTTGCAGGATACCACCTTCTGTCTTATGTGCCTTTCGAGATCACAGTACATGCTTTTGGTCTGGTCATACCCATCACCACTATAGATGAAGGCAGGTCTGTTAGTGTTCTATCCTCAACTACTTGGCAAGCTTTCGGCTCACCGCCGCTTGCACCTGTTACGCAGAATCTGTTGGCATTTAACAGAAGAACGAGTCAACCCTTAGGGATCCTTCCAAGGTTACCTGTTACTTTGGGAGGTAAAACCATCCATATGGACGTGATGGTTGTTCCAGGCCCCTTGGATTTCAATCTAATTTTGGGGCGTGATTACACCTATGCCATGGGAGCACTTGTTTCCTCCCTCTTTCGCGTGATGTGTTTTCCACATGAAGGACAGATCATGACCATTGACCAGCTTGCGTTCTTTGGTCATGATGTAGCAGCTGGCCCACCATCATACCTTCTTGGCTTTTATCCACCCGTTGTATCTGCCCCACCATAGGTCAACTATGTGGCTACCTACCCCGTGCCTGTGCTCAGTGATAGCGCCATCGTGCATCGTGTGCTGGGGGCATTGGGTCCAGACTTCCAAGATGTTTTCCTTCCATTGGACAGGAAAATATTGGAAGCGATGACTTCTTGTTCATTATGATGAGGTCGTTTAGAGCATGGTTCTTTTCCTGTGTCAAGCTCCTTAAAAAATGAAACCGAGTCTTTTGGAGCAGAGTTCCTTGTCTTGTGTCAAGCTCCTTAAAAAATGAAACAAGGTCGTCGGAGCATAGTTCTTTGTCTTGTGTCAAGCTCCTTAAACCATGAAACAAGGTGTCCTGAGGATAGTTCTTTTAATGTGTCAACCTCGTTAAAACAATGAAACACTTTCTCGTTCAATTTGAGTCTTTGATGAGATCTCGTAAAATGCCAGTCGAGTCTTTCTCTTGATCTCGTAATTTGAACCTTCACTCCATCTGCCTTTCATATGGATTGAAGCTTGGGGGGCATGCACCTCGAATTGAATCACCATGCTGGGGGGCATGATTACTTTTTCAAGCATAGTTTATTTCCGTTTCAAGCTGGTGTAAAAATGAAACCGGTTTCAAGCATAGTTTATCTTTGTTTCAAGCTCGTGTAAAAATGAAACCAACTTCAAGCAGAGTTTCCTCTTTTAAAGCTTGTGTAAAAATGAAACCATGCCCATTTTATCCCTTGTGATTGCCATTTTATCAGCCTGTTTTTCCAGATGAGCCTTCGTTTTCTCACACCATCGTCACTATCTGCTTGGCCAATCATATGCCTTCACTTGGTTGTTTCACCCATTCCTGAGGAACCGCTGCAATGAGTGGTCTTGTTAGCCGGCCTCTTAACCTTTATCTTTTTTTGAGTAGTTCCACAATTACCGGAACCAGTTGCTTCCCTTTATACCACTCATTCCTCCAGGAGGAGTCATCTTTCAGCTCTTTTCTGACTCTCTAAACATGAAAAGATCGCCGAGTTCCTTGTCCTTTAGATCTCGTTAAAGTGGACACGAAATGACATCTAACCAGTATACGTTTACCCCCTTTTCGGGCTGGGATAGATTATTTACGAAAAATGAATACCCTAGCCTATCGCGACTAGGAGGTTTTCTTAGATATTTATTTCTACCTTTTTGGGTCTAAGGAAATATTTACTAAAAGGGACTGTTGGATTTTAATTTTCCGTTGTCTTTTCAAACTCTCTAAATATGAAAATATGTTGAGTTCTTCCTTTGTCAGACTCGTTAAACCCTTATGACATTTGATTCAGTCAAAATGACGTTATTTGAGTCGCTCCTTCCTAGGGCTCGTTAAATGTACTAGGATGGATTCGCCCGAAGGGAGGATTTATATTACAAGCATATGCTATCCCCTTCAAGCTTGTTATCAAAAGTAATTGAGGTACTCGCCAGAAATGGTGGGGGAAAATGGAACCAGCATCATTTTCGTGTCGGCAGTATGTCGCTCTTGAACATGGCACTTGTTTGCATTCGTGTCAGGTTGGGGACATCTCATCTCGTTCTTCACTTGCCTCCATGGGTTTGGATAATCCCTTTTGACCTCTCATCTGCTCGTTGCCTCGTCACTATGACCTCTGATATTTTGATGTCAAATACTGCCAAATCCACTTTCGTGCCGCCAATATGTTCAAGAGAAGTTGACCTCTGCAAATATCAACCTTCCTCTGATTCTCATACAATTCACAAAAAAAAACATCATGTTCCTCTGTCTCGTGTCGATGATGTGGGAAACACTATGGCCCACCTTCGATCAAGGTCACTTCCTGTTGACTCCAGCTCATTATCCGGGAAGCTCATCTAGAGACTCCCTTCTGGTGCCTTGGAGCCTGCATGCCTCAATGGCAGGTTCGTCGCATTCGACGTGGGGTTTTCATCATTGGCCTCCGATCGAGTGATCCTACGGATGTTCGACATCATCTCATTGATTCACATGCCGTAGGTTGTACCTTTAGTACCTTGAGGGCCATTGTCATTATTGGTGGTACCTCTCGCGTCTGTTAACAACTTTCATCATTGGCTGGTCGTGATGAAAGGAGAATTCACGAAGTAAGTGAGTCATGTAATCAATCATAATAATCCACAAAATCGCAGCCTGGATTACAACAGACACAATCCAGGGTCTTGTGCTCCATCTCGACCCGATTACCAACCAATGATTTATCGAGACATGTTTTGCTCACGACCCGCCAAAGGAGAATTCGACGTCGAAGCTATGGCTGTATTCTTCTTTTGACTCATTAATGATAAGCAACTATTGGTTATGGTTCCACTCTTGTTCTTGATTGTGTTCGTGAGTTATGTCCTCTTCGACTGACATATAGTTGTATGTACTGGATTTTATGCTTGTGTTTGTGTTGTTTCTTGCATGTGCAGGTGTCCGACCATGGAGATCGTGAGGATTGTGATCTGCCAGGGCAAAGGAATGGGAGAACCACCTCTTCTACAAATGACAGCGTTGGATTCCAGGTAAGCCTTCATCGCAAGTCAGTTTATTTACGATTAGGAACCTGCACTGTAGCGTGTTTGATTGTTGCTAGACCCAACCTGGGTTAGTAGGGATCGCCTCTGTCCCCAGAGGGGATTTACCTCTTCAACAATAATGAATATGAAACTACCAAAAAAAGATAAATGACTACTGTAAATGATAAAATTGTGATTAGAAATGATGACTAAATTTTTCATATATACGACTATTAGTAGCTAATTTACAGTATCTTATAACATGACCAATATTTATTCATATTTCTTCAGTCATTAATTTGTTTCAAACGATGACTAAAGCTTGCATGTATATGACTATTAATAGTTAATTTACAGTGTCTTATAACACGACCAACATTTTGGTCATATTTCTTTGGTCATTAATTGGTTTT
The DNA here is from genome assembly GCA_034641835.2 of Pinus albicaulis. NCBI lineage: Eukaryota > Viridiplantae > Streptophyta > Pinopsida > Pinales > Pinaceae > Pinus > Pinus albicaulis. The sequence continues at coordinate 182,843,995 of CM076580.1, forward strand.
CTCGGGTGATCATATAGTAATATATTTTGTTGTATATTTGGTCATTAATTGTGACAATTAATGACGAAATAAAAAATTAAATCAATAACCAAATTAATGACTAAATCAATGACTAACTTAATCATCAAAACAATGACTAAATTAATGACCAAATCAGTGACTAAATTAATGGCCAAATTAATGATCAAATATACTACTAGACAAAAAAATTGAGATAACCAATCAATGAGTAAGCTAAAAACATCCAAAAGTTTGTCACGTTATAAGATAATGTAAATTAGCTACTATTGGCTACCGACTGAAAAATAGTCGTTTATATACAAATTTTAGTCATTTTTTAGTAACTAATTAGCCATTTTTTACTAGTGTATGAGCTAGATATATTGAATAGGCATATTAAACACAAGAATGAAGTGTTAAAGTAGTAGAACCAACTGGATAAATTTATTAGTGATAATACCATCCTGCACTTGGGACTGTGGTTCAAAAATAACAAAAAGTTAAAAAGAAAGACCAAATCAATGAACAAGGGAGTCGTCCATCTCAAATACAAACTCCTTAGGAGGAAACTGATGATGGCAGTCACTAAAAATAAAAGAAAGAAGAGAAACTGGATGTATTAGTAGAAGTGTCTAAACAAATGCAATAGGAAATGGAAGTTCACATTTTTGATAAAATTGCATGAGTACATGCAATGGCTTCTTAGTGGGGGTATGTTGAACCTCAGAATTGTCCTTTTTCTGACATTCTTTCTCATTATTTTTCCTTAAATTTTCATAAATCCATACATTCCAATCAATGATAAATGTCATGTTTTATCTCAAAGAATGCATTTGAATGATTTATATGTTATCTTCTGATGTTCCTGTTATTTCAATGGTTTTCTGTAACTCAACTATAGAACGCAGCCTATTTTGCAACTAATTTTTGTTTCTGCAGCTACTTTTATGGTTTGATTTGTTCCGAGGAGAAAATAAAGGAACAAGCCATATGGGCATCTCCAGAATGATCCATATATGGATTTCATCCTATCCACTTGGCTGAAATCTACAGAAAAGAATGCCTATGATCGTGGTCAAAGTCCAATCAAGGGATGTAAGCCGAGAGTGAAAAACTCTTGATTTTCTCTGACGTAGCAAATCAAGATTTAACCATTTCGAATTTACTTCTATGTTTCGGTTTCAATTGCGAAATGTAGGTAGAATTAGCTCGTCATAGTTACATTTTATTTTTTTTAAATACCAGTTGTGTAAAGACCGAGGAAAGTCTTAATTTTTTGAAAAATATTTTGTATGCTTTAGACTATGTTCTTCTCATAAAACAAAGATCGTGTTTGTGGTTCTAGTTTCTTCTTAATGCAGGTATAGTCAGTTAGGATGTCGACCTATTCTGTCGTAGAGGGCCCGTGCACAAGAGGAATTTTTTCATTAGTTGTTTTAGTTTAATTTTATTTTCTCTATTTTTTTCCATTTGACAAGTATATTAATATTGTGTTGCAACTTTTAGATTAATATCATAGATTCAATTTAAGAATTTTTTCTTAGCATTAATTTTAGAATGACTATTTAATATTTCCTTTCCTAGAACATCTCAAGAAGGTAGATTCTTCTATTTTCTAATTGGATTATGTTTGAAGAAATAGAGCTCACAGTTTTTTAGTTTCCTTTCATGTTCTTACACTGCTTTCTCATATCAGATCCTCAATTATATGTATAATTGGATGCTTGCAAATCATACCAAGAAGGTGACTTTGTTGTACTTCCAAATTTGATACTTGAGTGTTTAACCTATGCAATAATTGAGTTTTCCTTTACATGCCTCTAAAATTCTTTCCTGGATTAAAATCCTCTGTTAAATGTATAATTGAATGCTTGTAAATCATGACAAGAAGGTAACTTTGTTATATTTCCAAATTGGATGCTTGAGTGTTTAACCTATATAGTAATTGAGTTTTTCCTTACATGTTATTTAAATGCTTTCCTAGATTAAATTTTCAGAACTAAAGTGTAATCGATTGCTTTCAAATAATATCAAGAGGGTGACTATGTCATATTTCCATATTGAATGCTTGGGTAATTAATCATACAATAGTTGCTTTTTCCTTTGAATATGCTTTCATTTACATTAGCAGTGCAAATTTAATTCTCAGTCATAAGATTCATATTTCAATCCATGGAGTAGATAGATTAGAATTAACTTCAATTTTCAAAAGGACTCAAAGTCATTAGAAGAGATACTCTATTTTTAGACCAGATTCTAACCATCTAAAGTTTGATTCATTTTTATGCAAATTAGAGTACTTTCATAACACTTCCTTTTCTTTCTTCTTTCAAAGTTAGTTTTACAAATTTATATTTCACTAGATTCAGATGATTCATTTCATAGTTTTTGTTTCTTAAAATGAAAATTTAGACACAAAGAACAAAATACCCCAAAACAACATAAAAATACATACAACGAAGTAAGAAGAAGGTTAACTAAGCACATATAGTGCACCACACTTCCCCAGATTTCAAACCTTGGTTGATAATTTATGTTGAACAATTTAAAACATTAAATTGGCTGAACAACCATCATTGATGAACTTTTCAATATTAGAAAAATTGACACCTCAACTCGTCGGGGCATCGACGATAAGTGTCATCAAGTAATGAACCATGCTATGGACCAGCGACCATCTCTCGGATATTTCACTTTCGGTTATCCATCAATTGCCAGGATGGAGGTCTCGATACTCAATGTGTTGAAAAGTAGATAAAAAAACTTAACCTTACGAACACATAATAATTTATGTTTCGAACCCCGAGGTTTCGATTTTAAGAAACACCAACCCTTTTTATAATCATAATTGAAGGAAACAATAATCTACTTAAGCTCACACAACATAATAAATTTGAATATTAGTGTTTTTCATCAGATCTGTGGCCTTTCGATCTCAATCTATGAAATCACGCATGAATCAACCAGCATGAAAATTGCCTCCACTCATAAATAATGGAACCCCAATCGACCCCTTACAAAACCATGAAACAATTCAGATCTATATAGTTAACAAATCTACACACAAAATAGCCAGAGTAAAATATCATATTAGCAAAAAACAAAATTCACAACAAAAATTGACTATCACACACCTATATTAATATATGTGCAGAAACAATAATGCTCAAGGGCCCCTCACATCTTCCTATCCCTCCCTTGAGGGAGTCACATGAGTATCTTCTCTCATACCATGATAGAAAGTATAGGAGAGAAGTTATACACAACACAAAACCAAATTATGTTATGTTTATTGATCACAACAGTTACGCATATATAGGACATAGATCTCTCACTTCCACAAATATAGAGCATGATTACAACTCATATATAGGAAACAACAACTTCTAGATTGACGTTTGGAAACTCTCAATAACACCTCATAACAATATATGGAAGAATTACTTCCAATAACAAGAACATACAGTGATTGTTTTTTTCTAATATTATTTTTTCTTCCTCTTTGAAATAGAAGAAAGGAAGTGAACAAGAAAAATCACAATGCACAATCGAAAGGAGATAATCACATGCTTGAACATATGAGAAGTGGCAAAAGCAAAAAAATTACGTCAAACCCAATAAAAGCCCCACACCTTGCTCAAAATTCTTCGAAACAACCTGGATAAGCCATGAACAAAGATACAGTGACATCAAACCATAGTTGTCAAACCCATCCCACAAATGGTCGTTGGACTACCCTACTTGTTATGATTATTGTAAAAAAACACAAGGAAAAAAAAAGAGTAATACAATGAAAAAAGTCATTCTTGTAATGTCAATGATTTCGTGTTTCTCTTTTTATGCGAGCAATCTGAGAGGTTATTTTTCAGCAAAATGAGTTTTCCTTACTTCAGTTTCCTTTTATAATTGTTTGGTTCGCAGTAAGAACTCACGCCATCTAGGAATCAGGGCCTTTTGAGCAACTATCACCCTAAAGCACACCTACTTCCGGGATTTTGGCGATATGGGTTGTTAGTTACTACCTACAAGGTTGTTGCCGAGTTTATAAAAACGATTCCTTCAAGGTAGGAAGGAATCGTTTTTATCAACGTAATAGACTTTTAGTTTTTGGTTTACGACAATAAACTTAATCACTTAGTGTTGTTGTTAACTCATTCACATGACATTTAATCCCATGCCGCGTATTTGTTATTAATCCTACTACATAATACATAACGACTTCATCGTGAATCTAGTTGTACAACCATTTTCCAACTAAAAAAGATATTTCATTTTAATAATACATAACCACTTCATCGTACATGTAATTGTACAACCATTTTCCAATTTGAAAATCTATTTCATTTTAATGACATAGCCAATCACCAAGATCAAACTAAATCATCTTGTTTTAAGGAAGCACTATTTTGAAGGATTTTGCAACAATATTTGATAATATTAAATTTGTACTTTCATCTAATGATGTTCTTATAATATTAATTGTTAGTCTAAAGGTTCGAATTAATTCATCTCGTTTTAAGTTTTTTTTGGAATTTGCTATAAATGAAAATTGTTATAACATGTATAATATTATATTAAAAAATAAAATAATTAATGTAGTATACACATTTATATCTCTTTGCGTGTAAATTTAAATATAAAAATATTTTAAAAATGAAATTAATTTAAACATATCTATATAGCGAAAATAATATTTAAAAATTTAAACCAATTTATTAAATTTAGAAAATTAATTAAATAATTTATATGAAATAATTTTATATTGGAAAAAATAAATAAATTTATATAAAAAAACTTAAAAGTCAAATTAATCTAATTGTATTTCAAATTTGAAATATATATATATAATACAGAGTGAGTGGGTTTAATTGTTAAGAGTATGTGCTTCTTCCTAAATATTCTAATTTTAATTTTAATTGAGAAAATTACTTAAATAATTTATATCAAATAATTTTACATTATATTATTGGAAAAAAGAAATAAGTTTGTATAAAAAATTAAAAATTAAATTAATCTAATTTTATTTCAAATCTGAATTATATATATATATATATATATATATATATATATATATATATATATATATATATATATATAGACACACACACGGTGAATGGGCTTAATTGTTAAGAGCATGTGCTTCCTCCTAAGAGGTCACATGTTCAAAACTAGAGAGTGGTATAGTATGTATGTCTTCATACCTTAAAATTGGATATATAAAACTTTCATATAAATGTTTTGAAATTTTTAAATATTAACTAAATTAAAATAAATCACAAGAATAAATTATACAGGAAAATATCAAATTATCCTTAAAATTATCATTTTATATTTGAAAATTTATAAATTCTCATGGTTTAGTTTCGAGAGAGGGTTACATAAAATACTTAAATATATTATTTTAAGAGTTTTTCTTCCTTTATTTTTGTTAATATATTGAAGAAAATTGATTATCCTTTACTTAAATATAATTTTATCTTTAGTTTTATTTTGTTTAGAAGATTTCAACCATGATCCCCATGAAAATTGGTGAATTCTCATTGTTACCAAATTTCATGGATGACATGGGACACCTCAAAAAAGTTTAAATAAACACACTTTTAATTGAATCAAACGGTAATAATTTGTTTTTTTAATTAAAATAAAAAATATTTTAATTATTTACAAAGTTAAACGTTATAAGTTTGTCATTGGTAACCCTAAATTATTAGTAGTCAATAAGAAAATTGATTGCTAGAGTCTTGCTTTGGTAAGGAATAATAAGAAAGAGGCAATTAGTTTATATTAACAAAAGGCACTATGATTTAGATTATGTATTTTGAAGATAATGTTATTACATATGTTGTAATATGTTTTTAATGAATGCATTTTTTTTTGTACATGGTTAAGATTTGTATTATAAAAAAAGTGAACATATGTTCAAAAGGCTTTGCAACACCATCTTTTTGAAATTATTTTGTTGAAATGTAAATTGAAAGGAAATATACTACTTAAAAGAGTCTTTCATGAATATTAAAAGTATTGGAAGGGAGTGGAATTTCTATAATGATATCAGTATAAATTATTATGCATACAATTTGTAAAATTTTGAACTTATAAAGCATAGAAATGATTTTTGATCGTTATAGATGCAGTTCCAAGTTCATTGTATGTTAATTTTCTTTATCTTGTGTTTTATCTATTGATTTTTATCTCTAATTTATTTGAATTTTATTGACTAAAGATTTTTCCGCAAGGGAAAATGAAGCCACATCAAAATGGCTTGGAGTTGCAATTGTAGACTATTGGATCAAATGTGCCATTTTTTTCTTCAATTTTTTCTTCTCTTTCTTTAGATTGAAGATATTTTCTGCATGAGTTGATAAGGTTTTGAGTATGAACCAATTTTATGTTAATGTTTTAAACTATGGATGTTGTGAAGATTCTTATTTTTTTCCAACTTGAAATTCTACTCCTTACCATTTTCCTTAAGAGTGGAAATACCTACAAAGTGATTCGATTTGGGAAAAGGATGACCTTTGATAGAAATATAGATAAATGACCCATAAACCAAGGGTAAAAAAATCTAGGATACTTCAAGTTCTCTCTTGGAGATTCCAAAAACATAATTTTTGTCTTGGGCAAAGATAGACTAGATAAAATTTTGATACGATGTGAGAGCAAGGAATATCTAGGAGTGAGAGATATTAATCCAAAGGGACATGAAGGATGGTGGATAAGTAGAACAAATATATATATATATATATATATATATATATATATATATATATATATATATATATATATATATATATATATAATCATCCACAAAAATAACCAAATGCAATTTGTGATTAATTCCAATGTTATAGTTCAAGAGATAGCCACAATTTTTTGAAATCAATGTGAAGAGAGAGAAAGGATATTTACACATTTTCAAAGAAAAAACATAAGCCAAAAATAAATTTGAGTATTTGAAGTATAATAAAAATAAATTGAGGGAGGATTCAAGTACCTATCAGATATGAACATAAGAGTAAGAAATTGAATGGGCATAGCCTGAATAGCCTCAAAATATACCATACAAGGAACCGATATTATTTGAAAATAAAATATCTAATGAGGTTAAATGGGATGAAATGAACCATGAGAAGAATAATACAAGTGACCTAAATATGTGTAGGAGAGTATATGTTTGATGCAATAAGTGTCAAACCAGTGGAATGGAAGCTTAATTATTATAATAAGTGGTAACTAATCATGTTTAGAACTTAAATTCTATAAAATAAACCATAAATAACCAATTAAGGAACACGAAACTCCTAGTTTCATAATGAGGTACGGAGTGTTCTGTTTTAAAGAGGTGAAGCTTATTTAGCTAAATTATTACATCTTTCACTGAATTACCTTATTATGTGAAAGAAGTATACCTTTTCATAATTTTTAAGTTGATTTTGTATCATGTCACTATTTTTGTTCAAGTGAATCCAAATAACGTCCAATGTATAGAGCTATTGAATTAACTTGAATGCTAAAAGAATCTCCCAAGCCCCATAAATAAGTCCTCCCACTCATGCCTTCTCTACATTTCCTTTCTGAGAACCATCAAAGAATAGTATGTGTTTTCATTATTCTACTTCTATCTCCAGCCTTCACACTCTAGAAGGAGAGAAAAAGAAGATAAGATTACAATTTATCAAAACTAGAGAGTATTAAATAACTAGCTATGCTCATGATTCTATGTTTAAGTTTGAAATGATGACATATTTTAATCCTAATATTTGAACTACCTTGCTGACTAGACTACAAGCAAGAGTCATAGTCGTAAGGGAGGGCTAGTTTTTTCTGTGGTAGCCATATCTCCCAAGACACAAACATCAGGATTTTTTTCCATAATTTAAGAAGAAAATACTTTTTGTGAAAATACAAATATCTCTTATTACAATTTAATAACATGTCATTCCAATTTTTACAAATTTTTTCTCGAGGATAGGGTTCCTTTAAACTATTTGACTATACTTTATATGTTTACCTTCATTCTAGAAATAAGTGTTGTATCGTCTTACTTTGCTTGTAGCATAAGGGGCAGCTTGATGGGAATTTCTTACCTTTGTTTTCACTACTTCTACTTGTTAATAACTTTCCATGAACTATAGTCCAACACAATGCATCAATTTTTGTTATGGAGACCCTTCCAAATATCTCACTTATTAATAACTTTCCATGAACTATAGTCCAACACAATACATTAACTTTGGCTATGGACTCCTCTCCACATATTTTATTTCACACTTTCCCTTTAGTTTGAGGAGTCTATTAATAACGTAGAGTACCCTTACCTTATATTTTATTATTTCTTTCCCAACCTCATTTATCTTTAAAAACAAATCAATTGGGCCTTGAAACATAGTATTATAATAAATATATTGATTGTTTCCTATGCATTTCCTAGAAG